>CM053031.1:9600217-9952717 GCA_028564925.1 Lithobates sylvaticus | reverse complement strand
ACAGCAGCTCCTGTTTGCAAACCCAGATGTTACCTTGTGAAAGTAGCAGTGACATCAACACTGTACTGTACATGGCCTGTGCAGAGAGCAGAGCTGTGGGAGGATCCCAGCAGGCCCCACCCACCACAGAAGGGGGCGGAGACAAGACCAGTCCTCCTGCACAGGGAGAGAGAGCAGCAGTGGGCGGTCTTTATTACAGGAAGTCGCACACGGGGGGACGGCTCAGATCTGGGAGAAATACACAAAGATCTCCGAGAAGAAGAAGAAGACGAGAGGAATGGAGGAGATGATATTTATTGATCCCGGAGTTCAGCTTTAATAGATTCTCTTATGCGGGTTCTGCGGAGCGATGGGGGGAAGCTGCTGATTCTTCTCCCTCTTCCTCTCCAGCAGGAATAATAATAATAATATTGGTGGGTGTGACCCGGAGCCGGGCAACTAAGAGACGCTTTTCATGCTGAAATTGAAAGTTTAGGAGAAAATAATACAATGAAGACGAGGCAGGAAATCCCCGGAGCAGCCGGAGCCGGGGCCCTAATAAGGTCTCTGATGATCACAGAGAGGCCGCCGGCCTCTCATTGCCCAGAAGGTGGTCCTCACCTCTAAGGCTACTTCCTTCCATTATGTGACATCATCCAAAATAAAGGAAGGCCATTTATAAGTGATTTGCACATCTGGGAGGCTCAGCACAGGGATGGTGGGAACCCCTCATAATGGGCACAGCGGGTGTACAGACCCGGGAACTCAGCACAGGGGTGGTGGGAACCCTTCATAATGGGCACAGCGGATGTACAGGACTGGGAACTCAGCACAGGGATGGTGGGAACCCCTCATAATGGGCACAGCGGGTGTACAGACCCGGGAACTCAGCACAGGGGTGGTGGGAACCCTTCATAATGGGCACAGCAGGTGTACAGACCCGGGAACTCAGCACAGGGATGGTGGGAACCCCTCATAATGGGCACAGCGGGTGTACAGACCCGGGAACTCAGCACAGGGATGATGGGAACCCCTCATAATGGGCACAGCGGGTGTACAGACCCGGGAACTCAGCACAGGGGTGGTGGGAACCCCTCATAATGGGCACAGCGGGTGTACAGACCCGGGAACTCAGCACAGGGGTGGTGGGAACCCCTCATAATGGGCACAGCAGGTGTACAGACCCGGGAATTCAGCACAGGGATGGTGGGGAACCCCTCATAATGGGCACAGCGGGTGTACAGACCCGGGACTCAGCACAGGGATGGTGGGAACTCCTCATAATGGGCACAGCAGGTGTACAAACCTGGGGACTCAGCACAGGGGTGGTGGGAACCCCTCATAATGGGCACAGCAGGTGTTCAGACACGGGAACTCAGCACAGGGATGGTGGGAACCCCTCATAATGGGCACAGCAGGTGTTCAGACCCGGGAACTCAGCACAGGGATGGTGGGAACCCTCATAATGGGCACAGCAGGTGTTCAGACCCGGGAACTCAGCACAGGGATGGTGGGAACCCCTCATAATGGGCACAGCTGGTGTACAGACCCGGGAACTCAGCACAGGGTGGTGGGAACCCCTCATAATGGGCACAGCAGGTGTTCAGACCCGGGAACTCAGCACAGGGATGGTGGGAACCCCTCATAATGGGCACAGCGGGTGTGCAGACCCGGGAACTCAGCACAGGGATGGTGGGAACCCCTCAAAATGGGCACAGCGGGTGTACAGACCCGGGAACTCAGCACAGGGATGGTGGGAAACCCTCATAATGGGCACAGGGGTGTACAGACCCGGGAACTCAGCACAGGGATGGTGGGAACCTCTCATAATGGGCACAGCGGGTGTACAGACCCGGGAACTCAGCACAGGGATGGTGGGAACCCCTCATAATGGGCACAGCGGGTGTACAGACCCGGGAACTCAGCACAGGGATGGTGGGAACCCCTCATAATGGGCACAGCGGGTGTACAGACCCGGGAACTCAGCACAGGGATGGAGGGAACCCCTCATAATGGGCACTGCAGGGTAAAAAAAAAAAAACATAAAACAAAAGACATAAAAGTGTCCTCAAGCGTTCATCTCTAACCGCTGAGCTCACGCTCTTCCAGTTGCCGGCATTTCTTGGTGACAGCAGATCTGCCGTAGTTTGAACTCCCTGTTGGAGATGCTTAGCGCTCCATGTGAGCTTTCACAGAGCAATTCCGTCTCGTTATGTTCTCACTTTGCCGGCGCCATATCATCATATTTCACACAACGTGAGGCCTCCTGCCGCTCCTTCCGTCGTCTGAATTATCTGTACCTCACCGAGACTTCTCGTCTTTATAATTGTATCCTGCTGGTGCTGATCACACAACCAACATACCCAGCTACCTGGCACCAACATACCCAGCTACCTGGCATAGCTCTGCATGTGCTCAATGTAATGCTGTCTGTCTATAAGAGGGAAGGGGAGTGCAACAGGAAGACTGGGGCTCTAGAGGTGGGTTAGTTGGCTTTCAGGCCACGGGGACAGTTGGTAATGGTACTGGAGAGGAAATTTAGGGCAGAAGTCTGCAATGAAAACTGTGGACCATACCACCACAGGAAAGGGGGTGGGGGGTATACATTGTGTGTGACTGAAGGATCAAAAGTACACCATATGGCCAAAGGTTTTAGACACCTGACCAGTGACCACCATCACACCAATATGAGCTTTGTGGGCAGCCCCTTCCAAAAAAAATTCCATTAATGTTGGGTATTGCCAACTGCCCTCTCCACCTCGCCTTTGGTGGCTATAAAGCTTACCACAAATTTGTGAGTGTGTCTGGGGGAATATGTGCCCATTCCGCCAAAATAACATTTGTAAGGTCAGGAACTGACATTGGATGAGAAGATCCGGATTGCAGTTGGGGTTCCAATTCATGCCAAAGGTGTTCAGTAGGGTTGAGGCCAGGACACTTGTGTTCCTCCAAACTAAACTGGTCAAACCATGTCTTTATGGAGCTGCTCACTAGGGTTAAGTTCAGGGCTCTGTGCAGGACACTCAAGTTCCTCCCAACCAAACTGGTCAATGTCTTTATGGAGCTGTTCAGTAGGGTTGAGGTCAGGGCTCTGAGCAGGGCACTCAAGTTCCCCCACACCAGACTGGTCAATCCATGACAAGATTTTACCATGTTTGGATGAGAAGACCTGGCTCACCATCGGCATTCCAATTAATCCCTAAGGTGTTTAGTAGGGTTGAGGTCAGAGCTCTGTGTAGGGCACTCAAGTTCCTCCCAACCAAACTGGTCAATGTCTTTATGGAGCTGTTCAGTAGGGTTGAGGCCAGGGCTCTGTGTAGGACAGTCAAGGTCCTCCACACCAAGCTGGTCAAACCATGAGAAGATTTTAGAGAGTTTCTGTGGGAATTTGTGCCCATTGGTCAGGTACTGACGTTGGATGACACCTGATCTCATGCCAAAGGTGTTCACTAGGGTTGAGGTCAGGGCTCTGTGTAGGGCACTCAAGTTCCTCCCAACCAAACTGGTCAATGTCTTTATGGAGCTGTTCAGTAGGGTTGAGATTGGGGCTCTGTGTAGGACACTCAAGTTCCTCCACACCAAACTGTTCCAACCATGGCAAGATGTTGCCATGTTTGGATGAGAAGACCTGGCTCACCATCGGCATTCCAATTGATCCCTAAGGTGTTTAGTAGGGTTGAGGTCAGGGCTCTGTGTAGGGCACTCAAGTTCCTCCCAACCAAACTGGTCAATGTCTTTATGGAGCTGTTCAGTAGGGTTGAGGCCAGGGCTCTGTGTAGGACAGTCAAGGTCCTCCACACCAAGCTGGTCAAACCATGAGAAGATTTTAGAGAGTTTCTGTGGGAATTTGTGCCCATTTGTGAGGTCAGGTACTGATGTTGGATGACACCTGATCTCAAGCCAAAGGTGTTCAGTAGGGTTGAGGTCAGGGCTCTGTGCAGGGAACTCAAGTTCCTCCACACCAGACTGGTCAATCCATGACAAGATTTTACCATGTTTGGATGAGAAGACCTGGCTCACCATCGGCAATCCAATTAATACCAAAGGTGTTCTGTAGGGTTGAGGTCAGGGCTCTGTGTAGGGCACTCAAGTTCCTCCCAACCAAACTGGTCAATGTCTTTATGGAGCTGTTCAGTAGGGTTGAGGCCAGGGCTCTGTGTAGGACACTCAAGTTCCTCCACACCAAACTGTTCCAACCATGACAAGATTTTACCATGTTTGGATGAGAAGACCTGGCTCACCACCGGCATTCCAATTAATGCCTAAGGTGTTTAGTAGGGTTGAGGTCAGGGCTCTGTGTAGGGCACTCAAGTTCCTCCCAACCAAACTGGTCAATGTCTTTATGGAGCTGTTTAGTAGGGTTGAGGCCAGGGCTCTGTGTAGGACAGTCAAGGTCCTCCACACCAAGCTGGTCAAACCATGAGAAGATTTTCGAGAGTTTCTGTGGGAATTTGTGCCCATTTGTGAGGCCAGGTACTGACGTTGGATGACACCTGATCTCATGCCAAAGGTGTTCAGTAGGGTTGAGGTCAGGGCTCTGAGCAGGACACTCAAGTTCCTCCACACCAGACTGGTCAATCCGTGTCTTTATGGAGCTAACTTTGAAAACAGCCATTCTAAAGCTTTTTATTCCTAAGGAACCCTTGAAATAATTTTTGGATCTCAAGTAACCCCTGATAATATTATTCATTGGGGTGGGGGGCGGGGTTCAAAGAGAAGAATGCCCCTCTTACAATGGTGGTCAGAATGCTACCCTTACAGACATCTAAATTGATGATTGTTGTCACGTCACTGGCTCTGCCAAGTGGTATTGGACCCAGAATTATGTAGGCACCATCAGATGGGGGGCGGGGGGCGGGTCAATCAGCCACAGCTCTAGGTGCTCTTAGCAACCTCTAGAAGAACCCTAGGCTTCCACAGACCCTAGTTCAGAGTAGCAGGTATAGAATGTAGAAGCCATCTTAGGGGTCATTCACTCTGGATAGGAACTATGTTTGGTGGCCTGCAACTTGGATAGATGCCATGTTTGATGCCATGCACTTAGGATGGGAGCCATGTTTGGTTTTATGAACTCTGGATAGGAACCATGTTTGGTGTCATGCACTCTGAATAGAAGCCATGTTTGGTGTCATGCACTCTGGATGGAAGCCATGTTTTGTGTCATGCACTTTGGATGGAAGCCATGTTTGGTGTCTTGCACTTTGGATGGAAGCCATGTTTGGTGTCATGCATTCTGGGTAGAGGCCATGTATTTGGTGTCATGCACTTCAGATAGGAGCTACATTTGGTGGCATGGACTCTGGGTATAAGCAATGTTTGGTGTCATGCACGCTGGGTAGAAGCAATGTTTTTGATGTCATACACTTCAGATAGGAGCTATGTTTGGTGTCATACACTTCAGATAGGAGCTAGATTTGGTGTCATGCACTCTGGGTAGAAGCCATGTTTTTGGTGTCATACACTCTGGGTAGAAGCCATGTTTTCTGTCATGCACTCTGGATGGGAGTCATGTTTGGGGTCATGCACTCTGGATATGTTCCATGTTTGGTGTCATGCACTCTGGATATGTTCCATGTTTGGGGTCATGCACTCTGGATATGTTCCATGTTTGGGGTCATGCACTCTGGATATGTTCCATGTTTGGTGTCATGCACTCTGGATATGTTCTATGTTTGGGGTCATGCACTCTGGATATGTTCTATGTTTGGGGTCATGCACTCTGGATATGTTCCATGTTTGGGGTCACGCACTCTAGATGAAAGCCGTGTTTGGGGTCATGCACTCTAGATGAAAGCCGTGTTTGGGGTCATGCACTCTAGATGAAAGCCGTGTTTGGGGTCATGCACTCTGGATATGTTCTATGTTTGGGGTCATGCACTCTAGATGAAAGCCGTGTTTGGTGTCATGCACTCTAGATGGAAGCCGTGTTTGGGGTCATGCACTCTGGATATGTTCCATGTTTGGGGTCATGCACTCTGGATATGTTCCATGTTTGGGGTCATGCACTCTGGATATGTTCTATGTTTGGGGTCATGCACTCTAGATGGAAGCCGTGTTTGGGGTCATGCACTCTAGATGGAAGCCGTGTTTGGTGTCATGCACTCTAGATGAAAGCCGTGTTTGGGGTCATGCACTCTGGATATGTTCCATGTTTGGTGTCATGCACTCTGGATATGTTCTATGTTTGGGGTCATGCACTCTAGATGGAAGCCGTGTTTGGTGTCATGCACTCTGGATATGTTCTATGTTTGGGGTCATGCACTCTAGATGGAAGCCGTGTTTGGGGTCATGCACTCTGGATATGTTCTATGTTTGGGGTCATGCACTCTAGATGAAAGCCGTGTTTGGGGTCATGCACTCTGGATATGTTCCATGTTTGGGGTCACGCACTCTAGATGAAAGCCGTGTTTGGGGTCATGCACTCTAGATGAAAGCCGTGTTTGGGGTCATGCACTCTAGATGAAAGCCGTGTTTGGGGTCATGCACTCTGGATATGTTCTATGTTTGGGGTCATGCACTCTAGATGGAAGCCGTGTTTGGGGTCATGCACTCTAGATGAAAGCCGTGTTTGGGGTCATGCACTCTGGATATGTTCCATGTTTGGGGTCATGCACTCTGGATATGTTCCATGTTTGGGGTCATGCACTCTGGATATGTTCCATGTTTGGGGTCATGCACTTTAGATGAAAGCCGTGTTTGGGGTCATGCACTCTGGATATGTTCCGTGTTTGGGGTCATGCACTCTGGATATGTTCCATGTTTGGGGTCATGCACTCTGGATATGTTCCATGTTTGGGGTCATGCACTCTAGATATGTTCTATGTTTGGGGTCATGCACTCTAGATGGAAGCCGTGTTTGGGGTCATGCACTCTGGATATGTTCCATGTTTGGTGTCATGCACTCTAGATGGAAGCCGTGTTTGGGGTCATGCACTCTGGATGGAAGCCGTGTTTGGGGTCATGCACTCTGGATATGTTCTATGTTTGGGGTCATGCACTCTAGATGAAAGCCGTGTTTGGGGTCATGCACTCTGGATATGTTCTATGTTTGGGGTCATGCACTCTAGATGAAAGCCGTGTTTGGGGTCATGCACTCTGGATATGTTCTATGTTTGGGGTCATGCACTCTGGATATGTTCCATGTTTGGGGTCATGCACTCTGGATATGTTCCATGTTTGGGGTCATGCCCTCTGGATATGTTTCATGTTTGGGGTCATGCACTCTGGATATGTTCCGTGTTTGGGGTCATGCACTCTGGATATGTTCCATGTTTGGGGTCATGCACTCTGGATATGTTCCATGTTTGGTGTCATGCACTCTAGATGGAAGCCGTGTTTGGTGTCATGGACTCTAGATGGAAGCCGTGTTTGGTGTCATGCACTCTAGATGGAAGCCGTGTTTGGTGTCATGGACTCTAGATGGAAGCCGTGTTTGGGGTCATGCACTGTAGATGGAAGCCGTGTTTGGTGTCATGGACTGTACAGTATATATGTTATTGACAATAATAGAACATCTTCTTTTGCAGAAACCGGCTCACCTGAATGTTGTATCTTCTCTTGGCAGGTCCGGCTCATCTCTTCCCTGCGTTCCACTCTCCTTTCCCGATTGACATCCGGCACCAAGAGGGCCGATATCACTATGAGGGCCACGGAATCCACGCCATTCACGGGTAGGTTGTCTGACTGTCTCATGATCGTTATATCACATTGCGGTAGTTATGAATGTTCTCCAGCTGGCACCCCCCCCCCTCTAACCCAGTAATAGTGAATGTCACCTTATTAATAAAGTAGACGGGGAAACCAGACCATGAGCACAGAACTGGGACATCCTCACCTCATTAGGATTGAGCATACCCTATATTACCAAAAGTATTGGGACGCCTGCCTTTACACACACACACATGAACTTTTATGGCTTCCCAGTCTTAGTCCGGAGGGTTCAATATTGAGTTGGCTCCGCCCTTTGCAAATATAACAGCTTCAACTCTTCTGGGAAGGCCGTCCACAAGGTTTAGGAGGGTGTCTATGGGAATGTTTCACCATTCTTCCAGATGCGCATTTGTGAGGTCAGGCACTGATGTTGGACGAGAAGCCTGGCTCGCAGTCTCCACTCTAATTCATCCCAAAGGTGTTCTATCAGGTTGAGGTCAGGACTCTGTGCAGGCCAGTCAAGCTCCTCCACCCCAAACTCGCTCATCCATGTCTTTATGGACCTTGCTTTGTGCACTGGTCCATTTCATTTGACGGGGGGAGGGGAGATTATGGTGTGGGGTTGTTTTTCAGGGGTTTGGCCCCTTAGTTCCAGTGGAGGGAACTCTTAAGGGGTCAGCATAACAAGACATTTTGGACAATTTCATGCTCCCAACTTTGTGGCCACAGTTTGGGGACGGCCCCCCTTCCTGTTCCAACATGACTGCCCACCAGTGCACAAAGCAAGGTCCATAAAGACATGGATGAGCGAGTTTGGTGTGGAGGAACTTGACTGGCCTGCACAGAGCCCTGACCTCAACCCGAATTAGAGCGGAGACTGCGAGCCAGGCCTTCTCGTCCAACATCAGTGCCTGACCTCACAAATGCGCTTCTATTAAAAAATACTTTTTAATTTAAATTTTGAATTTTTTTTTAAAATGTTAATATTTGAATTTATTTAATAAATTTTTTTTTTTTTTTTTTAAACAATAAGCTTTTATTGTTTAATTTTAATTTTTTTATTTTTTTTTTTTTTTTTTTTTTAAGTTAACTTTTACATTTTTTCATTTTAATAAAAAAAAATGTTATACACTTTAATTGTACAATTTTTTAAAATGTATTTTACTTCTTTTTTTTTTTGCTTATTTACTTTATTGATGAATTATTATCCATTAAATTGAAGTAATATATTAATATAATAAAATTGATTCCATTTGATATAGTAGAATATTGTTCCGTTTCCTCTTCTCTTATTTCTTCCCCTTCCCTATAAAAACTTCTGCAGGGTGTCGGTGTCAGCGATTCTGGGCCATTTCTGTTCATCCTGCGTATTTGTTATCCCCCCTCACAAATACGCTTCTATTAAAAATACTTTTTAATTTAAATTTTTACATTTTTTTTTAAATGTTAATATTTGAATTTATTTAATTATTTATTTTTTTATTTTTTTAATAATAAGCTTTTATTGTTTAATTTAAATTTAAAAAAATTTTTTTGTTTTCATTTTTTAAGTTTACTTTTACATTTTTTCATTTTAATAAAAAAATGTTTTACACGTTAATTGTACAATTTTTTTAAATTTATTTAACTTCTTTTTTTTTTCTTATTTACTTTATTGATGAATTATTATCCATTAAATTGAAGTAATATATTAATATAATAAAATTGATTCCATTTAATACTGTAGAATTTTTTCGATGAGTCTGCAGGGTGACGGTGTCAGCGATTCTGGGCCATTTCTGTTCATCCTGCGTATTTGTTATCCCCCCCCCCCTCACAAATACGCTTCTATTAAAAATACTTTTTAATTTAAATTTAAAAAAAAATTTTTTAAATGTTAATATTTGAATTTATTTAATTACATTTTTTTTTTTAAACAATAAGCTTTTATTGTTTAATTTACATTTTTTTTTGTTTTAATTTTTTAAGTTTACTTTTAAAATTTTTCATTTTAATAAAAAAATGTTTTACACTTTAATTGTACAATTTTTTAAAATTTATTTTACTTCTTTTTTTTTTGTTTCCTTATTTACTTTATTGATGAATTATTAGCCATTAAATTGAAGTAATATATTAATATAATAAAATTGATTCCATTTGATATAGTAGAACATTGTTCCGTTTCCTCTTCTCTTATTTCTTCCCCTTCCCTATAAAAACTTTAGTAATAAATTTCCTTTTTTCGATGAGTCTGCAGGGTGTCCGTGTCAGCGATTCCGGGCCATTTCTGTTCATCCTGTGTATTTGTTACCCCCCACCTCACAAATACGCTTCTATTAAAAATACTTTTTAATTTAAAAATTTTTTTTAAATTTTAATATTTGAATTTATTTCATTATTTTTTTAATTTTTTTTTTAACAATAAGCTTTTATTGTTTAATTTAAATTTTTAAATTTTTTTTTGTTTTAATTTTTTAGGTTTACTTTTAATTTTTTTCATTTTAATAAAAAAATGTTTTACACTTTAATTGTACAATTTTTGTAAAATTTATTTTACTTCTTTTTTTTTTTTTCCTTATTTACTTTATTGATGAATTATTATCCATTAAATTGAAGTAATATATTAATATAATAAAATTGATTCCATTTGATATAGTAGAATATTGTTCCGTTTCCTCTTCTCTTATTTCTTCCCCTTCCCTATAAAAACTTTAGTAATAAATTTCCTTTTTTCGATGAGTCTGCAGGGTGTCGGTGTCAGCGTTTCTGGGCCATTTCTGTTCATCCTGCGTATTTGTTACCCCCCCCCCCCCCCCCAAATTGTGGGGCCCCTTGCAGTGGAAATCTCTCGCCTTCTCCCTTCCCCCACCCCCATGCAGATTGCAGCAGAACGCGGTGCTATTTATCAAAGCGTCAGTTGTAGTCGGTGTTTGTTGGGAAAAATAACATGTCTGCTCTTTGGCTCTGATGATTAATGTGATGTGAGAGTGACGTAGAGCCCTCATATATCAAACCCACATCCCGGCTGTCTGCGGGAGCTCGGGTTCCACGCACAGCTAATTACACCAGTTCTGCGCGGTAAATGAAGCGCGCTGGTGTGCCGCGGCAGACATAGGGGGCCCGCAGGCTGCGACTCGCCCGGGTGTCCTGAACCGTCCCGGGACTGGGTGAGGAATGTATTATATTATTATTATTTGTATTGTATATTATACATTCCTATAGCTCTGACGTTCGTCTCTGCACCAGAGGAGCTTACACTCTAATGTCTGGGGCCCTTTGTACAGAGGGGCTGAAAGCTTCGTGCTTGTGATTGGTTGGATCGGACGGCCTTTTGAGGTTGGCTCAGGTGTGTGTCTGGGGTGTCCTTTGAGTCCTCTGCTATACGCGTTCGCAATCGATCCCTTCATCGGGAGGTTAGAGAGGAGACCGGTGTGGGGTCCCTGTGGGCATTCCTGGTGAGCCCCTTCTGAGGGTCGTGGCCTATACTGCCCTACTGACACCGTCCACTGCCCTACTGACATCGTCCTCTGCCCTACTGACACCGTCCACTGCCCTACTGACACCGTCCACTGCTCTACTGACACCGTCCACTGCTCTACTGACACCGTCCACTGCCCTACTGACACCGTCCCCTGCCCTACTGACACCGTCCCCTGCCCTACTGACACCGTCCACTGCTCTACTGACACCATCCACTGCCCTACTGACACCGTCCCCTGCCCTACTGACACCGTCCCCTGCCCTACTGACACCGTCCCCTGCCCTACTGACACCGTCCACTGCTCTACTGACACCATCCACTGCCCTACTGACACCGTCCCCTGCCCTACTGACACCGTCCCCTGCCCTACTGACACCGTCCACTGCCCTACTGACACCGTCCACTGCTCTACTGACACCGTCCACTGCTCTACTGACACCGTCCACTGCCCTACTGACACCGTCCCCTGCCCTACTGACACCGTCCCCTGCCCTACTGACACGTCCCCTGCCCTACTGACACCGTCCCCTGCCCTACCGACACCGTCCACTGCCCTACCGACACCGTCCACTGCCCTACCGACACCGTCCACTGCTCTACCGACACCGTCCACTGCCCTACCGACACCGTCCACTGCCCTACCGACACCGTCCACTGCTCTACTGACACCGTCCACTGCCCTACTGACACCGTCCACTGCTCTACCGACACCATCCACTGCTCTACCGACACCATCCACTGCCCTACTGACACCATCCACTGCCCTACTGACACCGTCCACTGCTCTACTGACACCATCCGCTGCCGTACTGACACCATCCACTGCCCTACTGACACCATCCACTGCCCTACCATCCACTGCCCTACTGACACCATCCACTGCCCTACTGAAACCGTCCACTGCTCTACTGACACATCCACTGCTCTACTGACACCATCCACTGCCCTACTGAAACCGTCCACTGCTCTACTGACACATCCACTGCTCTACTGACACCATCCACTGCCCTACCATCCACTGCCCTACTGACACCGTCCACTGCTCTACTGACACATCCACTGCTCTACTGACACCATCCACTGCCCTACTGACACCGTCCTCTACTCTACTGACACATCCACTGCCCTACTGACACCGTCCTCTGCTCTACTGACACATCCACTGCCCTACTGACACCGTCCTCTGCCCTACTGACACCATCCCCTGTCCTACTGACACCGTCCACTGCCCTACCATCCACTGCCCTACTGACACCGTCCACTGCCCTACTGACACCGTCCACTGCCCTACTGACACCATCCCCTGTCCTACTGACACCGTCCACTGCCCTACCATCCACTGCCCTACTGACACCGTCCACTGCCCTACTGACACCGTCCACTGCCCTACTGACACCATCCCCAGTCCTACTGACACCGTCCACTGCCCTACTGACACCATCCACTGCCCTACTGACACCATCCACTGCCCTACCATCCACTGCCCTACTGACACCGTCCACTGCTCTACTGACACATCCACTGCCCTACTGACACCGTCCACTGCCCTACTAACACCGTCCCCTGTTGTACTGACACCATCCCCTGTCCTACTGACACCGTCCACTGCCCTACCATCCACTGCCCTACTGACACCGTCCACTGCTCTACTGACACATCCACTGCCCTACTGACACCATCCACTGCCCTACTGACACCATCCACTGCCCTACTGACACCGTCCACTGCTCTACTGACACCATCCACTGCCCTACTGACACCATCCACTGCCCTACTCACACCATCCACTGCCCTACCATCCACTGCCCTACTGACACCGTCCACTGCTCTACTGACACATCCACTGCCCTACTGACACCGTCCACTGCCCTACTGACACCGTCCACTGCTCTACTGACACCGTCCACTGCCCTACTGACACCGTCCACTGCTCTACTGACACCGTCCACTGCTCTACTGACACCGTCCTCTGCCCTACTGACACCGTCCACTGCCCTACTGACACCGTCCACTGCTCTACTGACACCGTCCACTGCTCTACTGACACCGTCCACTGCTCTACTGACACCGTCCACTGCCCTACTCACACCATCCACTGCCCTACTCACACCATCCACTGCCCTACTGACACCATCCCCTGCCCTACTGACACCGTCCCCTGCCCTACTGACACGTCCATGTTTTAAAAAGTTATTTATTAGTGTGTGTCTATGTACAGTATATGTGTATATATATATATATATATATATATATATATATATATATATATATACACACACACACACATACACACGCATGAGCTTTGTGGGGCACATCCTAATACAATATAATGCGCACAGCTATGCTAGGAGGCAATGCGAGGATCCTGACTGAAATCCCGGCATCGTCGCAGCGCTCAGCTGATGATCTGCACTGGTGGGACGTTGTTTGTGTTACACCTGATAAGAAGTAATTACAAGCAGCCCAATCTACAACAAAGCACTTAATTACACGCAGTGACAGCGCGATCCCGGCTGCAGGAAATGGAAATTAATCAAGTTTCGGGACGCTAATTAGTATCCATGTTCTAGTTTAGGAAGTTATAGATACAAGTGATTATTTGTCTTCACTTCTGAATCCAGATGTATATATTTGGGACGAGCGCGCTCACACTTCCCGCCACGCGTATATTTTTACATCATATTTATGTAACTTTTGGGCTGAGCCTCCTCTGCGGTTTTACTGTAAAATGAAATATATGTCGCCGTTATTCTATAAAATCCGGATCTCCTCGGGGACCGCACTGCGCAGGCGGCGGATCCATCCCCCCCCGGCAGATGTTTGCAGCTCATTGTGTTGTTTTACCTTCGGGAAGTTCAACATTTCAGTTTTGGGCTTTGTTTATATTTGGACTTTTTTTTAGGACTTTTGCTATTTTTATGTTGAAGTTTGTTTTTCAAATTGAAAAAAAAAAAATCCAGCAAAATAATCAGACTTTGGATTCGGTTGGTTTCAAGGAAAACGGCAACAGTTTTTTGATTATTTTTATTTTAATTATTTTTCAAAGTTTACCAAACATTTTTTCAGTTTGTTTTTTTATTACATTTTATTTTTATAAATACATTTCTAATACAGAATACTTCTATTATACAGTGTTTGCAGACATACTGAAATTTCTAATACGTGTACTTGAGTGGGGAGGGAGGAGCGCCCAGCATTCAGAATAATGCAATGATGGGAGAATACAGTTGTTTATTGAAAGTATAAAAAATTTACAAATTAAGCCAACGCGTTTTGGGGAAACTGCCCCCTCCCCCTTCAAGGCTCATTAATGGAGGTGGGAATCAAACCAATGCATTTTGGGGGGCAGAGGTGGGGAGGGAAGGCTCATTGATGGAGGTGGGGAGGGAAGGCTCATTGGTGGAGGTGGGGAGGGGAAGGCTCATTGATGAAGTTGAGGAGGAAAGGCTCAATGATGGAGGTGGGGAGGGAAGGCTTCATTGATGGAGGTGGGGAGGGAAGGCTCATTGATAGAGGGGGGGGGGGGCTCACTGATGGAGGTGGGGAGGGAAGACTCACTGATGGAGGTGGGGAGGGAAGACTCATTGATGGAGGTGGGGAGGGAAGGCTCATTGATGGAGGTGAGGAGGGAAGACACATTGATGGAGGTGGGGATGGAAGGCTCATTGATGGAGGTGGGGAGGGAAGGCTCATTGATGAAGGTGGGGAGGGAAGGCTCATTGATGGAAGTGGGGTGGGACGGCTAATTGATTAAGTTGAGGAGGAAAGGCTCAATGATGGAGGGGGAGAGGGAAGGCTTATTGATGGAAGTGGGGGCGGGCTCATTGATAGAGGTGGGGAGGGAAGGCTCATTGATGGAGGTGGGGAGGGAAGGCTCATTGATGGAGGTGGGGAGGGAAGGCTCATTGATGGAGGCGGGGAGGGAAGACTCATTGATGGAGGTGGGAATCAAACCAATGCATTTCGGGGGGGGGGGGGAGGTAGGGAGGGGAAGGCTCATTGATGAAGGTGGGGAGGGAAGGCTCATTGATAGAGGTGGGGAGGGAAGACTCATTGATGAAGGCTGGGAGTCTCAATGATGATGGAGGTGAGTAGGCAAGGGTCATTGATGGAGGTGAGGAGGGAGGACTTATTGATGGGGGGAGGCTCAGTGATGGAGGTGGGGAGGGAAGGCTCATTGATGGAGGTGGGGAGGGAAGGCTCATTGATGGAGGTGGGGAGGGAAGACTCATTGATGAAGGTGGGAGTCTCAATGATGATGAAGGTGAGTAGGGAAGGGTCATTGATGGAGGCGGGGAGGGAGGACTTATTGATGGGGGGGAGGCTCAATGACGGAGGTGGGGAGGGAAGGCTCATTGATGGAGGTGGGGAGGGAAGGCTCATTGATGGAGGTGGGGAGGGAAGGCTCAATGATGGAGATGGGGAGGGAAGGTTGGCCCATGATTTAGTCCCATCCAATAGAAGGGCTACTGCAGCTCAGATTGGTTTAAAAAGAGAATGCGGGTTCTGATAGAAAGGTGATAAAACACACAGAGCATCACAGTTTGTTCTGTATAAAGGTGGGTAGACGTAGACCGGTCAGGGTGTCCATGCTGACCCGTGTCCACAGCCAAAAGTGCCTACAATGGGCATGTGAGCATCCAAACTGGACTTCGGAGCAATGAAAGAAGGTGGCCTGGTCTGATGAGTTCAAGAATGGTTTGAGAAGGCGTTCAAGGTGTTGACTTGGCCTCCAAATTCTGTGCTGCAAAAACAAGCCCGATCCATGCAGGTCCCACCTCACAACTTACAGGACTTAAAGGATCTGCTACTGTAGGCTTGGTGCCAGATACCACAGCGTACCATGAGTGGTCTGGTAGAGTCCGTGCTGTGACGGGTTATGGTGGGTGGTCATAATGTTATTGTTGATCGGGGTACAGTATATTCCACCAGGTAGACATAGGTGGTTGTACCACCAGATTGTAATATGCCGCCAGCTCAGGACCCCTTCCTCATAGTATGGAACTGGGAAAGCTGGATTTCTGGCAAATGCTTTGGCTACGGGTCGCTTATCGGCGTGTGGTCCAGGTCTAATCTCCACGTTAATGGAACCTCGATTCAGTCCCACGCAGAAGAATGTAACAAGACTGTGGGCATTGTTCATAAACATTAAAGCAGGAATATGTAGGGTGCCCCTTTAAGCTGGCAGCGTGTCTGGCGCTGGGAGTGTGACGGTCGGGGGGTGAAGCTGATATCGCTTTCCATGAAATTGGGTCTGGCTCCAGCTGTGTGACTTCACCGCACACCTGCTGACTGCGAGAATGACATCACCCGGCACCAATGTGGTTCGGTGCCAGTTACCACCCTGC
Source organism: Lithobates sylvaticus (assembly GCA_028564925.1). NCBI lineage: Eukaryota > Metazoa > Chordata > Amphibia > Anura > Ranidae > Lithobates > Lithobates sylvaticus. The sequence goes on along the minus strand of CM053031.1, from coordinate 9,936,280 downwards.
CCACAGCTGTTCATAATGCCAACTGCCGACCCGTCCCCCCTTCAACATACTGACACCCAGCAACATCGCTGTGTGAACGCCTCCGATGCCAACTGCTTCTTCCTGTGCAATGACTTGTAATGCCAAATATCACCCAAGTCCTTCCAGCCCTCCATAGTGCCATCTGCCGCCCCCTCCTCACCACCACCCTCCCTTCCAACCTTTCCGTGCCAACCGGGTGCCACCACCCAGACTGCTCCACTAGGCTTTTATTGTGCTGGCTACACTCTGTGGTGATTGTGGTGGGACATTAGAGTGTAAGCTCCGTTGACACAGGACTTATGTGACTGGCCCAGTGTTCTCTGTACAGCACCGCGGTATATGTCAGAGCTATATAAATGTATAATAATAGTGTGTGACTCTGGGGGAGGGGACATTAGAGTGTAAGCTCCTCTGGTGCAGAGACTGATGTGACTGTGGGGGAGGAGACATTAGAGTGTAAGCTCCTCTGGTACAGAGACTGATGTGCCTGTGGGGGAGGGGACATTAGAGTGTAAGCTCCTCGGGTGCAGAGACTGATGTGACGGTGGGGGAGGGTACATTAGAGTGTAAGCTCCACTGTACAGAGACTGATGTGACGGTGGGGGAGGGTACATTAGAGTGTAAGCATCCCCTGGTAAAGAGACTGATGTGACTGGCTCAGTGTTCTCTGTACAGCACTGCGGTATATGTCAGAGCTATAAACAGTAAATGTATAATAATAGTGTGTGACTGTGGGGGGACATTAGAGTGTAAGCTCCTCTGGTACAGAGACTGATGTGCCTGTGGGGGAGGAAACATTAGAGTGTAAGCTCCTCTGTACAGAGACTGATGTGGCTGTGGGGGAGGGTACATTAGAGTGTAAGCTCCTCTGTACAGAGACTGATGTGACTGTGGGGGGGGGGGGCATTAGAGTGTAAGCTCCTCTGGTACAGAGACTGATGTGACTGTGGGGGGGGGGGCATTAGAGTGTAAGCTCCTCTGGTACAGAGACTGATGTGACTGGCCCAGTGTTCTCTGTACAGCACTGCAGTATATGTCAGAGCCATATAAATGTATAATAATAATAGTGTGTGACTGTGGGGGGACATTAGAGTGTAAGCTCCCCTGGTAAAGAGACTGATGTGATTGGCTCAGTGTTCTCTGTACAGCACCGCGGTATATGTCAGAGCTATAAACAGTAAATGTATAATAATGTATATATGGGGGGACATTAGAGTGTAAGCTCCTCTGGTACAGAGACTGATGTGATTGGCTCAGTGATCTCTGTACAGCACTGTGGTATATGTCAGAGCTATATAAATGTATAATAATAATAGTGTGTGACTGTCGAGAGACATTAGAGTGTAAGCTCCTCTAGTACAGAGGCCGATGCCATTGGCTCTATAAGTCCCTCTGAGTGCAGCTGCTTCCCCTGACTCTTCTCCCTCTTCACAGCGTCTCCCAGGAGCCAACTGCCGCCAATACTGATTTGGCCCATGACGGGCGCAGCGGCTTGTGTCCTCCTGTGTGATCTTGTTGCACTGATGGGTGGAATTGTTCCGCTCAGTTATCTCGCCTCTTCCCGGGGCGCGCTGTGTAATCAGGCTGTAGTGGGTGCAGCTGTGGTCTGAGCGTCGCTGTATCTGTCGGAGGTCAGAGCCGCTGCCGTCGCGCCGCACTTCTAGATCGGTATGCTGCGGTGCCGGGGACACCTCTGATGAGGGCCCCCCTCCTGTGACTCCAGGGAGCTGACAATTCCAGCGCTGAGTCTGCACAGTCCTAGACGTGACGTCTCAGCCGTAGGACTGTCCAGTCTTCGTAGAATGGCTTCTGGGACTTGTAGTTCCCTATCAGGGGACAGTGGGGGTCCAAAACCAGATATAGATTCATTACAATTCCCAATGTCCTATACTGACAGGTTATTTTTCTCCTCCTCTTGCAGCCCGCCAGGCCTGAGCGGAAGCCCCGTCATCTCCGACATCTCCCTGATCCGCCTGTCGCCGCACGCGGTGAGCGCCGCGGAGTTTGGACACGCCCACCACTATGTGAACCCCCACATGGAGCATTACCTGCGATCTGTCCACGGGAGCCCCACCCTCTCCATGATATCTGCCGCCAGGGGGCTGAGCCCCGCCGAAGGTAAGCCGGATCCCTGTATAGGTTATGTTTTAGAATCGTGTTATTATATACTGTTTTAACTATCGAAAGATTTGTAATTCTGTTGAGCCAGTTTTGTGATCCAGTAACTTGCCAGGGCCTCTACTGCCACACCAGAACAGCCCGGTCAAGACACACCCCCTCAGTCTGGTGATTGGAGGAGCGGCACACTGAGAGTTGTCACTTTGCACACTCCTCCTATCGGCATGCCTACTGACAACACCTGAGCAGTGCAGGAGGGCCTGATTGGCTCCCAGCTCTGTCCCTCCTGCCCCCAGTCCAAGCGCTGCTGTGCAGTGTATTACAGAAATCTGATACCAAGGCAAATTCAGAGTTTCATTTAATAATACATTGATTTTTTATTTTTTTATATATATAACAAAAAGATATGACCTGACATAGCCGCAGCAACAAAACCCCCATACCTATTATTGTATATAAAAGAAAACGAAAGAAAAAGAAAAAAGAAAAACTAAAAAAAAAAAGAAAAAAGAAAAACTAAAAAAAAAAAGAAAAAAGAAAAAAATGAAAAAGAAAAAAAAGAAGAAAGGAAAAAAAAAAGAAAAGAAAAAAATGTAGGAGGGCCTGATTGGCTCCCAGCTCTGTCCCTCCTGCCTCCAGTCCAAGCGCTGCTGTGCAGTGTATTCTAGAAATCTGATACCAAGGCCAATTCAGAGTTTCATTTAATAATAATTATTTTATATAGCCACAGCAACCAAACCTCCATACCTATTATTGTATATAAAAGAAAACGAAATAAAAAGAAAAAAAAAGTGAAAAAAAAAAGAAAAAGTGAAAAAAAAGAAAAAAAAATTAAAAAGAAAAAAAGAAGAACGGAAAAGAAAAGAAAAAGGAAAAAAAAAAGTAAAAAACTAAAAAGTAAAAGAAGAAAGAAAAAAAAACTCAAAGAAGAAAAAGTAAAAAAAGAAAAAAGTAAAAAAAAAGAAAAAAAAAGAAAAAGTAAAAAATAAAAACAGAAAGAAGAAAGGAAAAAAGAAAAGATAAAGTTTTTTATCTTTTCTTTATCTTTACATAACTTTATCTTTTCTTTTTTCTTTCTTCTCTTTTTTTCTTTTTTCTTTTCTTCTTTTTGTTTTTATTTTTTACTTTTTCTTTTCTTTTTTTTTTTCCTCTTTTTTTTTTGATGGCCAGGTGTCCACATAGGTTGGCCACATCTGTTCATATTGTAGCCTAAAATAAATGATAAATATATTATAAACAATGTAACAATTTTTTTTCCATTCTTGGTGTCCTGTCGAATAATTTACCCCGTCGGATTGTGTCCGCCCTGTACTGCGCTTGCGCAGTACGGAGGACAAGGAGATGCCGAAAGTCTCCAAAGATGAACGGCGCCTGCGCACTGAGTCCAGGTTCAAGCCCCACCATCCAAGTGGACATAGTGTTACAACAAAAAATTGCAGAGCGAAGCGAGGCCGTGCCCGTGCCCGCGAGGGCCCTCTTGCCAAGTGCTGTTTAACATCATCTACCGTATGTCCACTTGCATGGTGGGGCTTGAACCTGGACTCAGGGCAGAAGGTACTATTAACTGCGCAGGCGCCGTTCATCTTCGGAGACTTTCGGCGTCTCCTTCTACTCCGTACTGCACAAGCGCTGCGCCTGCGCAGTATGGGGCGGACACTATCCGATGGGGGGACAGTTCTCGGCATTACACCGGCCCAATCTATGGTTCAGCATTTTACTATCATGGTGGCCCAGGGCTCTCTGTCCCTCTGCACCGTCCCTAGTTCCAGGGACCTGACCCGTCTATCATGGGAACTGGTCCGCTTCCCTCCGCGCTCTCGGCTTTGCAGGTTTTTTTTTCTTGAATGAATTTGGACAGAGGCTGACACTATTTATTTTTCCTCCGGGTTCCCCCCCCCCCCCCCCCCCCTTGTCGCTCTGGGTGTAGTTTTGAGGAATTGCAGCTGTGAGATGTTCTATAATTGGCTTTGGCACTGCAGAGGGGTTCAGTCAGCCAGACGCCCAGACTTGCTGCGTTCAGCAGCTCCATGTGTCTTGTATCAGCTTCACCGAGAGTGCTTCAGACGTTAATGAGAATGTTTACATAGTGGGCCCGAAACCCGAGAGCGCCGAGCGCAAGAAACCCTGCGCTCGCTCGCTCGCCGTGCCGCTTTTCCCCGTTTACCATAAAAGTTGCATTATCAGTCAACCTCATACAAAACAAGTTACACATTAAAATATTATAACATATTATTAATAAACATCATACAAAAAAAAAGTGAATTTTTGTATTAAAAAATAAAATAATTATATGATTATGAAACCTCATACAAAAAAGTTACATATTTTATAAAAAAAAATTATTACATATTATCATTAACCTCATACAAAAAAAAGTAAAATTTTGTATAAAAACGAATAATGTTATTTTTTATGATTATTAAACCTAATAAAAAAAAAAAGTTTTTTTTTAATTAAAAATTTATAATTATATGATCATTATTATTAAGTTAATTTTTGTATAAAAAAAAAATAATTATATAATTATGAAACCTCATACAAAAAAGTTACATATTTTATAAAATATTATAACATATTATCATTAAACCTCATACATAATTTTTTTTTTTTTATTAATAAGAAAAATAATTATATGATTATTAAACCTCATACAAAAAAGTTACATATTTTATAAAAAAAAAATTATTACATATTATCATTAAACCTCATACAAAAAAAAAGTAACATTTTGTATAAAAACTAATAATGTTCTTTTTTATGATTATTAAACCTCATACGAAAAAAAGTGAATTTTTGTATTAAAAAAATAAAATAATTATATGATTATGAAACCTCATACAAAAAAGTTACATATTTTATAAAATATTATAACATATTATCATTAAACCTCATACATATTTTTTTTTTTTTTTTATTAATAAGAAAAATAATTATATGATTATTAAACCTCATACAAAAAAGTTACATATTTTATAAAAAGAAATTATTACATATTATCATTAAACCTCATACAAAAAAAAGTAACATTTTGTATAAAAACGAATAATGTTCTTTTTTATGATTATTAAACCTCATACAAAAAAAAGTTAATTTTTTTTATTAAAAATTAATAATTATATTATTATTAATTATTATTAAGTACATTTTTGTATTTAAAAAAAATATTATATGATTATGAAACCTCATCCAAAAAAGTTACATATTTTATAAAATATTATAACATATTATCATTAAACCTCATACATACATTTTTTTTATTATTATTAATAAGAAAAATAATTATATGATTATTAAACCTCATACAAAAAAGTTACATATTTTATAAAAAAAAAATATTACATATTATCATTAAACCTCATACATAAAAAAAGTAACATTTTGTATAAAAACTAATAATGTTCTTTTTTATGATTATTAAACCTCATACAAAAAAAAGTTAATTTTTTTTATTAAAAATTAATAATTATATTATTATTAATTATTATTAAGTACATTTTTGTATTTAAAAAAAATATTATATGATTATGAAACCTCATCCAAAAAAGTTACATATTTTATAAAATATTATAACATATTATCATTAAACCTCATACAAAAAAAGTAGTTGGAGGGAGTCTATTCCACATTTTCACAACTCTTAACTGTGAAGAAACCTTTCTGTATTTGGAGATGAAATCTCTTTTCCTCTTGTCCTCTGTGATGACCTTAAAGTGAATAACTCAACACCAAGTTCACTATATGGACCCCTTGTATATTTGCACATGTTGATCATATCCCCCCTTAATCTCCTCTTCTCAAGAGAGAATAATTTCAGTTCCTCTAATCTTTCCTCATAGCTGAGCTCCTCCATGCCTCTTATCAGTTTGGTTGCCCTTCTCTGCACTTTCTCCAGTTCCCCGATATCCTTTTTGAGAACTGGTACCCAAAACTGAACTACATATTCCAGATGAGGTCTTACTAATGATTTGTACAGATGATATCTCTCTCTCTGGAGTCCATCCCTCTCTTATACAAGAAAGGACTTTGCTCGCTTTGGAAACCGCAGCTTGGCATTGCATGTTATTATTGAGCTTATGATCCAGCAAAACCCCCAGATCCTTCTCCACCATGGATCCCCCCAGATCCTTCTCCACTATGGATCCCCCCAGATCCTTCTCCGCTATGGATCCCCCCAGATCCTTCTCCGCTATGGATCCCCCCAGATCCTTCTCCACTACGGATCCCCCCCAGATCCTTCTCCACTATGGATCCCCCAGGTCCTTCTCCACTACGGATCCCCCCAGATCCTTCTCCACTATGGATCCCCCAGATCCTTCTCCACCATGGATCCCCCAGATCCTTCTCCACCATGGATCCCCCAGATCCTTCTCCACCATGGATCCCCCAGATCCTTCTCCACCATGGATACCCCAGATCCTTCTCCACCATGGATCCCCCAGATCCTTCTCCACCATGGACCTCCCCCAGATCCTTCTCCACCATGGATTCCCCCAGATTCTTCTACACCATGGATCCCCCTCCAGATCCTTCTCCACTATGGATCCCCCAGATCCTTCTCCACTATGGATCCCCCAGATCCTTCTCCACCATGGATCCCCAAAAACCTTCTCCACTATGAATCCCCCAAATCCTTCTCCACTATGGATCTCCCAGATCCTTCTTCACTATAGATCCCCCCAGATCCTTCTTCTCCATGGATCCCCCAGATCCTTCTCCACCATGGATCCCCCAGATCCTTCTCCACCATGGATCCCCCAGATCCTTCTCCACCATGGAACCCCCCCAGATCCTTCTCCACCATGGAACCCCCCAGATCCTTCTCCACCATGGATCCCCCTCCAGATCCTTCTCCACTATGGATCCCCCAGATACTTCTCCACTATGGATCCCCCAGATGCTTCTCCACCATGGATCCCCCAGATCCTTCTCCACTATGGATCCCCCCAGATCCTTCTCCACTGTGGATCCCCCAGATCCTTCTCCACTGTGGATCCCCCAAAACCTTCTCCACTATAGATCTCCCAGATCCTTCTTCACTATAGATCCCCCAGATCCTTCTTCACTATAGATCCCCCCGACCCTTCTTCACTATAGATCCCTCAGATCCTTCTTCACCATGGATCCCCCCCCAGATCCTTCTCCACCACGGATCCCCTCAGTTGTACTCCCCCTAGTATGTATGATTCATATTCTTAGCCCCCAAGTACATAACTTTACATTTAGCTAAACCTCATCTGTCACACAGTCACCCAATTAGACAGAGCATTGGGGTCGGCTTGTAAATTGGAGACATCCTGTAAGGACGTTATTCCCCGGCATAGCTTGGTGTCATCTGCAAAGACAAAAATTTTACTTTTAGTTACTTAGCTGCAAAAAAAATAACTCCCCTTTCTTAAGAAATATACATTTCTGCCCTCATTTTAGGCCTCAGATGACACTAAACATTTGATGAGTCCCAATCGCTCCCCTTCAATCAGTGGCTGACCCCCCCGTGTGAAATATGTGAAGGGGGGGATGGGCAGGAGCTCTGTCTAGTTCCCATTCACGAGAAGGCTAAAAATAGCTCTGATTAATATCGGGGTATGACCCCGCCGCCCTGCGTCTGATCCCCCCCCCCCCCCCCCTCATTATCCTCATAAACACTTCCAAATGGAGGTCAGAGGGACATCCTGTAATCGCATTGTCCTCCGTATGCCGCATGCAATACAGTCGGGAAACACAGAGTTGGAAGAAGACTCGGGAATATCGGTCAACAATATCCGAATCCACTCAATGCCAAATGGCAGCTGCATAAGCAAGTTATATTTTTGTGGAATTTAAACACCCCCCCCCCCCCAATTTTAGTAGAGGCGTCCCCCAATATAAGTGACATGAGAGGCCACCGATGGAAAGTGAAGTTTTGAGAACTGAACCATGGGTAAAACATTAGGCAAGGGTAGAACGGGGGGGGGGGGGGCAATTAAATGAATTCAAGGGATGGGGGAGTTTTACAAAGAATGGCGAGTTTTTTAAGTCTAGCGGGAAAATAAATGGCATAAACCAATAGAAATCCATTGGAAAAAAATAAATAAACATTTTTGGAACATTCATTCAATGATTATTTTTAACTGCAGCGACAAGAAAAATCAAAGGATGGAATTTTTTTTCTCGAACCAATGAAATTCTAACTAGAGAAGTGCATGCTGTTTCAGATTCTAGACTAGAATCGTTATTCGGAGATTCGGATATACCCGAATGCCCGAATTACATTATAAACAAAGTCTACCGAATGCTCCGAATAACGAAATTCGTCCAAATTTCAAAACTGAAATTCAAATCGAATTTTACATCGAATTCCATTCGAATTCGAACTGTAAACATATTTCTGAAATGAAAGACTGTGTGTTATTAGAAGTACCATTTCCAATAAATGCTGTTTTTGTTAACCACTTGCTTACTGGGCACTTAAACACCCTTCCTGCCCAGACCAATTTTCAGCTTTCAGCGCTCTCGCACTTTCAGTGACAATTGCGCGGTCATGCAATGCTGTAACCAAATGAAATTTTTTATCATTTTGTTCGCACAAATAGAGCTTTAGTTTGGTGGTATTTATTTGCGACTCCGTTTTTTATTTTTTGCGATATAAGCGAAAACATAGCGGAAATTTTGAAAAAAACAATATTTTCTCCTTTCTTTTTTAAAAGAAATCCAATAAAATCAAATTTTGTCATAAATTTAAGCCAAAATGTATTCTGCTACATGTTTTTAGTAAAAAAAATTCCGTTAAGTGTATAATAATTGGTTTGCGTGATCACGGACATATGTACGCAAATGATCATGTACAGATGTGTGCAGGTGATCACGGACATATGTGTGCAGATAATCATTGGCACATGTTATTTTACTGGGACATATGTGAGGGACATGTGTTTTTATTTGGGGACATGTGTGTTTTGGGGACATGTGTGTTTTAGGGACATGTGTGTTTTACTGTGGGGACACTACTGGTGATCAGTGAGTAAAAAAAACAGCTATTACTCACTGATCACCAGCCGGCTGCAGCGATCCGCTCTCCTCTCCTCACCGACGACTTTCGTGTGAGGAGAGGAGGGCCGATTGCCTAGCAACCGGCTGACAGCTGTGATTCGACACGGCCGTCATGTGATCAGGAGGGCCAATCACCGAGCCCTCCTGCCGATCCGAGATGCGCCGTGTCCGGGCTGCGCGGGCACGCGCGCGCGCGATCCCTCTACTTCTGAAGGACGTTCCGGAACGTCCGATCAGAAGTAGACGGCTCCCACCCGGCCGTATATGTACAGTGGCCGGGTGGGAAGTGGTTAAGCTAAGAGTGATTTTAACCACTTTCCGACCGGCGCACGACTATATACGTCCTGATTTTGAAGAGGGATATCTCGGTAACGGCAGCAGCTGCGCCGGTCGTAATTCTGACAATGGTGGTCATCGCGGCAGATTCGCCACAAGATCACCGTTGTCGACGGCTTACCGGAGCCGTCGGCAGCGGCGGAGGCGATCGGGACCTGTCCGTGGCTGGGTATAGAGACGAGTGAGGCTAAGATGGCCGACACCCATCTCTATACCATAGCAGTCACTTCCGCCCATACGTCTTAAAGGCACATTTTCCAAATGTAATTTTTTTAAATGACATTTTTTTTTTATTTTTTTTGCATTTAAGTCCAAATATGAGATCTGAGGACTTTTTGACCCCCCAGATCTCATATTTAAGAGGACCTGTCATGCTTTTTTTCTATTACAAGGGATGTTTACATTCCTTGTAATAGGAATAAAAGTGAGCCAATTTTTTTTTTTAAAAAACAGTGTAAAAATAAATAAAATCAAGAAAAAAAAAAGAAGAAAAAAAAAAAAAAAAATTTTAAAGCGCCCTGTCCGGACGAGCTCGCGCGCAGAAGCGAACGCATACGTGAGTAGCGCCCGCATATGAAGACGGTGGTCAAACCACACATGTGAGGTATCGCCGCGATCGGTAGAGCGAGAGCAATAATTATAGCCGTAGACCTCCTCTGTAACGCAAAACATGCAACCTGTAGAATTTTTTAAACGTCGCCTATGGAGATTTTTGAGGGTAAAAGTTTGATGCCATTCCACGAGCGGGCGCAATTTTGAAGCGTGACATGTTAGGTATCAATTTACTCGGCGTAACATTATCTTTCACAATATATATAAAAAATTGGACTAACTTTACTGTTGTCTTATTTTTTTATTCAAAAAAGTGAATTTTTTCCAAAAAAAGTGCGCTTGTAAGACCGCTGCGCAAATACGGTGTGAAAAAAAGTATTGCAACGACTGCCATTTTATTCTCTAGGGTGTTAGAAAAATGTATATATAATGTATATAATGTTTGGGGGTTCTACGTTTTTTTTCTAGCAAAAAAAACAGTTTTAAACATGTAAACACCTAAAATCCAAAACGAGGCTGGTCTTAAAGTGGTTAAAGTCATTGTAATCTTTTGATGAAGATATTTCTTTTTGTTTGTTCACTTTGCCACATTAGAATAAAAAAAAAAAAATTCAAATTACATTCTCGTTTCGACCGAAATGTATCAATTTGAACGTTCCGAATCGGAAAAAAATTGGTAAATTCGAAGAAAATGCGAAAATACATATTGAACGAATTGAACGAATCAACCGAATTTAACGAAACAAAATAAATATATTAACGAATCTAAAGGAAACGAAGCAAGAGTTTTCGTCATGCACATTACTATCAGATTCATTCGTTAAGTTAATCATTTTTTTTTTCGTCATATTCGTTATGGTAGAATGATTGCTTTTCGTATATTTCGTATATTCGGATTTGTTTTGTATATTTTTTGTTCCCAATCAATTCATATTTCGGAAGATTGGCTATTTTCTTTTTAACATGTTGATTCAATATTCCGGGAGATTACTTATGCACTCTGGGTTGGATGGAGGTGAATAAGACCCCTTTCACACCAAGGGCGTTTTGCAGGCGCTATAGCGTTAAAAATAGCGCCTGCAATCTGCCCTAAAACAGCTGCACCATTGTCTCCAGTGTGAAAGCCGGTGTTCTGACACGAACAGTCCGGCTATCACCAAGTGTCCGCTGTGTACTGCGCATGCGCAGTACGGAGCATAAGGATTTTCGGAAAATCTCCGAAGATGGACGGTGCCTGCGCCGTGAGTCGAGGTGTAAGCCCCACCATCCAAGCGGACATAGGGCTACACAAACTTAGAGGGCCGCTCGCCATGCTTCGGGCTTTTATATTCTAACTCTATGTCCACTTGGATGGTGGGGCTTGAAAGTGGACTCGCGGCGCAGGCGCCGTTCATCTTCGGCAATTTTCGGAATCTGGGTGTCCCGTGTACTGCGCATGCGCAGTACACAGCGGACACTTTCTGATGGGGGACAGAAAATGATAGTACACCGGAGGGCTTTCACACTGGACTGGTGCGCTGGCAGGACGTCAGGAAAAGTCCTGCCAGCAGCTTCTTTGGAGCGGTGAAGGAGCGGTGTATTTACCGCGCCTCCACTGCTCCTCCACCGATGCTCCCCATTGAAATCAATGGGGCAGCGCTGTAATACCGCCGGCAAAACGCCACTATTGCGGCGTATTGCCGGGGGTTTTAACCCTCTCTCAGCCGCTAGCGGGGGTTAAAAGCGCCCCCAGATTTCATGTTTCATGTTGAGTATGGAAGGAGGTGGATCTGTATGGTGAGAGCGGATTCCGTGATGAATGGTTGCAATCAAAAATGTAGTATTATGCCCCGTACACACGGTCGGATTTTCCGACGGAAAATGTCCTATCGGACAATGTTGTCGGAAATTCCGACCGTGTGTGGGCTCCATCGGACTTTTTCCGTCTGATTTTCCGACGGACAAAGTTTTATCTCCTGCTCTCAAATTTTCCGACAACAAAGTCCTATCGGACTTTTTCCGATGTAGCGAATTCCGACGGACAAAGTGCCACGCATGCTCAGATCACATTACAAGACCAAAGCTATTGGCTACTAGCCTCTACGTATTTCCGTCGTACGCAACGAACGTCACCACGTTCAGAATGATCGGATTTTCCAACAACTTTGTCCGACCGTGTGTATGCAACACCAGTGTCGGACAAAATCCGTCAGAAAAAATCAGACGGATTTTGTGGTCGGAATTTCCAACCGTGTGTATAGGGCATCAGACTTTAAAAAGAGTGAATGCATGTCTTAAAATGAATTATATCTGCAATATATTTCCAGAGACTAGATAGGTAGATCTATCTGGATCCACAGAGCTGTTCTGACTTTTTTTTTTGGGTATCAAACAGGAATTTTTTTCTCCTATGAGGCGGAAATTGGCCACTATTGCCCTACATTGGAGGGATGGGCTGTTTTTGCCTCCTCTGAATCTAACTTTCTAAAGTTTGTTAGGTTTGATGGACATATCTTTTTTTTTTTCAACCTTTTTTTTATCTTCGTCCCTGACCTTCGTCTTGTTCTCTTTCCCCACAGTTGCCCACGAGCACTTGAAAGAAAGAGGCATCTTCGGTATCGCGCCTCCTCCACCCGGTGTCAACCCCGCCGATTATTATCACCAGATGACCCTCCTAGCCAGTCACCCCAGTCCCTATGGAGAGCTGCTGCTGCAAGGAGGAGCGGTGGGCGCTGGAGGCCATCTTCACGATTACCTGACACCTATGGACGGTAAGTGGCTCCCCAATGAATTGTATTTTCTACTCTTCTTTTGAGATCAGCGAAGCCCAACCTCAGAAATGTATATGAGGCTATATTGCTTGTGTCCTCTGAGCATCGCTGTGCTCAGACCTGATCCATTGGGATTACGGACCAACCTCTGAAAAAATGTGATATTTCATAGGTAATACACGCGGTCGGAATTCTCGTCGGAAAAAGCTCTGATGGTTTTCCCGTCGGAATTCCGACGGAATTTCGCTCAAACTGTCTTGCCTACACACGATCACACCAAATTCCGACGGTCAATAACACAGCGGCATAAAACACGTTCGACAGCACTATAAAAGGGAAGTTTAAGGCCCCTTTCACACTGGGGCGGTGAGCCGCGGTGACGGTAAAGCAGCGCTATATTTAGCGCTGCTTTACCGTCGTTTTTACCGCGGTTTTCGGCCGCTCGCGGTGCGGTTTTACCCCCCGCGAGCGGCCGAAAAGGGTTAAACACCCCCCGCAGAGCGCCGCCGTAGCGGCGCTTTGCCGCGGTTTTACCGCGGTCTCCCATTCTTTTCAATGGGAAGGAGCGGTATAGGAGCGGTGAACACACGGCTCCTATCCCGCTCCAAAGATGCTGCTAGCAGGACTTTTTTTGTCATCCTGCTAGCGCACCGCTCCAGTGTGAAAGCCCGCCGGCTTTCACACTGGAGTTAAAGGGGCAGGATTTTTTCATGCGGTGAACAGGCGCTATTTTTAGCGCTGCACCGCATGAAAAACGCCCCGGTGTGAAAGGGGCCTAATGCTTCCGAGCATGCGTCGAATTGTTTCCGAGCATGCGTCGGAATTTTGCGTGTCGGAATTGCATACACACGATCGGAAAATCCAATAGAAAGGTTTTCCGTCGGAAAAATTGAGAACAGGTTCTCAATCCAAAGTCCGTCGGAAATTCCGACAGAAAAAGACCAATGGGCAATCACACGGTCGGAAAATCCGATGAAAAGCTCCCATCGGACTGATTCCATCGGAAATTCTGACCGTGTGTACGCCGCATTAAAGTTGAACTCTGGGCAAGAAACGTTCATTTAAATGAGCCATAAAGTATATATTATTATTATTATTATTATTATTATTATTATTATAACTTTGGGTCCCTTGCAGTGTACTGACCATGCTGACAGCTCTCCTGCTGCCTGTTCTTGGTTTAGCAATACTTTATATGAAGATCAATGACTTGTATTGCCACAGTTGGCACCGCCAGCTGCTACGGAGAGAGTTAGCCTGAGAGCCCCATCAAAATTTTGCTATGGGACCCCATGAATGCCGTTATGCCCATGGGTACATGATCTTACAATTAACTTGCTCTACTGCCGTTCACATATCCTGCCAAAGCATACCCAGGACTTACGCGAATTCCCATCTGCTCCTTCACGACCGGCTCAGGCCTGGCAGTTGGCCACTCACATGTTCCCTGCAAACTGCAGAATTGCCGGGGATTTCCTGGCTGGGAATCAGAAGAGGGGCCAAGGAGGTCGGCATATGTACATCGTGCCTCCTACAGTAAAGTGAATGTAGGAAGTAACAGGTTCTCTTTCAAACATTCTGACCAGAATCATCCTAGTCAGAGGCAGGAATTACCCCTTGTCATGGAGGAAGGGATTACCCCAGGTCATGGAGGCAGGAATTACCCAGGTCATGGAGGCAGGAATTACCCAAGCCATGGATGAAGGAATTACCCCTGGTCATGGACACAGGAACTACCCCTGGTCATGGAGGCGGGATTTACCCAAGCCATGGATGAAGGAATTACCCCTGGTCATGGAGGCAGGAATTACCCCTGGTCATGGAGGCAGGAATTACCGCCGGACATGGATGCAGAAATTACCTTTAGTCATGAGAACAAGAAATAGCCCCGGCCACAATGGCATAAATTACCCCTGGTCAAGGTGGAAGGTATTACACCTGGTCATTAAGGCAAGAAGTACCCTTGGTCATGGAGACAATAATTACCCCAGCTCATTGGGACAGGAATTATCCATGGTCATGGAGACAAGAATTACTCCTGGTCATGAAGACAGGCATTACCCCTGGTCAAGTTTTTACCCTTTGTCATGAAGGCAGGAATTACCCCTGGTCATGTAGGCAGTCATTACATCTGGTCTTGAAGGCAGAAATTACCCTTGGTTATAAGAGCAGGAAGGTATTACCCCAGGTCATGAAAGCAAGAAGTACCCTTGGTATGGAGACAATAATTACCCTTTTGTCATTAGGGCAGGAATTACTCCTGGTCATGAAGGCAGGAATTATCCATGGTCATGGAGGCAGGAATTACCTCTAGTCATGGATGCAGGAATTACCCCTAGTCATGGATGCAGGAATTACCCCTAGTCATGGATGCAGGAATTACCCCTAGTCATGGATGCAGGAATTACCCTTAGTCAGGAGAGCAAGAAATAGCCCATGTCACGATGGCAGGAATTAACCATGGTCAAGGTGGAAGGTATTACACCTGGTCATGAAGGCAAGAAGTACCCTTGGTCATGGAGACAATAATTACACCTGGTCATTAGGACAGGAATTATCCATGGTCATGGAGACAAGAGTTACTCCTGGTCATGAAGACAGGCATTACCCCTGGCCAAGTAGGAAGGTTTTACCCTTTGTCATGAAGGCAGGAATTACCCCTGGTCATGTAGGCAGTCATTACATCTGGTCCTGAAGGCAGGAATTACCCCTGGTTATAAGAGCAGGAATTACCCCTGGTTAAGGGTTAAGGAGGAAGGTATTACCCCTGGTCATGAAGGCAATAATTACCCCAGGTCATTAGGACAGAAATTATCCATGGTCATGGAGACAAGAGTTACTCCTGATCATGAAGACAGGCATTACCCCTGGTCAAGTAGAAAGTTGAACCCTTTTTCATGATGGCAGGAATTACCCTTGGTCATGTAGGTATGTATTACATCTGGTTTTGAAGGCAGGAATTACCCCTGGTTATGAGAGCAGGAACTATCCCTGGTCATAAAGGCAGGAAGTACCCTTGGTCATGGAGACAATAATTACCCCTGGTCATCAGGGTAGGAATTACCCCTGGTCATGAAGGCAGGAATTATCCATAGTCATGAAGACCGGCATTACCCCTGGTCAAGTAGGAAGCTTTTACCCTTGGTCATGATGGCAGGAATTACCCCTGGTCACGTAGGCAGGCATTATATCTGGTCTTGAAGGCAGGAATTACCCCAGGTCATGTAGGCAGGCATTATATTTGGTCTTGAAGGCAGGAATTACCCCTGGTTATGAGAGCAGGAATTACCCCAAGTCACGATGGCAGGAATGACCCCTGGTCATAAAGGCAGGAAGTACCCTTGGTCATAGACAATAATTACCCCTGGTCATTAAGGCATTAACTATCCCTGGTCAGGGAGACAGGAATTACCCCTGGTCATGTAGGCAGGCATTACATCTGGTCTTGAAGGCAGGAATTATCCCTGGTATGAAGGGAGGAATTACACCTGGTCATGACAGCAGAAATTACCCCTGGTCAGGATGGCAGGTTTTACCCCTAGTCATGAAGGCAGGAAATGCTTCTGGTCATGAAGATGGGAATTACTCCCGGTTATAAAGGGAGGAAATACTCCTGGGCACAAGGTCAGGAATTATTACCCCGGTCATGAAGGCAGGAATTACCCCGGTCATGAAGGCAAGAATTACCCCGGTCATGAAGGTAGGAATTACCCCGGTCATGAAGGTAGGAATTACCCCGGTCATGAAGGCAGGAATTACCCCGGTCATGAAGGCAGGAATTACCCCGGTCATGAAGGCAGAAATTACCCCCCCGGTTATAAAGGGAGGAAATACTCCTGGTCACAAGGTCAGGAATTACCCCGGTCATGAAGGCAGGAATTACCCCGGTCATGAAGTCAGGAAATACTCCTGGTCATGAAGACGGGAATTACCCCCGGTTATAAAGGGAGGAAATACTCCTGGTCACAAGGTCAGGAATTACCCCGGTCATGAAGGCAGGAATTACCCTGGTCATGAAGGCAGGAATTACCCCGGTCATGAAGGCAGGAATTACCCCGGTCATGAAGGCAGGAATTACCCCGGTCATGAAGGCAGGAATTACCCCGGTCATGAAGGCAGGAATTACCCTGGCCATGAAGGCAGGAATTACCCCGGTCATGAAGGCAGGAATTACCCCGGTCATGAAGGCAGGAATTACCCCGGTCATGAAGGCAGGAATTACCCCGGTCATGAAGGCAGGAATTACCCCGGTCATGGAGGCAGGAATTACCCCTGGTTATGAAGGAGTTACTTTTCTGTTGCAGATGTAGAAGGTTGAGGAATGTGTTTTCTCCCCATCAGCGGTTGAGTTCATATTCCCCGGCTCTCCAGCGCCTTTGGGGGCTCAGGCTTGTATTCCGCACGACCCTTCCCCGCCGCCTTTTGTACTCGGCGAATACTTTATCCGGCTGTTTTCATACTTTTGGCCCCCGTGTTGTTTTAAGATGACAACGCCTGATGGAGAAGTGCATTTCTCTCCCTCTGGATCGAGTTTCTCGATTAAATTATTTCTAATCCCAGAACCGCTCTCAGGTTCCAGGTAACACGGAGCTTTCATCGCGTCAGAATTCAAACAAGCCCCCCGGGCCGTTAACCCCTCGCCTGCCAAAACGCTTCTGCAATGGCACTCTTTGTTTTTAACAAGCGATTCGCTCGGAGGAGACTAACCCCCCCAAACCCCCCCACCCCCCCACCCCTCGCAGGTTTCGCCACCACTTGTAATTCCTTAAAACTTGGAGGGAATACCTTATGTAGGTCAGCTTTCAAACCAACATCCAAAAACGACTTAAAGCTGAACTCCGGGCTGATAGAAAAGACACAAATGAATGCGGCTCTGTAATCGATAATTACTATAATTAATTACTACAAGGCCAGGAGATGCGCGTTGCGTTGTGGGGCTGTTTCTCTGAGCATTAAGGCAATGCAGGGGCCGCAACACCCCAACAGGGCCTTGCATTACGAATGTTGGGACACAAGAGATTTTCGGGACATTTTGGTGCGTTGGCAGCCTAACATTTTTAAAGCAGAAGTTTCCTTAATTTTTTTTATTACAGTGTTGTGGGAGGATAGCTATATTGTTGGATAGGATCCCCCCTTCCCCCACAGGCAGGGGCGGACTGACAACTCATGGGGCCCCCGGGCAATAGGAGAAGATTATGGGCCCCCCAGGCAATAGGAGATTATGGGGCCCCCAGGCAATAGGAGATTATGGGGCCCCCGGGCAATAGGAGATTATGGGGCCCCCGGGCAATAGGAGATTATGGGCCCCCAGGCAATAGGAGATTATGGGCCCCCGGGCAATAGGAGATTATGGGGCCCCCAGGCAATAGGAGATTATGGGGCCCCCAGGCAATAGGAGATTATGGGGCCCCCCAGGCAATAGGAGATTATGGGGCCCCCAGGCAATAGGAGATTATGGGGCCCCCCAGGCAATAGGAGATTATGGGGCCCCCAGGCAATAGGAGATTATGGGCCCCCCAGGCAATATATTATGGGGCCCCCAGGCAATAGGAGATTATGGGCCCCCCAGGCAATAGGAGATTATGGGGCCCCCAGGCAATAGGAGATTATGGGGCCCCCCAGGCAATAGGAGATTATGGGGCCCCCAGGCAATAGGAGATTATGGGGCCCCCAGGCAATAGGAGATTATGGGGCCCCCGGGCAATAGGAGATTATGGGCCCCCCCAGGCAATAGGAGATTATGGGGCCCCCAGGCAATAGGAGATTATGGGGCCCCCGGGCAATAGGAGATTATGGGGCCCCCGGGCAATAGGAGATTATGGGGCCCCCAGGCAATAGGAGATTATGGGGCCCCCGGGCAATAGGAGATTATGGGGCCCCCCAGGCAATAGGAGATTATGGGGCCCCCAGGCAATAGGAGATTATGGGCCCCCCAGGCAATAGGAGAAGATTATGGGGCCCCCGGGCAATAGGAGATTATGGGCCCCCCAGGCAATAGGAGATTATGGGGCCCCCAGGCAATAGATTATGGGGCCACACAGTATACACACACACAATATACACACACACAGAATACACATACACACACTGAAAAGGTACCGGAGAGGCGGGGCAGCTATAATCTTGGGATTTTTAAAAAAACACAGATTTTTACACACTGTCCCTGGTTTTATTGAGGCTGGCAACCCTGATGGGGCCCCTTAGTTGCATGGGGCCCTCGGGCAGTGCCCGAATGGTCAGTCCGCCCCTGCCCACAGGCCACTTGACAGCGCATCTAACAAAGAGATCCTACATGCTGTGGGAGGATAGCTATGTGGTATGTTGTTGGATAGGATCCCCCCTTCCACCACAGGCCATCTGACAACGCAACTAGCAAAGAGATCCTACATGCTGTGGGAGGATAGCTATGTGGTATGTTGTTGGATAGGATGCCTCCCTTCCCACACAGCCATCCGACAACGTATCTAGCAAAGAGATCCTACATGCTGTGGAAGGCTAGATATGTGGTGGGATAGGTCACCCCCATCCCCCACAGCCACCCTACAATGCATCTAGCAAAGAGATCCTACATGCTGTGGAAGACTAGCTATTCGGTAGGTTGTTGTAAAGGATGCCCCCCTTCCCCCACAGCCACCCGACAACGCAGCTAGCAAAGAGATTCCCAGTGTTAATCTCCAGCTCCCAGCACATCCTGGAGACAAGCCCCGATAAGAGGAAATGGAAAGGGCAAAGCATATCAGCCCCCCCCCCCCCCCCCACATTCCTCTGCATTCTTCTTCCCGGAGCTTATCTTGGGAAAGTGCTGGGAGCTGGAGATAAGCGCTGGCGATCTCTTTGCTAGCTGTGTTGTCGGATGACTGTGGGGGATGGGAGGGGGGGTATTCTAACCAACAACATACCACATGGCTAGCCTCCCACAGAATATAGGGTCTCTTTGCTAGCTGCGTTGTAGGATGGCTGTGGAGAGAATAGGGGGGGGGGGGGGCGGCACCCTGTACAACCACATGACTAGCCATATGGGGGGATGGGACAGAGTGCTGCATGTATTTTATTCCCCAGGGTACAGAACACTGTTATAAAAAAAGAAACAAGACTTCTTCTATTACACTTTTGTGTCTGATGGGTCCTTTATGTATTTTTATTTGAATGTAAGCAGTCAGGGCAGGGCCGGTCAGTCAGAGTCAGGGGTAATCAAGCACAGCAGGGCAGTCACAGTAGCATCAGGATCACAGGACAATCAAGGGGGCAGCAGAGCAGCAGGAATCATGGAGACAGCAGTCAGGGGCACAAATCAGAGCGGGGCAGTGCAATCAGGCAATCAGAGTCATCAGTGGATCAGAGATCGGCAGGTATGCTCACAGGAGGTATCAGGGTCAGCAAGCAATTATCAGGGTATCAGGCAGGCAGATCAGGATCAACACATCAGGGCTCACAGCAGTGGGTGGGACAATCACAGGCAGCAGATCAAAAGCATCAGGTCAGCACAAGATCACAGATCACAATCACACGCATGAAGCATGACACAACATAAGGGATCATAGGTCCGGCAGGGAAATCAGAGGGCAGGCAATCAGCACAAGGGGGCAATCAATCACTTCAGTATCAGGTCACACAAAGGTGCACAGGCACAGGGCAGGCATGCACATTTGAATGTAAGCACTATATATTAGACATGTGCACAACAAAAAAATGCGTTTATTTTCGTTTCGTTTTTTTCGTTTCCGAAAAAAATTTGTTTTTTTTTTTTTTTTCGTTTTGTTTTTTTCGTTTCCATTGATTCGTAACGATTCGTACATTCGTAAGTCGTCGGTGTTCGTATTCGTAACGATTCGTACATTCGTAAGAGTTATTTTTTCGTTGATTCGTTTTTTCGTTAGTTTAATTTTCGGACGCATTCGTATTTATTCGTACATTCGTAACATTCGTAGATTCATAATCGGAGCATAATTCATAATTTTATGTAATGTGTATGCAATTATTACATTTTAATAATTTACGAATCGAAAAAAAAAGTTACGAATCGAAAAAAAAAGTTACGAATGTACGAATTTTTTTGTTCAATAAGAATACGGAAATTGCAAATCGAAAAAAAAAAAAAAAAAAAAGTTACGAATTGAAAAAAAAAGTTACGAATCGAAAAAAAAGTTCCGAATGTACGAATTTTTTTGTTCAATAAGAATACGGAAATTACAAATCGAAAAAAAAAAAAAAAAAGTTACGAATCGAAAAAAAAAAAAAAGTTACGAATCGGAAAAAAAAAAAAATTTACGAATCGAAAAAAAAGTTACGAATCGAAAAAAAAGTTACGAATGTACAAATTTTTTTGTTCAATAGATACGGAAATTACAAATCGAAAAAAAAAAAAATAAAAAAGTTACGAATCGAAAAAAAAAGTTACGAATGTACGAATTGTTTTGTTCAATAGAGATACGGAAATTACAAATCGAAAAAAAAAAAAAAAAAGTTACGAATCCAAAAAAAAAAAAAGTTACCTATCGAAAAAAAAAAAAAGTTACGAATCGAAAAAAAAGTTACGAATCGAAAAAAAAGTTACGAATGTACAAATTTTTTTGTTAAATAGATATACGGAAATTACAAATCGAAAAAAAAAAAAAAAAAAAAGTTACGAATCCAAAAAAAAAAAAAGTTACCTATCGAAAAAAAAAAAAAAGTTACGAATCGAAAAAAAAGTTACGAATCGAAAAAAAAGTTACGAATGTACAAATTTTTTTGTTCAATAGATACGGAAATTACAAATCGAAAAAAAAAAAAAAAAAGTTACGAATCGAAAAAAAAAAGTTACGAATGTAAGAATTTTTTTGTTCAATAAGAATACGGAAATTACAAATCGAAAAAAAAAAAAAAAGTTACGAATTGAAAAAAAAAAAAAGTTACGAATCGAAAAAAAAAGTTGCGAATCGAAAAAAAAAGTTACGAATGTACGAATTTTTTTGTTCAATAGATACGGAAATTACAAATCGAAAAAAAAAAAAAAGTTCCGAATCGAAAAAAATAAAGTTACGAATGTACGAATTTTTTGGTTTAATCCATTCGAAGCACGTTAAGCAGCGCCATTGTAAGGGACACGGAAAATTACCAATTGAACAAAAAAAAAAAAGTTACGAATGTACGAATTTTTTCGTTTGTTTTCGTTTTTCGGATTTTCTTCATTAGTACATTCGTTGTTTCTAATTCGTTTTTTTTCGGATTTTCGTTGTTTTTCGGATTCGTTCGATTCGAATGATTCGTTATTCTGATTCGTACAAAAACGAACGAACGAAAATAACGAAAAAAAAAAACGAAAAAAAAAAAAAAAAAAAACGAATTGCACACGTCTACTATGTATATGTATATGTATATATATATATATATATACCTAAATTTGCTTGGTATCAACCTCTTGTCGCCCCTACAACAGGGTTCAGACTGGGAGAGGGAGAAGCAGAGCAAACAGCCAATCAGATGTGCTGCAGTGGTCACTTGCTAACAAGGGACATGCTGATAGGAGGAGAGAGCAGGGTGACAGAGAGCCTCATCGGGCTGCTGCTTTTCCCTCTCGCTGTCCAATCACAGGCTGGGGGAAGGGGCAAAACCTGTCCTGTCTCCTGCCCTGCGCTGTGTGGCAGAGCTGTGTAAATCTCAGATGTACAGAAATGCAAACAGTTTCCCGTATATTTATTTCATCAATGTCTTTAACTGTTTGCCTGGCGTTCAGCTGCAAGTAAAAAAAACCTCAGCGAGCGATCGACTTCCTGTGCCCCCGTCTCCCCCCCCCCCATGCGCACAATGTTTGGCATTGTCTCGGTGCGCCATTAATTGCATCCTGATGTTTTCTCCTGGGTATGGTTACCCTCTGACCAGCGTAGAAGCTGCAGTGTTTTCACAAGGACCGATCGAATTACCCGGCCGCTGGTCACCCTGTCATCATTCGCCGCCTTTAATCAGGCTCAGCGCCTCTTGTTTTCCCAATGAAACAAAAGCCAAATGATTTGCAGATTCTGGTAGCGGTCACTTTGTTACCCCCCCCCGAAGGGAAGTGGCTTCTTGTGGTTTCTTTATATTCGTTGTTACGAGTGCGGAGCGAGGTGTTTACTGCGCCGCTGATTGGACGACGTCACCAGAAAAAAAAAAAAAAACGATACTTTGTATTCTCCGACTTCACGGATCTCACCCATGTTTTGTTTATAGAAGAATCTTCTAACTGGAAACAAATACAAACAAACAAAAGGCCGATTCACACCGGATCGCGGTGCCGGAAAGGGCGCGTTCCGTGAACGTCTCCCGCACCGCGTGCTCAGACGCACTGCCCTTGCGATCCGCTGCATGCGCCGATGTATTGTTAAGGGGACCCCGCCGAATGCAGATTGCAGTGCTTTTTACGGGAACCAAATCGCGTGGTACCGCGCATTTTGGGTGTGGCATGTTTTCAAAAGTAGTGCATGTCAGTGGTGTTGCTACCCTGTTTCCCCGAAAATAAGACCTAGCGTGATTGTCGGTGATGGCTACAATATAAGCCCTACCCCCCAAATAAGCCCTAGTTAAAGTCCTTGTAGGTCTTATTTTCAGGGTAGGGCTTATTTTCGGGGAAACAAGGTAGGGCTTATTTGGGGGGTAGGGCTTATATTGCAGCCATCACCGACAATCACGCTAGGTCTTATTTTCGGGGAAACAGGGTATGGGGGGTTAAAGGGGTTTCGGACCACACCCAGGTGACACCCACCACAGAGGGGTGACACCATCAAGCAGGAAGTGATATCTGACCGCGATGGTGTCACCCCCCCCCCCATCCATGACAGCGCACGGATCAGCGCCAACCGCATCATTTACAGGGGCCGGCCCAAAACTAGCCTGCCCAGCGCCCTATGGAGTAATGTGGCAGGCTAGACAGGAGGGAGCCCAATGAAGGGTTGGGGGGTATGAGGGGGGCGCCTGAATATATGGAAACCTAGGCTTAGAAGCCGTTCCCAATATGGCGTTGTGGCAATGCACATTAAAACGGGCCTTCACCCTAATGCCGCGTACACACGGTCGGAATTTCCGATGGAAACATCGGATTTTCCGACCCTGTGTACGCCCATCGGTCTTTTTCTGTCGGAATTTCCGACGGACTTTGGATTGAGAACCTGTTCTCAATTTTTCCGACGGAAAACCTTTCTATCAGATTTTCCGATCGTGTGTATGCAATTCCGACACGCAAAATTCCGGCGCATGCTCGGAAACAATTCGACGCATGCTCGGAAGCATTAAACTTCCCTTTTATAGTGCAGTCGAACGCGTTTTATGCCGCTGTGTTACAGACCGTCGGAATTTGGTGTGACCGTGTGTAGGGAAGACAGTTTGAGCGAAATTCCGGCGGAATTCCGACGGGAAAACCATCAGAGCTTTTTCCGACGAGAATTCCGACCGTGTGTACGCGGCATAAGGCTCCTTTCACACTCAGACCGCCCGAGCGTTACCGGCGCTGTGCGGGCGGGAGCGGGGGGTGTTTTTAACCCCCAAAGAAAGGGTTAACAAAGGGTTAAATTTGCAAAGGCAGCTATCGGGAAAGCCCAAAGCCTTCCACAACTTTGCGCATTGCACAGGAAATCACTTGCGTATGCGCAGATGCGCTGAAGACCCAAAAGGCTGGGTAGAGGCCTTTGGCGCAGCTGCACAAGTTCAACAATGGCGGCGCTAGAGGGGGGCTGGGTCTGTATACAGCAGGGAGATGCTTCCTGAATCACACAGGAACAGCGGTTTGCATTCCTGTGTGTTCCCACGTGGTGCAATTTTGCAGCCTATTCATTTAAATAATGCAGAAAAAGTAGCGCACGCAATCATGACATCTTCTCTAGGGGCGGGCTGTGGCATGCCCGGGTTCCCTGCATGAGGCTAGAACGTGGGAGGTGCGGGGGAGGTTCCCTGGTAATCGGCTAAAGTGTGCAGGTGCATGTGATAAAGGAGCCCAGTGGGCCCTGGGCTCCTTTAACACATTCCAGCACTGTCTCCGGGACTGCAGCCAGATTTGCGGCACGCCGGGATTTACTTGCTATCGCGGGACAGTCCCGCTGAATCCGGGACGGTTGGGGGTATGCGATGCATTACTTTAAAAAAAAAAAACATGCCACACCAATTTGCAGGGATCCACAGGGGTGGATCTGTTTTGGGGATTGCTTCAGTGTATGAACAGGGAGCCTCTATACAGGGCGCTTCCTGCTCATTCATTCTGCAGTGCAGCTGAGGCTGCAGGGGAGGGGTCAGGGATCTGTGTCCTCAATATTTTTTTCTCCGACTCAAAAGCAGTGGCGGCTAGTTTTTTTTTTTTGGGGGGGGGGGCCACAAACAACCACACCCCCTCCCCTGGTCGGCCAGTGGCACCCCCACATTAGGGTTGCCACCTCATCCCTTTAAACCCAAACACATATTGATTACGCAGGTTCTGTGGCTGATTTAAGGTGGTAATTAAACTCACTTGGTGCCTTGGCTGCATTTAATTAGCCTCAGAACCCGTGTAATTCATTTGTGTTCGGGCGCCCGCACCTGCGCCCCGAGCCCACCCTTTTTTGAAGCCTATTAGAGCATCTGGCTCTAATCACATGCTTCAAAAACCCCGCCCATCCCCATTGGAATCCATGTATCCGTCGCCCTGAATGTAGATTAGGGGGCCTTGCACCCTTAATAGACGGGCCGCCACTGCTCAAAAGTGAATCATCAGTGACCCCCGTGTGCCGCGCTGCACGCTGGGAAGTGTAGTTTCCAGCGCAGCCCCGCCGATGCTCTTCTCACTGACATGGCAGACAGGAGGCGCGGAGGGGACGCTCGCCTCGTCCCAGGACAGCGATGAGGAAGAAGAGTCCGGCAGGGAGAGTGCAGGCTTCAGGGAACAGCCTACTAGGAAGGGAGAACCGAGAGGTCGGGGAGACAGTCAGAGACAAGTCTGTATGTGTAAGTGTCTACCTGTGCATCCCACTGTCCCCCTGTCCATCCCACTGTCCCCCTGTCCATCCCACTGTCCATCCCACTGTCCCCCTGTCCATCCCACTGTCCATCCCACTGTCCCCCTGTCCATCCCACTGTCCCCCTGTCCATCCCACTGTCCCCCTGTCCATCCCACAGTCCATCCCACTGTCCCCCTGTCCATCCCACTGTCCATCCCACTGTCCCCCTGTGCATCCCACTGTCCCCCTGTCCATCCCACTGTCCCCCTGTCCATCCCACTGTCCCCCTGTCCACCCCACTGTCCATCCCACTGTCCCCCTGTCCATCCCACAGTCCATCCCACTGTCCCCCATCCATCCATCCCACTGTCCATCCCACTGTCCCACTGTCCATCCCACTGTCCCACAGTCCATCCCACTGTCCCCCTGTCCATCCCACTGTCCCCCATGTCCATCCCACTGTCCCCCTGTCCATCCCACTGTCCATCCCACTGTCCCCCTGTCCATCCCACTGTCCATCCCACTGTCCCACTGTCCATCCCACAGTCCATCCCACTGTCCCCCTGTCCATCCCACTGTCCCCCTGTCCATCCCACTGTCCCCCTGTCCATCCCACTGTCCCCCTGTGCATCCCAAGGTCCCCCTGTGCATCCCACGGTCCCCCCTGTGCATCCCACTGTCTCCCTGTGCATCCCAAAGCACGTTCCCCCTGTGCATCCCACTGTCCCCCTGTGCATCCCACAGCACGGTCCCCCTGTGCATCCCACGGTCTCCCTGTGCATCCCACGGTCCCCCTGTGCATCCCACGGTCCCACTGTCCATCCTGCTGATTTTATACGCCCCTGCCCCAAAAATCGTCCAAAAAAATTTCAAAAATCATCTTGGGGGGTGGGCGGTGTCCCTAAATGGCAGTTTGGAAATGTGGTCACCCTATTTCCAACAGCAGCCCTGTGTACTGCAACAACGTTTCCAGCTCAGCCCTGGATTTCCCTGATGAGTTTTTGCCTGAAGTAACTCTCGGAGGCCTCACATGACCTCTCCTTTTTAGATACTTTTACTCATCCGTCACGTGTTCGCGGTGCGTTCTCGCCAAGCAGGCAGATTGTTCCACGGTTTACATTAATTGTCATATAAATCATTATTTACAATAACATCACGGTCCTGGTTATTAAATCCCCCAAATCCAGAGGAGCAGATGGAAAATGTGATCTCAGAGGCCCGCGGATCGCTTCCCCCCCGACGTGGGACGTCTCCTGGTTTCGGGTTCTCTACGGATGTCCTAATCCCTTCTAATCTGCCGGAATCCTTCACCGAGACGTTCCTGCCCGGGCCTGTCCCCATCCCTCTGACCTCGGGGCTCCTGGGGGGTGAAGGATCTCGCCATTCTCAGGGAGTCGCGCTCAAAAGCGGCTTTCGCGTTTTCATGAGTTTTGCTGACGCGGTCGGCGATGGTGGACGCGGCCCAGCGAAGGCGGAACCGGTCTATAAAACCATTCTGACAAGCCTAAGTATCCCAAATGATTTTTGAACTCCGCTCCAGGAGTAATCTGCGGGGGGGGGGAATGTTTTTGGACCAAACACTGAGGAATGTCAGTTCCGCGCAAGTGAAAGGAACAACGTGTTGGGTGTCGGGGATTGTGTTTTGTGTTACTTTCACGAAGACGGCAGAAAGGAGCGATTGTACGAGGAAATCTTTTCCTATATACTGAACTCTGGGCCTCCCCTTCCGCTGTACCGGCTACTCTCCTGCATTAAAATGGCTTATGCCGCGTACACACGATCGGAATTCTCGTCGGAAAAAACTCAGACGGAATTCCGCTCAAGCTGTGTTGCCTACACACGGTCACACCAAATTCCGACGGTCAATAACACAGCGGCATAAAACACGTTCGACAGCACTATAAAAGGGAGGTTTAATGCTTCCGAGCATGCGTCGGAATTTTGCGTGTCGGAATTGCATACACACGATTGGAAAATCCGATAGAAAGGTTTTCCGTCTGAAAAATTGACAACAGGTTCTCAATTCAAAGTCCGTCGGAAATTCCGACAGAAAAAGACCGTTGGGCATACACACGGTCGGAAAATCCGATGAAAAGCTCCCATCGGACTGTTTCCATCGGAAATTCCGACCGTGTGTATGCCGCCTTACTCTGATTTCACTGCACACTGCAAGCTTCTCACAATGTGCATAAGAAGCTGCAGCAAGTCAGATAAAACACATGAAGTTCCAAAATAGTACAGGAGCTTCTATGGTACATTTTCGTGTGTAGGGCAGTACATTCTAATGAATGCGTGTAGCACAAAAATGTGCAAAATAAAAAAGAAGAGCGCATTCACCGAACACTGTGGATCCAAGATGTGGATGTAGTCTGAGTGTGAAGTAGGAAGTTGTCAAGTCTACAATGTTGCAATTTTTGGATTCTTAATTTCCTGATGACTTTCTCGTCATCTTTTTGGTTTCCCATCAATTGCAACCTCACTGTGCCCATCAAACGCAGCCATTGTGCCATCAAACGCAGACACTGTGCCCATCATTTGCCGCCACTGTACCATCAATCGCAGCCACTGTGTCCATCAGTTGGCGCCACTGTGCCATCAAACGTAGCCGCTATGCCCATCAATTGCCGCCACTGTGCCCATCAAATGCAGCCACTGTGCTCATCAAACGCAGACACTGTGCCCATCATTTGCCGCCACTGTACCATCAATCGCAGGCCATTGTGCCATCAAACGCAGCCACTGTATCAATCAGTTGGCGCCACTGTGCCATCAAATGTAGCCACTGTGCCCATCAATTGCTGCCACTGTGCCCATCAAATGCAGCCACTGTGCCCATCAAACGCAGCCACTGTGCCCATCAAACGCAGCCGCTGTGCCCTATCAAATGCTTACACTGTGCCCTATCAAATGCTGCCACTGTGCCCTATCAAATGCTGCCACTGTGCCATCAAATGCTGCCACTGTGCCCATCAAACACAGTCACTGTGCCATATCAAATGCTGCCACTGTGCCATCCAATACAGCTACTGTACCCATCTTATGCAGCCACTGTGCCCATGTTATGCAGCCACTGTGCCCATCTTATGCAGCCACTGTGCCCATCATATGCAGCCACTGTGCCATCAAACATAGCCACTGTGCCCATCAATTGCTGCCACTGTACCATCCAACACAGCCACTGTGCCATCAAACGCAGCCACTATGCCCATCAATTGCTGCCACTGTACCAAACACAGCCACTGTGCCATCAAACGCAGCCACTGTGCACAGCAATTGCCGCCACTGTGCCCATCAAACGCAGCCACTGTGCCCATCAAACGCAGCCTTTGTGCAATATCAAATGCTGCCACTGTGCCATCAAATGCTGCCACTGTGCCCATCTTATGCAGCCACTTTGCCCATTTTATGCAGCCACTGTGCCCATCTTATGCAGCCACTGTGCAGCATTGAATGCAGCCACTGTGCCCATCATATGCAGCCACTGTGCCCATCAAATGCAGCCTCACTGTGCCCCATCAAATGCAGCCTCAGTCTGACTTGGAACTTGTTGGAAAAGCCCACAGCATTGCCCTTAGAACACCTGTCCAAACAACAAGAGCTATACATTTTGTTGCCAGTCTGCCAGGAATATTTTAAAAAAGATCATTATACTTTGTTTGGTAAAGTGCTCTGTGAGAGGCAGATATACTGGGTTATTTTATGTTTTACATACAGGGTGCTGAGTGCTGACTGAGTGAGACTTACTTACCTTACAGGCAGCTCCGCTCGGGCCGTGCATTCCACGGAGCTGCCAACGCCACATCCGGTTCACCACTAGCACATGGAAACCGGAAGTAACCACTGCAGTTAACTAGAAGAACAAAGCTGTAGTAATACTACGGGCGGAAGCTGTTTGGCGCTTTGGAATGCGCCACAAAGCAGGTCAAAAGCCTGCAAATGAAGTACCTCGTCTACAATCTCGTGATTGCATTGACGTGGCGCTTCCCATAGTGCACTTAAAGAACATTTTTGTCTATTTTATTTTTTTAAAGGGGCCTTTTAAAAAAATATATATTTTTTATTTTTTCTGTGACTGCTGGGTGGGGGGGGGGGGGGTGGAGCGGGGCGGCGCCGTGTGCCCCCTATGGACGGGCCGCCACTGAGTTCTGCACTTATCAGTCTTCTCTCGCTATACCAGATTTGGTCAGCGTTGTGACGCGACTGCCACCCCCCCCACCCCCGGCCTTCCTGTACACCGGTAACGGAGCCGCTCTGTGAACACTCGGGAGCGACATAAATCACCACCAACGAGAGGAAGAAAAGAAACGAGCACAACGTTTTTTTTTCCTTTTACTTTTAATAATTTATCAGGGGAAGTGGCACATTAATAAAGCGGCCTCCCCAGGGGTGAGCGCCTAACAGAGATAAATATGGCTGCCAGCGATGTCCTGCTTTCGCCAGCGAATGGAGGGAGAGCAGGAGAAACACATTGAAATAGTTTGCTTCCAAATCTCGTGTCATTTTTCATGCCGGGCCGGGTAATTATAGCCACAGAAGCAAAATTCTCTATGTTCATTACAAGCTAACAGAGCAGTCATTACATCCCCCGCTCTCCATTGTGCCGTATGGCGAGGAAAAAAATAGACGGGGGTGGGGGGGTTATGAAGTTTGGCAGTCGGGTTTTACAGAGAGTGGATTGTGTGTGGATTCTTATGAGTAAAGTGTATTGAAAACCCGAGAAACAATGTAATATAGTGCAGCTTAGCAGCCCCCGGGCCCTTTTTGTCTGTCATTAGATTAGGATAATCTGAAGGGGCAATTGGATTAGGATAATTAAACAGAACCTGAACCTCCTTATATCAGGTGTCCCTATCAGAGTTCCTTCTTTACATAAGGGGTCCACATCAGAGTGCCCCCATGCATCGATTGTCTTCATCAGAGTCCCACTTACAACAATTGACCCCATTAGAGTCCCCATCAAAGTGCCCCCTTACATCAATTGTCTGCATCAGAGTACCCCCTTTCATCAACTGACCCAATCAGAGTGCCCCCTTTCATCAACTGTCTGCATCAGAGTCTCCTTTACATCAATCGTCCCTTCAGAGTGCCCCCCCACCCCCCCCCCCCCTCCCCCCCTACCCCCCCACCCCCCCCCCACTCCCCCCCCACCCCCCCCCCACCCCGACCCCCCCCCCCACCCCACCCCCCCCCCCTGCCCCCCTACCCCCCGCCCCCCCCCGACCCCCCCCCCCCCCCACCCCATCCTTTACCCCCCCCCTACCCCCCCCCCCCCACCCCCCCCCCCCCATATCAATCGTACCCCCCATCAGAGTGTATACCCTCCCCCCCCCCCCCCCCCCCCCCCCCCCCCCCTCCCCCCCCCCCCCCCCCCCCCCCCCCCACCCCCCCCTTACCCACCAATACCAACTAACCACCCCACCCCCCGCCCCCCCCCAAACCCCCCCCCCCACTCCCCCCCCCCCCCCCCCCCACCCCCCCAACCACCCCCCCCCCCCCCCCCCCCCCACCTGCTTCAGTACCTACCCCGCCCCCCCCCCCCCCTACCCCCCCCCCCCCCCCCCCTACCCCCCCCCCCCTACCACACCCTACCCCACCCTCCCCCCCCACCCCCTACCCCCCCCCCACCCCCCCCCGCCCCCCCCCACCCTACCCCCCCCCCCCCTTTACCCTATCAAATGGCCCCTTCAGGGAGCCCCCCCCCACCCCCCCCCCCCCCCCACCCCCCCCCCCCCCCCCCCCAACCCCCCCCCTTACATCAACTGTCTGCTTCAGGGTCCCCTTTATATCAATGGCCCCTTCAGAGGGCCCCCTTACATCAACTGTCTGCATCAGAGTTCCCTTTATATCAATTGTCCCTTCAGAGGGCTCCCTTATATTACCTACGAACATCCGCTTGGAAAAAGACCATCAGGCCTTCAGGAAAAAACTCAAGACCCACCTCTTCTAAGAAGGAATCAACGCAGATCGGATCAAGCGCCTTGAGGCGATTCAGTTCGCAGTTGCAGCGCTATACAAATCATTCATTCATTCAGAGTCCCCTTTATATCAATTGCCCCTTCAGAGTGCCCCCTTTCATCAACTGACCCCATCAGAGTGCCCCCTTACATCAACTGTCTGCATCAGAGTCCCTTTCATATCAATTGCCCCTTCAGAGTGCCCCCTTACATCAACTGTCTGCATCAGTGTCTCCTTTACACCAATTGCCCCTTCAGAGTGCCCCCTTTCATCAACTGACCCCATCAGAGTGCCCCCTTACATCAACTGTCTGCATCAGAGTCCCTTTCATATCAATTGCCCCTTCAGAGTGCCCCCTTACATCAACTGTCTGCTTTAGAGTCCCCTTTACATCAATTGTCCCTTCAGAGGACCCCCTTACATCAACTGTCTGTATCAGAGTACCCTTTATATCAATTGCCCCCTTCAGAATGCCCCCTTACATCAACTGTCTGTATCAGAGTACACTTTATGTCAATTGCCCCTTCAGAGTGCACCCTTACATCAATTGTCCCCATCAGAGTGCCCCCTTACATCAACTGTCTGCACCAGAGTCCCCTTTATATCAATTGCCCCTTCAGAGTGCACCCTTACATCAATTGTCCCCATCAGAGTGCCCCCTTACATCAACTGTCTGCACCAGAGTACCCTTTATATCAATTGCCCCTTCAGAGTGCCCCCTTACATCAATTGTCCCCATCAGAGTGCCCCCTTACATCAGTTGTCCTCATAAGAGTCCTCCCCTTAGATTGTAATCTCCATCAGCAGGGAGGGCCCTCCTATTCCTTCTGTATTGTAAATTGTGCTGTGCCCCTTTTTATTGTAAAGCGCTGCACACACTGTTGGCGCTATATAAATCCTGCATAATAAAAAAGAGTCCCCCTCACATTAACCAACCCCATCAGTTTGCCCCCATACATCAACTGTCTGCATCAGAGTGCCCTTTACATCAGTTGCCCCTTTAGAGTGCCCCCTTACATCAGTTGCCCCCATGCCTCATGGATCAGTGGATACATTCTCAGAGACCAGGGGGGGCACAACTAAAATCTGTGGGGGGGGGGGGCACCCTCTATATCTGGGCCTGGTCCCGGGCCATGTCCTGGGATCACAGCTCCAATTCATTGCCAGGATTGGGTTGGCAAGTGGGCGGTCCAAATATAAAGGTGTGGTCTGGGTGTGACCTGCCCACAAAGCTGGCGCACATTAATAAAAATGGACGTAAGATTTCTTCTATAAGGATTTAGACTTCCCGTCAGTCATAGAACTACAAGTCCCAGAATGCCCTCCTGGCCCCGGGTTGCACAAGTTGAGTATATTTTCTGTTGCTTTGCGTTGTGTATTATCTGATCTTTAGTTGCCGTTTTCTCTTCCTCTTCTTGATATTCAGTGTCGCGGTTCTCCAGCCCCCGGCTCACGCCAAGATTGAACCGCAAGCGGGCGTTATCCATCTCGCCGTTGTCGGACGCCAGCATCGACCTGCAGACTATGATCCGCACCTCGCCCAACTCCCTGGTGGCGTACATCAATAATTCCAGAAGCAGCTCCGCCGCCAGCGGGTCCTATGGGCACTTATCTGCTGGGGCCATCAGGTAGGTACATTGGAGACAAGACTTCGGAAACTTTGTAAAGCATCAATGTGGTCCGGGGGGGGGGGGGGGGGGGAACATCTCTGATTGGTGATAATTAAAGCAGAACTCCGGCCTCCTCTTCATTCTCACACAGGTGTGCCGGCTCCTCCCCTTCAGTCTCACACAGGTGTGCCGGCTCCTCCCCTTCAGTCTCACACAGGTGTGCCAGCTCCTCCCCTTCAGTCTCACACAGGTGTGTCGGCTCCTCCCCTTCAGTCTTGCACGGTTCTACCGGCTCCTCTTCTGGACTGAAATGGCTTCCTCTGATTATACCGCACACTGTGAGCTTCTCACCATGTGCATTAGAAGCTGCAGCCAGTCAGATAGAGCCCCGCCTCTTTTCCTGGCTGGGGGACGTCCTTTCCTCCCCCAGCCTGATTGTCCTTCTTCAGACTGACAACCACCCATCAAGGCATTTTGATATTTGCATAACTCCTCCCTGATTGTCCCTGGCCCGCCCCTTTTATTCTTTGGACATCAGTTCTTCCAATCATGTAGGCTCAGCATCACATGTGGGTGTTACACTATGTAAATATCCCCCACCACCGCCACTGATGTCATCCCTATCCCCCCACCACCGCCACTGATGTCATCCCTATCCCCCCACCACCGACACAGATGTCATCCCTATCCCCCCACCACCGACACTGATGTCATCCCTATCCCCCCCACCACCGACACAGATGTCATCCCTATCCCCCCCACCACCGACACAGATGTCATCCCTATCCCCCCCACCACCGACACAGATGTCATCCCTATCCCTCCCACCACCGACACAGATGTCATCCCTATCCCCCCACCACCGCCACTGATGTCATCCCTATCCCCCCACCACCGCCA
Organism: Lithobates sylvaticus; assembly: GCA_028564925.1. Lineage (NCBI taxonomy): Eukaryota > Metazoa > Chordata > Amphibia > Anura > Ranidae > Lithobates > Lithobates sylvaticus. The sequence continues at coordinate 9,902,095 of CM053031.1, read as the reverse complement.
CTGACGTCATCCCTATCCCCCCCACCACTGCCACTGATGTCATCCCTATCCCCCCACCACCGCCACTGACGTCATCCCTATCCCCCCCACCACCGCCACTGACGTCATCCCTATCCCCCCACCACTGCCACTGATGTCATCCCTATCCCCCCACCACCGCCACTGATGTCATCCCTATCCCCCCACCACCGCCACTGACGTCATCCCTATCCCCCCCACCACTGCCACTGATGTCATCCCTATCCCCCCACCACCGACACTGATGTCATCCCTATCCCCCCACCACCGACACAGATGTCATCCCTATCCCTCCCACCACCGCCACTGATGTCATCCCTATCCCCCCACCACCGCCACTGACGTCATCCCTATCCCCCCCACCACCGCCACTGATGTCATCCCTATCCCCCCACCACCGCCACTGATGTCATCCCTATCCCCCCACCACCGCCACTGACGTCATCCCTATCCCCCCCACCACTGCCACTGATGTCATCCCTATCCCCCCACCACCGCCACTGATGTCATCCCTATCCCCCCACCACCGCCACTGACGTCATCCCTATCCCCCCCACCACTGCCACTGATGTCATCCCTATCCCCCCACCACCGCCACTGATGTCATCCCTATCCCCCCACCACCGCCACTGATGTCATCCCTATCCCCCCACCACCGACACAGATGTCATCCCTATCCCCCACCACCGACACTGATGTCATCCCTATCCCCCCACCACCGACACAGATGTCATCCCTATCCCCCCCCCACCACCGACACAGATGTCATCCCTATCCCCCCACCACCGACACAGATGTCATCCCTATCCCTCCCACCACCGACACAGATGTCATCCCTATCCCCCCACCACCAACACTGACGTCATCCCTATCCCCCCCACCACCGCCACTGATGTCATCCCTATCCCCCCACCACCGCCACTGACGTCATCCCTATCCCCCCCACCACCGCCACTGATGTCATCCCTATCCCCCCACCACCGCCACTGACGTCATCCCTATCCCCCCACCACTGCCACTGATGTCATCCCTATCCCCCCACCACCGCCACTGATGTCATCCCTATCCCCCCCACCACCGCCACTGACGTCATCCCTATCCCCCCCACCACTGCCACTGATGTCATCCCTATCCCCCCACCACCGACACTGATGTCATCCCTATCCCCCCACCACCGACACAGATGTCATCCCTATCCCTCCCACCACCGCCACTGATGTCATCCCTATCCCCCCACCACCGCCACTGACGTCATCCCTATCCCCCCCACCACCGCCACTGATGTCATCCCTATCCCCCCACCACCGCCACTGATGTCATCCCTATCCCCCCACCACCGCCACTGACGTCATCCCTATCCCCCCCACCACTGCCACTGATGTCATCCCTATCCCCCCACCACCGCCACTGATGTCATCCCTATCCCCCCACCACCGCCACTGACGTCATCCCTATCCCCCCCACCACCGCCACTGATGTCATCCCTATCCCCCCACCACCGCCACTGATGTCATCCCTATCCCCCCACCATCACCACTGATGTCATCCCTATCCCCCCACCACCGCCACTGACGTCATCCCTATCCCCCCACCACCGCCACTGATGTCATCCCTATCCCCCCACCACCGCCACTGACGTCATCCCTATCCCCCCCACCACTGCCACTGATGTCATCCCTATCCCCCCAACCACCGCCACTGATGTCATCCCTATCCCTACAACTGATGTTATCCCTATCCCCCCACCACTGATGTCATCCCTATCCCCCCACCACCGCCACTGATGTCATCCCTATCCCCCCACCATCGCCACTGATGTCATCCCTATCCCCCCACCACCGCCACTGACGTCATCCCTATCCCCCCACCACCGCCACTGATGTCATCCCTATCCCCCCACCACCGCCACTGACGTCATCCCTATCCCCCCCACCACTGCCACTGATGTCATCCCTATCCCCCCACCACCGCCACTGATGTCATCCCTATCCCCCACCACCGCCACTGACGTCATCCCTATCCCCCCCACCACTGCCACTGATGTCATCCCTATCCCCCCACCACCGCCACTGATGTCATCCCTATCCCCCCACCATCGCCACTGATGTCATCCCTATCCCCCCACCACCGCCACTGACGTCATCCCTATCCCCCCACCACCGCCACTGATGTCATCCCTATCCCCCCACCACCGCCACTGACGTCATCCCTATCCCCCCCACCACTGCCACTGATGTCATCCCTATCCCCCCAACCACCGCCACTGATGTCATCCCTATCCCTACAACTGATGTTATCCCTATCCCCCCACCACTGATGTCATCCCTATCTCCCCACCACCGACACTGACGTCATCCCTTTCCCCCCCACCACTGCCACTGATGTCATCCCTATCCCCCCACCACCACCACTGATGTCATCCCTATCTCTGCCACTGATGTTATCCCTATCTCTGCCACTGATGTTATCCATATCCCCCCCACCACTGATCACTGGTCACCACTATCCAATGACAGATGCACTTTGGGAAAAACATGAAATGACTACATTTGGGGTGAAATGCGATGATAAATGGTGGTTTTCCGATTGGACGGGTGGTACATGTTCATGGTTTGGTGACTGGCATTGTGTGTATTACAGCCCAGCGTTTACCTTCCCCCACCCCATCAACCCCATGGCGTACCAGCAACTTCTCAGCCAGCAGCGGAGTCTCAGCTCCACCTTCGGACACGCCCCGTTCATCCACCCGTCACCCGCGTTTACATCGCGTCAGCCCGGATCCCTCTCCACCGCCAGCCCGGCTCCAGCGCCAGCAAGTAACGGCAGCTCGGCAAACAGCGCCAGCCAGGTAAGAGAAATGACGTTTCTGCGTTTGTCCTTCACCAATGGCTTCCAAAAGTACAAGACATGGCAGGAGGAGTGTTGGGGTGCTGGACCCCAAGATACAAGATAAGGGTCCTACCTTTAGAGGCGGAGGAGGGGTCGGAGTAATCTGCACTGCTTTAAAAGGATGAGAACCCCACAAGACAAGTTCAATGAGAAGTTATTTTTTACAATTAGTCAAAAACCAACGCGTTTCAGGGCTTCACACTGCCTCTTCATCAGGCAGGGCAACTGTCCCTGCTGTGCGGGGCCGGGGCCCCATCAGTTCAGCAGGGGGGCTTGGGCACTTGACAAGCAAGAGGGGGGTAATTGGAGCAGCGGGGTCAGTCCCTGAATCTGAACGCCCCCTGTGGCTGCCATGCAGGCAGAACATCCAGCTCCTCCTCCTCCTCCTCCTCCCCCTCTTACTAGCTTTCAGCTGCTGCAGGGAGAGTCACAGGAAATTCGGTTCCGGTACTGATCACTCCCGTGTTCATTCATAACTGAAGCCTAGTAAATTGTGCTTATTAGGCTTCATTTTGTGAAGAAACAGGAAGCCTCAGTACAGAGTGCTTCCTGTACAGTCAATTGCAGTGCAGCTGAGACTGCAAAGAAAGGATTGGGGATCTGTGTCCTCCATTCCTTTCTCTGTCTCAAAAGTGAGACCTACGAGGAAGCAAACGATCATTATAACTGTAGTGTTACATTGTGATGCAGGGAAGGTTGTTACATTGTGATGCAGGAAAGGTTGTTACATTGTGATGCAGGGAAGGTTGTTACATTTTGATGCAGGGAAGGTTGTTACATTGTGATGCAGGGAAGGTTGTTACATTGTGATGCAGGGAAGGTTCTTACATTGTGATGGAGGGAAGGTTGTTACATTGTGATGGAGGGAAGGTTGTTACATTGTGATGCAGGGAAGGTTGTTACATTGTGATGGAGAGAAGGTTGTTACATTGTGATGCAGGGATGGAGGGAAGGTTGTTACATTGTGATGCAGGGAAGGTTGTTACGTTCTGATGCAGGGAAGGTTGTTACATTTTGATGGAGGGAAGGTTGTTACATTGTGATGCAGGGAAGGTTGTAACATTGTGATGGAGGGAAGGTTGTTACATTTTGATGCAGGGAAGGTTGTTACATTTTGATGCAGGGAAGGTTGTTACATTGTGATGCAGGGAAGGTTGTTACATTGTGATGCAGGGAAGGTTCTTACATTGTGATGGAGGGAAGGTTGATACATTGTGATGGAGGGAAGGTTGTTACATTGTGATGCAGGGAAGGTTGTTACATTTTGATGCAGGGAAGGTTGTTACATTGTGATGGAGGGAAGGTTGTTACAATTGTGATGCAGGGAAGGTTGTTACATTGTGATGCAGGGAAGGTTGTTACATTGTGATGGAGGGAAGGTTGTTACATTGTGATGGAGGGAAGGTTGTTACATTTTGATGCAGGGAAGGTTGTTACATTGTGATGCAGGGAAGGTTGTTACATTGTGATGGAGGGAAGGTTGGTACATTGTGATGGAGGGAAGGTTGGTACATTGTGATGGAGGGAAGGTTGTTACATTGTGATGGAGGGAAGGTTGTTACAATTGTGATGCAGGGAAGGTTGTTACATTGTGATGCAGGGAAGGTTGTTACATTTTTATGGAGGGAAGGTTGTTACATTGTGATGCAGGGAAGGTTGTTACATTGTGATGGAGGGAAGGTTGGTACATTGTGATGGAGGGAAGGTTGGTACATTGTGATGGAGGGAAGGTTGTTACATTGTGATGCAGGGAAGGTTGTTACATTGTGATGGAGGGAAGGTTGTTACATCATAATGCAGGGAAAGTTGTTACATTGTGATGCAGGGAAGGTTGTTACATCATAATGCAGGGAAAGTTGTTACATTTTGATGGAGGAAAGGTTGTTACATTGTGATGAAGGGAAGGTTGTTACATTGTGATACAGGGAAGGTTGTTACATTGTGATGCAGGGAAGGTTGTTACATTGTGATGGAGGGAAGGTTGTTACATTGTGATGCAGGGAAGGTTGTTACATTGTGATGGAGGGAAGGTTGTTACATTGTGATGGAGGGAAGGTTGTTACATTGTGATGCAGGTAAGGTTGTTACATTGTGATGCAGGGAAGGTTGTTACATTGTGATGCAGGAAAGGTTGTTACATTGTGATGCAGGGAAGGTTGTTACATTTTGATGCAGGGAAGGTTGTTACATTGTGATGCAGGGAAGGTTGTTACATTGTGATGCAGGGAAGGTTCTTACATTGTGATGGAGGGAAGGTTGTTACATTGTGATGGAGGGAAGGTTGTTACATTGTGATGCAGGGAAGGTTGTTACATTGTGATGGAGAGAAGGTTGTTACATTGTGATGGAGGGAAGGTTGTTACATTGTGATGCAGGGAAGGTTGTTACGTTCTGATGCAGGGAAGGTTGTTACATTTTGATGGAGGGAAGGTTGTTACATTGTGATGCAGGGAAGGTTGTTACATTGTGATGGAGGGAAGGTTGTTACATTTTGATGCAGGGAAGGTTGTTACATTTTGATGCAGGGAAGGTTGTTACATTGTGATGCAGGGAAGGTTGTTACATTGTGATGCAGGGAAGGTTCTTACATTGTGATGGAGGGAAGGTTGATACATTGTGATGGAGGGAAGGTTGTTACATTGTGATGCAGGGAAGGTTGTTACATTTTGATGCAGGGAAGGTTGTTACATTGTGATGGAGGGAAGGTTGTTACAATTGTGATGCAGGGAAGGTTGTTACATTGTGATGCAGGGAAGGTTGTTACATTGTGATGGAGGGAAGGTTGTTACATTGTGATGGAGGGAAGGTTGTTACATTTTGATGCAGGGAAGGTTGTTACATTGTGATGGAGGGAAGGTTGGTACATTGTGATGGAGGGAAGGTTGGTACATTGTGATGGAGGGAAGGTTGTTACATTGTGATGGAGGGAAGGTTGTTACAATTGTGATGCAGGGAAGGTTGTTACATTGTGATGCAGGGAAGGTTGTTACATTTTTATGGAGGGAAGGTTGTTACATTGTGATGCAGGGAAGGTTGTTACATCATAATGCAGGGAAAGTTGTTACATTTTGATGGAGGAAAGGTTGTTACATTGTGATGAAGGGAAGGTTGTTACATTGTGATACAGGGAAGGTTGTTACATTGTGATGCAGGGAAGGTTGTTACATTGTGATGGAGGGAAGGTTGTTACATTGTGATGCAGGGAAGGTTGTTACATTGTGATGGAGGGAAGGTTGTTACATTGTGATGGAGGGAAGGTTGTTACATTGTGATGCAGGTAAGGTTGTTACATTGTGATGCAGGGAAGGTTGTTACATTGTGATAGAGGGAAGGTTGTTACATTGTGATGGAGGGAACGTTCTTACATTGTGATGCAGGGAAGGTTGTTACATTGTGATGGAGGGAAGGTTGGTACATTGTGATGCAGGGAAGGTTGTTACATTGTGATGGAGGGAAGGTTGTTACATTGTGATGCAGGGAAGGTTGTTACATTGTGATGGAGGGAAGGTTGTTACATTGTGATGCAGGGAAGGTTGTTACATTTTTATGGAGGGAAGGTTGTTACATTGTGATGCAGGGAAGGTTGTTACATTGTGATGGAGGGAAGGTTGGTACATTGTGATGGAGGGAAGGTTGGTACATTGTGATGGAGGGAAGGTTGTTACATTGTGATGCAGGGAAGGTTGTTAAATTGTGATGGAGGGAAGGTTGTTACATTGTGATGGAGGGAAGGTTGTTACATTGTGATGGAGGGAAGGTTGTTACATTGTGATGCAGGGAAGGTTGTTACATTGTGATGCAGGGAAGGTTGTTACATTGTGATGGAGGGAAGGTTGTTACATTGTGATGGAGGGAAGGTTGTTACATTGTGATGGAGAGAAGGTTGTTACATTGTGATGCAGGGAAGGTTGTTACATTGTGATGGAGGGAAGGTTGTTACATTGTGATGCAGGGAAGGTTGTTACATTGTGATGGAGGGAAGGTTGTTACATTGTGATGGAGGGAAGGTTGTTACATTTTGATGGAGGGAAGGTTGTTACATTTTGATGGAGGGAAGGTTGTTACATTGTGATGGAGGGAAGGTTGTTACATTGTGATGCAGGGAAGGTTGTTACATTGTGATGGAGGGAAGGTTGTTACATTGTGATGCAGGGAAGGTTGTTACATTGTGATGGAGGGAAGGTTGTAACATTGTGATGGAGGGAAGGTTCTTACATTTTGATGGAGGGAAGGTTGTTACATTGTGATGGAGGGAACGTTCTTACATTGTGATGCAGTGAAGGTTGTTACATTGTGATGGAGGGAACGTTCTTACATTGTGATGCAGTGAAGGTTGTTACATTGTGATGGAGGGAAGGTTGGTACATTGTGATGCAGGGAAGGTTGTTACATTGTGATGGAGGGAAGGTTGTTACATTGTGATGCAGGGAAGGTTGTTACATTGTGATGGAGGGAAGGTTGTTACATTGTGATGGAGGGAAGGTTGTTACATTGTGATGGAGGGAACGTTCTTACATTGTGATGCAGGGAAGGTTGTTACATTGTGATAGAGGGAAGGTTGTTACATTGTGATAGAGGGAAGGTTGTTACATTGTGATGGAGGGAACGTTCTTACATTGTGATGCAGGGAAGGTTGTTACATTGTGATGGAGGGAAGGTTGGTACATTGTGATGCAGGGAAGGTTGTTACATTGTGATGGAGGGAAGGTTGTTACATTGTGATGCAGGGAAGGTTGTTACATTGTGATGGAGGGAAGGTTGTTACATTGTGATGCAGGGAAGGTTGTTACATTTTTATGGAGGGAAGGTTGTTACATTGTGATGCAGGGAAGGTTGTTACATTGTGATGGAGGGAAGGTTGGTACATTGTGATGGAGGGAAGGTTGGTACATTGTGATGGAGGGAAGGTTGTTACATTGTGATGGAGGGAAGGTTGTTACATTGTGATGGAGGGAAGGTTGTTACATTGTGATGCAGGGAAGGTTGTTACATTGTGATGGAGGGAAGGTTGTTACATTGTGATGGAGGGAAGGTTGTTACATTGTGATGGAGAGAAGGTTGTTACATTGTGATGCAGGGAAGGTTGTTACATTGTGATGGAGGGAAGGTTGTTACATTGTGATGCAGGGAAGGTTGTTAAATTGTGATGGAGGGAAGGTTGTTACATTGTGATGGAGGGAAGGTTGTTACATTGTGATGGAGAGAAGGTTGTTACATTGTGATGCAGGGAAGGTTGTTACATTGTGATGGAGGGAAGGTTGTTACATTGTGATGCAGGGAAGGTTGTTACATTGTGATGGAGGGAAGGTTGTTACATTGTGATGGAGGGAAGGTTGTTACATTGTGATGCAGGGAAGGTTGTTACATTGTGATGTTTTAGATTGTTGGTGATTTTTGTTCCATAGAAGCAGTCCAGCGAGTCGGCAGTGACCAGCACGGTCAATCAGATCATCCACAAGCGCACCAAAGTGAAGACGGAGGAGGAGTTGCAGATCAGAGACTCTCCCAGCCCCCCGGTAAGTGGGAAATACAGCCCCGCCCCCTCCCCCAATACATTTAAAGGATATCTAAACCCCAAAAGAGAATCAGAATATATGGCGCCACTGCACATGCGCGAGCGGCGCCGTGCGCCGTGATTCAACACTCAGTCATCTGGGACACGTGACAGGTCCCAGATGACTGTGCGGCGCCGAGAGGAAGTGACGTCAGTACCCGGGCACTGAAGGAGGCAGACTACGAGGGACCCCCTAGCAACAGGCATTTAGAGGTGAGTAAAAAATATTTTTTTTTTTCCAATTATTTTTTTTTAATTTTTTTTATGATTTTTAAGACAATTTTTTTTTTTGTGGCAACACCACTTTAACTTGTAAACAACAAATGTCAGAAAGAAGCTCGGTCCTTAAGTGGTTAAAAATGTCGTTAGTATATTGATGATGATGATGGGGGGGCACATTTAATGTTCACCCTTTCATATCTCACTATCCAGACCTAAGACCTGCCCCTGGGGATGGGGGGGTTGGGGGGGGGGGATACCCGGTTTTGCCCCGCCACCTGGATCTGACTGTTTCTATTCTTCCCCCCCGGCAGGACCATCTGACGGATCTGAAAGAGGACCTGGACAGAGAGGAGTGTAAGCAGGAAGCGGAGGTCATCTACGAGACAAACTGCCATTGGGACAGCTGCAGCAAGGAGTACGACACCCAGGAGCAGCTCGTCCATGTGAGTCCCTCCTTGTCAGCCCCGTGAATCCAGCCATTGACACTCGCCCGTTATTTACGGCTCTTCTGCTCCCCAGCTGCGCGCTGCCAAGACCCCTCGCTTACGAAGCGCTGGCACCCAAACACAGAGCTCATTATAGCCGGACGCTTGTTTACAAACCGCTGCGTACGCCGGCAAACTGCGAGGCGGGGGGGGGAGACGCGGCGTCGTAGATTCAGCGCGCCGTGAGATTCGACGCAAAAATCCCACACAACCCCTTACCAAGAGCCCACCCTCGCTAAATTCTCCTTTTATAAAATGCGGGGTGCCTGGCTGTCATGTCCGTCCCCTGGTTTCGTTACTTTAGCCTCCCCCCCCCCGGTCACACTAGTGTGACTTGTCATGCGAGTTGATGGTTTCAAATCACAAGTCATACCCTGTTGTCTGCAATGGAAGCGATCAGATCGGTGCAACTTCGACTTCCGCCAGAGCCGCACCCATTTTGAAAGTAGTTATTGCGCCACTTCTTGCCAGTTCAGGTGCGACTTGCGCAGACATCTGCGCTTAAAGTTGCACAGATGTCTTCCAAGTCGCACCTGAAGTCACACTGACATGCAGGAGACAGACGGGAATGGAGCGATTTCCATTCCCCCCACCCTGCGAGAGACGGAAGGGAATGCATCGATTCTGCCTCCCCACGGGAGAAGGACGGGAATGTGGCGATCCCCATCCCCCCACCCCGCGGGAGACAGGCGGGAATGCTGCGATTTAAATCCCCCCCACCCCGCGGGAGACAGGCGGGAATGCAGCGATTTAAATCCCCCCCACCCCGCGGGAGACAGGCGGGAATGCGGCAAATGCACCACCCCGCGGGAGACAGGCGGGAATGCAGCGATTTAAATCCCCCCCACCCCGCGGGTGACGGATGGGAATGCTGTGATTTTGATCCCCCCCCCCCCCCCACTGCATGGGAGACAGACAGTAATGCGGCGATTCCCCCCACGGGAGACGGACGGGAATGCGGCGATCACCCCCCCCCCCCCCCCACCCCCGCGGGAGACGGACGTGAAGGCAGCAGCGATCAAAGGCCTCTGTTCCTTAGGAAGGAGGCAGATCAGGCAGACATGGATACGGCTGCAGCTCCTCTCTCCGGGGCCATCGCTTCTCCTCCAGGCCAAACAGGAAGTGGGTCCTAAGACTCCCAGACAATCAGGTCTCAGGAACTGCTTCCTGATTGGCCGGGAGGAGAATTAGGAAGACAACAGCGAATATCCATTCGCTGTTGTCACACGACTGGGTGGGCTCACCTTTTTTTTTTTTTTTTTAAAGCCAATTAGAGCCCTAAATAATAATATCCTATTAAATAATTGTACAAATATTTCGTCAAATTTTTTCCAAGCATGCGTAGGAATTTTGCGTGTCGGAATTGCATACAGACAATCGGGAATTTTCCTTGGAAAAATAGAGAACCTGCTCTCAATCTTTTGCTGGCCGCCAGCAAAAGTCCGATGGAGCGTACATACGGTCGCATTTTTCCGGCGGGCTTTCACACTGGAGCGGTGCGCTAGCCTGACGGTAAAAAAAGTCCTGCTAGCAGCATCTTTGGTGCGGGATAGGAGCGGTGTGTTCACCGCTCCAATACCGCTCCTACCCATTGACTTGAATGGGAAACCGCGGTAAAACCGCGGCAATACCGCCGCTACGGCGGTGCTCTGCGGGGGTCTTTAACCCTTTTTCGCCGCTCGCGGGGGGTAAAACCGCACCGATAGCGGCCGAATACCGCGGTTAAACGACGGTAAAGCAGCGCTAAATATAGCGCTGCTTTACCTCACCGCGGCTCCCCGCCCCAGGGTGAAAGGGGCCTAAGTGTAAAGCCGTTTTTTTTTCCATATTTCCATATTTTAGGTTATATTTATTATACTGTATACGGTGCGAGTCGGCCATTCGTTGGGCTGATCGATTTTCTCTGTCCCCCTCTTCTCCGCAGCACATCAATAATGAGCACATCCACGGGGAGAAGAAGGAGTTTGTGTGTCGCTGGCAGGACTGCTCCCGGGAACAGAAACCGTTTAAAGCGCAGTACATGCTGGTGGTTCACATGAGGCGCCACACCGGGGAAAAGCCGCATAAATGCACAGTAAGCCGCTCAGACCCACCGACCTGCTGACATCAGCAAGTGTGCGAATCGGTCCCATCAATAGCTGCTGACATCCTCTCCCCCCCCCCCCCCCCCCTAAGGCACCACTAACCACTCCGCTCTCCGTTCCTCCTTTGGCCCTTAAGGGGAAATATTATCAGCTTGTTGGGCCTCACATTTCAGAAAAACGGAGAGAGCGGCTCCTGGTGGCCACAAAAGCCCAGAGATGGGCAAAGCCTGGCAGACCTGACTTTACAAGTTGGTATATTCACTTTGGCCTCAGGAAATTATAGTCCCCCCCCCACAAGCTACATGGTTCCACTTTAATCATGAAAGAGGGATAACTAGACATGTGCACAACAAAAAAATTCGTTTATTTTCATTCGTTTTTTTCATTTCCGTCGATTCGTAACGATTCGTACATTCGTAAGTCGTCGTTGTTCGGATTCGTAACGATTCGTACATTCATAAGTCGTCGGTGTTCGTATTCGTAAGAGTTATTTTTTCGTTGATTCGTTTTTTCGTTAGTTTAATTTTCGGACGCATTCGTATTTATTCGTAACATTCGTAACATTCGTAGATTCGTAATCGGAGCATAATTCATAATTTGATGTAATGTGTATGCTATTATTACATTTTAATAATTTACGAATCGAAAAAAAAAAGTTACGAATCGAAAAAAAAAGTTACGAATCGAAAAAAAAAGTTACGAATGTACGAATTTTTTTGTTCAATAGAGACACGGAAAATTACAAATCGAAAAAAATAAAAAATAAAAGTTACGAATTGAAAAAAAAGTTACGAATCGAAAAAAAAAAGTTACGAATCGAAAAAAAAAGTTAAGAATTTTTTGGTTCAATAGAGACACGGAAAATTACAAATCGAAAAAAAAAAAAAAAAAAAGTTACGAATCGAAAAAAAAGTTACGAATGTACAAATTTTTTGGTTCAATAGAGACACGAAAAATTACAAATCGAAAAAAAATTAATAAAAAAGTTACGAATCTAAAAAAAAAAGTTACGAATCTAAAAAAAAGTTACGAATCGAAAAAAAAGTACGAATGTATGAATTTTTTAGTTCAATCCATTCGAAGCACGTTTAGCAGCGCCATTGTTAGAGACACGGAAAATTACAATTCAACAAAAAAAAAAAAGTTACGAATGTACGAATTTTTTCGTTCGTTTTCGTTTTTCGGATTTTCTTCATTAGTACATTCGTTGTTTCTAATTAGTTTTTTTCGGATTTTCGTTGTTTTTCGGATTCGTTCGATTGAATGATTCGTTATTCGGATTCGTATGATTCGAATGATTCGTTCATTCGTAGGAAAACGAACGAACGAAAATAACGAAAAAAACGAAAAACGAAAAAAAACGAAACGAATTGCACATGTCTAGGGATAACTAATGCGCAAACCCTAAATGAAACAGGACCGGCCAATGAGTAGCTGCCGACATATAAGGTGTTCTCACACGGAAATGAAATAAGGCAAAGGAGTAATGTGGCGTAGACATGTGCAATTCGTTTCGTTTTTTTTTCGTTTTCCGTTAAAATTCGTTATATTCGTTCATTTGTTATCGTACGAATGAACGAATGATTCGCTAAAAATTTTAACGAATTATCGAATCGAACGAATACGAAAAACAACGAATATCCGAAATAACCAAATTAGAAACAACGAAACTACGAAAGAAGAAAATGCGAAAAACGAAAACAGGAACAACGAAAATCAAAATGAACGAAAAAATTCGTACATTTCGTAACTTTTTTTTTTTGTTGAATTGGTAATTTTCCGTGTCTCTTACAATGGCGCTGCTTAACGTGCTTCGAATGGATTGAACGAAAGTAATTCGTACATTCGTAATTTTCCGTGTCTCTTACAATGGCGCTGCTTAACGTGCTTTGAATGGATTGAACGAAAAAATTCGTACATTCGTAACTTTTTTTTGCGATTCGTATTTTCCGTGTCTCTTACAATGGCGCTGCTTAACGTGCTTCGAATGGATTGAACGAAAAAATTCGTACATTCGTAATTTATTATTCTTTTTTTCGTAATTTTTCGTGTCTCTTACAATGGCGCTGCTTAACGCGCTTCGAATGGATTGAGCGAAAGAATTCGTACATTCGTAACTTTTTTTTTCGATTCGTAATTTTCCGTGTCTCTTACAATGTAATAATAGCATACACATTACATAACATTATGAATTATGCTCCGATTACGAATCTACGAAAACAATGTTACGAAAGTACGAATAAATCAATCTTACGAAAGTACGAATGTAACTAAATCTACGAAAATACGAATGCGTCCGAATTTCGAATAAACGAAAATTAAACTAACGGAAAAACGAATCAACGAAAAAATACTCTTACGAAAATACGAATCGTTACGAATACGAACACCGACGACTTACGAAATTACGAAGCGTTACGAATCAACGGAAAACGAAAGAAACGAAACAAAACTAAACAAATTTTTCTATTGTGCACATGTCTAGTGTGGCGCAATCTCCAACCAAAATAAAATAAATAAGAATGCAGAGTTCTAAAGAAATAAACACTCAATAAAAATACTGGCTACAATCGATGGCTCTATCGGTGCAGCGATCAAACTTCATAGAAGCAACTCAGGGAAATTACTAGCTACAATAAATAAATAATAAAGTGCAATGGAAAATTCATCAATAGGTGCAAAGCAATACATTCACATCAAAATATCTAAAAGTGCAAACAAATCTTTAAAAAATAAAGTGCAAAAATGCTCCAAAGTGATAATAGTGCAATAGTGACGTCCAATATCAAGGAAATCCAGATTAACATTTCATAGAAAAATTTAAAAAAAAAAGTGCAAAAAGCAGAGGAATCCGCGGTGCGCCACACATTTCCCCAGCCTCTCACCTCATAGGAAGACCCCTACAGGTCAAGTCGAGCCTTTGTATGGATAAAAATGATGGATCTTCAACGATCGATTGATTCCCAAAAAGTATCCACACCAATGCCAATAAGAGGGTCAGTTTCCAGGCTCATCCAATGCAGTTTACATGCAATAAAGAAGGGGGGGGGGGGGACTCTATAGTGTAGTGATCCAATGCAATTTATTAAAAAAAACTTACCGTATATACTTGAGTACAAGCCGACCCGAATATAAGCCGAGGCACCTAATTTTACCAGAAAAAAAAAGGGAAAACGTATTGACTCGAGTATAAGCCTAAATGCGCAGCTACTGTAAGTGGAAAAGAGGGTCAACAATGCACATTTGCAGCCTCACTGTGCCCATTTGCAGCCTCACTGTGCCCATTTGCAGCTTCACTGTGCCCATTTGCAGCCTCACTGTGCCCATTTGCAGCTTCACTGTGCCCATTTGCAGCTTCACTGTGCCCATTTGCAGCCTCACTGGTGCCCATTTGCAGCCATAGGCCCCCTGAACTTCAAACTTGGTAGTTCCTAGATGCCCCCTAGCTGCAGCCAAAGGGTCCCGAAATGACATTGCTGCAGATGGACACAGTTGACCAACTTTGGGGCCCTGTATCCTGGTGCTAGGAACCCCCAATTTGGATATGTTGTAGTGTTGGTTCCACTGGGTTTGCACACCAAATTTTGGGTTCCTAGCACCAAGTGGCCCCGAGATACGGGGGGCCCCAAATTCGGGTCGGAAAATGTCAAGCACTTTTCTGCAGCAGAGAATGACATTTTCCGAACCGACTTTGGGCCCCCTTATCTCGGGGCCACTTGATGCTAGGAATTTCAATTTGGATATGTTGTAGTGTTGGTTCCACTGTGTTTGTACACCAAATTGGGGTTCCTAGCACCAAGTGGCCCTGAGATACGGGGCCCCAAAGTCGGGTCGGAAAATGTCATTCTCTGCTGCAGAAAAGTGCTTGACTCGAGTATAAGCCGAGGGGGGGGGGGCATTTTCAGCACAAAAAAATGTGCTGAAAAACTCGGCTATACTCGAGTATATACGGTACAGTTTAAAAACACTCGGTACAGATATACAAACAAGGAGACTTACGATCTCGGCCGCGACCGGAAGTGACGACACCCGGCTCCTCCCTTACGCGTTGCGTCACTGAACACGTGACTTCATCAGGGGGTAATCAATCCACTTTAATCATAAAATCATGTGACAGCTACTTTTAGGATCATAAAAAAAAAATTATATTTATTAAAGAAAATTATGAATTCTATTTATACGGCTCAGAAGTATAGTTCTCATAACAAACTTTATTTGCAAATGTACTTTAATGTTAACAGAAAGTTGCAAAATACTGTAAACACAATGCAAAAAAAAAAATAAAAACTTTCCCAGACCCAACATCAACTTGCTTGCTGCCTCTACACATCGGCCTTCACCCCTTATAGCGGCCAACTAATATTTGAATCTTTTACACGCCCGTTCACACTTCTGCACTTGTCATGTGACTTTGGACATCGAAGTCACATGACAAGTCGCACCCCCATGCTTTTCAATGATGATCGTTCATATATGTGCGACCTAAAGTTGCAATGACTTCAAAGCAGTTAAAGCGGTTGTAAACCGCTAGACGTTTTTGCTTTTTCTTACCTGCAAGGTAAAGGCATCATGTGCTAGTATGCTTTTGGGTTTTGATTGCTTACTATGCAAATAAGTCATATATGACCTGGATCAATGAATCAGCAATGAAGCTTTATTGTTGAACTATTGGATCATTTTTGGTGCTCTTTCTGGTACAATTGTATAGACTACTCAATTTGGATGACCCCCTATTGTTTAATGGGCCAAACTTTGTGGAGAACCGCCCACCCTAGCCATTTGGATCTACTACCCTGTTTCCCCCCGAAAATAAGACCTAGCGTGATTGTCGGTGATGGCTGCAATATAAGCCCTACCCCCCAAATAAGCCCTAGTTAAAGTCCTTGTAGGTCTTATTTTCAGGGTAGGGCTTATTTCCGGGGGAAACAGGGTAGGGCTTATTTGGGGGGGTAGGGCTTATATTGCAGCCATCACCGACAATCACGCTAGGTCTTATTTTCGGGGGAAACAGGGTAGGAACCTCCTTTCTATGGTAGAGAATCCAAATCCAACTGTGGTGCTCTTTCTGGTGCAATTGTATAGACTACTCAATTTGGATGACCCCCTAATTTTGATGGGCCAAACTTTGTGGAGATTAGCCCACCCTAGCCGTTTGGATCTACTACCCTGTTTCCCCGAAAATAAGACCTAGCGTGATTGTTGGTGATGGCTGAAATATAAGCCCTACCTCCCAAATAACCCCTAGTTAAAGTCCTTGTAGGTCTTATTTTCAGGGTAGGGCTTATTTTCGGGGAAACAGGGTAGGGCTTATTTGGGGGGGGGGGGGTAGGGCTTATATTGCATCCATCACCGACAATCACGCTAGGTCTTATTTTCGGGGAAAGAGGGTAGGAACTAGACATGTGCAATTCGTTTTGTTTTTTTCGTTTTTTTTTTTTCGTTATTTTCGTTCGTTCGTTTTCGTACGAATGAACGAATCATTCGAATCGTACGAATCCGATTAACGAATCATTCGAATCGAACGAATCCGAAAAACAACGAAAATCCGAAAAAAAATAATTAGAAACAACGAATGTACTAATGAAGAAAATCCGAAAAACGAAAACGAACGAAAAAATTCGTACATTCGTAACTTTTTTTTTTTGTTGAATTGGTAATTTTCCGTGTCCCTTACAATGGCGCTGCTTAACGTGCTTCGAATGGATTGAACAAAAAAATTCGTACATTCGTAACTTTTTTTTCGATTCGTGACTTTTTTTTCGATTCGTAACTTTTTTTTTTCGATTCGTAACTTTTTTTATTTATTTTTTTATTTTTTTCGATTTGTAATTTTCCGTGTCTCTATTGAACCAAAAAATTCGTCCATTCGTAACTTTTTTTTCGATTCGTAACTTTTTTTTTTTCGATTCGTAACTTTTTTTCCGATTCGTAACTTTTTTTTTTTTTTTTCGATTTGTAATTTTCCGTGTCTCTATTGAACCAAAAAATTTGTACGTTCGTAACTTTTTTTCGATTCGTAACTTTTTTTTTCGATTCGTAAATTATTAAAATGTAATAATAGCACACACATTACATCAAATTATGAATTATGCTCCGATTACGAATCTACGAAGGTTACGAATGAACGAATAAATACAAATGCGTCCGAAAATTAAACTAACAAAAAAACGATTCAACGAAAAAATAACTCTTACGAATGTACGAATCGTTAGGAATACGAACACCGACGATTTACGAATGTACGAATCGTTACGAATCGACGGAAACGAAAAAAAAACGAATTTTTTTTCGGAAACGAAAAAAACTAAAAGAAAATAAACGAATTTTTTTGTTGTGCACATGTCTAGTAGGAACCTCCTTTCTATGGTAGAGAATCCAAATCCAACTCCTCACCCCCACCTTTGGGGACAGTAACCTACAAAGTCACACAACGGGGGGGGGGGGGGCGGTGGAAGTGACAGGGAACATGGAAGAACCTCTTAGATATATCACGTGTCATGGGGCCCTATTTGTCGATTTCTGGGTCCACAAATCTGTTAAATAGAAATTATTTGTTTAAACGGTCATTGAGGGGTTTGACTGATTGTGCTGCCATTCTTTTCACAGTTTGAAGGCTGCTACAAGGCTTATTCCAGGCTGGAGAATCTTAAGACACATTTGCGCTCCCACACAGGCGAGAAACCTTACGTGTGTGAACACGAGGGCTGCAACAAGGCCTTCTCCAACGCCTCCGACCGCGCCAAGCATCAGAACAGGACCCACTCCAACGAGGTGAGGAACTAATGGAAAAGAACAGCATTGGTCATCTGTTTTTTGGGAAGAACTTTCTCAGCACATAGTCACTAAAATTCCTTTTAAAGCCCAATTCCGGCCAAAATATTTTGTTACACTTTGGATAGCGTGAGGAAGAGCAGAACCTCTGTTAGCTTTTCTTTGATGCAAGTAAATGGATCTGAGATGGAAGCGTGACACCACAAATTGAATTTTAATGCAAAAAAACACAATACATTTTTAAATTGATTTATTATTTTTACATCGTCACTTTACATTTTTTTGTATCGCGTTTATTGCTGTCACAAGGAATGTAAACATCCCTTGTGACAGCAATAGGCATGTGACAGGTACTCTTTATGGAGAGATCTGGGGTCTATAAGAACCCAGAACCCTCCTCTGCCCTTCGATCTCACCAAAATCAGTGCGATCAAATTATTTTTTTAAATGACACCATTTACATTTGGGTAAGCCGAAAAGTGATGTAAGGTCATTGCTTCCGGGACACTATATCACAGAGCCAATCTGGTCTGAGGTTGGGCTTTGTAAAGGCCATTTCTTCAACACAAAACTGGTCAAATAATGTCTTGATGGAGATGTTAGCTGAGAAGACCTGGCTCACAATCTGCTTTCCAATTCATTCCAAAGGTGCCCAGTAGGGTTGAAGTTGAGGCTTTGTGAAGGCCACATCTTCAACACCAAAGTGGTCAAATAATGTCTTGATGGAGATGTTAGTTGAGAAGACCTGGCTCACAATCTGCTTTCCGATTCCCCCCAAAGGTATTCAATAGGGTGGAGGTTTGGGCTTTGTGAAGGCCACATCTTCAACACCAAACTGGTCAAATAATGTCTTGATGGAGATGTTAGTTGAGAAGACCTGGCTCACAATCTGCTTTCCAATTCATTCCAAAGGTGCCCAGTAGGGTTGAAGTTGAGGCTTTGTGAAGGCCACATCTTCAACACCAAACTGGTCAAATAATGTCTTGATGGAGATGTTAGTTGAGAAGACCTGGCTCACAATCTGCTTTCCGATTCACCCCAAAGGTATTCAATAGGGTTGAGGTTTGGGCTTCGTGAAGGACACATCTTCAACACCAAACTGGTCAAATAATGTCTTGATGGAGATGTTAGTTGAGAAGACCTGGCTCACAATCTGCTTTCCAATTCACTCCAAAGGTGCCCAGTAGGGTTGAAGTTGAGGCTTTGTGAAGGCCACATCTTCAACACCAAACTGGTCAAATAATGTCTTGATGGAGATGTTAGTTGAGAAGACCTGGCTCACAATCTGCTTTCCGATTCACCCCAAAGGTATTCAATAGGGTTGAGGTTTAGGCTTTGTGAAGGACACATCTTCAACACCAAACTGGTCAAATAATGTCTTGATGGAGATGTTAGTTGAGAAGACCTGGCTCACAATCTGCTTTCCAATTCATCCCAAAGGTATTCAATAGGGCTGAGGTTTGGGCTTTGTGAAGGACACATCTTCAACACCAAACTGGTCAAATAATGTCTTGATGGAGATGTTAGTTGAGAAGACCTGGCTCACAATCTGCTTTCCAATTTATCCCAAATGTATTCAATAGGGTGGAGGTTTGGGCTTTGTGAAGGACACATCTTCTACACCAAACTGGTCAAACAATGTCTTGATGGAGAATAAGTGAATGTCATTGTCACCGAGACCGAAAAATTGTTCATACAAACTTCAACCCACCTTAATAAAAATGTGCTTTTGTTTTTATTAGTGTCCCCAACTGGGAGGTTTTACTATCACGTCCTGTCCTGAAAGGAATTTAGGGAAAATCTCCACAATGGAACACAGACACCCAAAAAATGCTAGGAGGAAGCAGTGTAACCCTGGGATTGTTCGATTGGCATCTCCCGTGCCACCGGGATTCCTGATGGACCAACCAGTGCTTCCGCCGGCTGATCACAGAGCCGAACAAAGACCAGATTGGCTCTGTGATCAGCCAGCGGAAGCACTGGTTGGTCCATCGGGACTCCCGGTGGCACGGGAGATCCGGGTAAAGCCACAGGAGGGGAAATGTCCCCTCCCATTGCTTGTAAAAGCAATCCAGCAGCTAGGATTACTTTTATAAGAGAGCCTACCGTCGACCCTAAAAAATGGTACCAGGATAATGCCAATCGAACAATCCCAGGGTTACACTGCTTCCTCCAATGCACTTTTTGGGTGTCTGTGTTCCATTGTGGAGATTTTCCCTAACTTCATTTCAGGACAAGACGTGATAGTAAAGTCTCCCAGATGGGGACACTAATAAAAACAAAAACACATTTTTATTAGAGTGGGTTGAAGCTTGTATCAACAATTTCATTTCTGTCTCGGTGACAATGACATTCACTTATTCTCCATCAAGACATTATTTGACCAGTTTGGTGTAGAACAGGGATATGCAATTAGCGGATCTCCAGCTGTTGCAAAACTTCCCATCATGCCTCTGCCTCTGGGTGTCATATTTGTGGCTATCAGAGTCTTGCTATGCCTCATGGGAGTTGTAGTTCTGCAACAGCTGGAGGTCCGCTAATTGCATATCCCTGGTGTAGAAGATGTGTCCTTCACAAAGCCCAAACCTCAACCCAATTGAATACCTTTGGGATGAATTGGAAAGCAGATTGTGAGCCAGGTCTTCTCAAGTAACATCTCCATCAAGACATTATTTGACCAGTTTGGTGTTGAAGAAATGGCCTTTACAAAGCCCAACCTCAACCGT
This sequence comes from Lithobates sylvaticus, assembly GCA_028564925.1. Classification (NCBI taxonomy): domain Eukaryota; kingdom Metazoa; phylum Chordata; class Amphibia; order Anura; family Ranidae; genus Lithobates; species Lithobates sylvaticus. Next base: position 9,881,346 of record CM053031.1, on the reverse strand, counting down.
ACTGAACACATTTGGGATTAATTGGAAAGCAGATTGTGAGCCAGGACTTCTCAACTAACATCTCCATCAAGACATTATTTGACCAGTTTGGTGTAGAAGATGTGGCCATCACAAAGCCCAAACCTCAACCCTATTGAATACCGTTGGGATGAATTGGAAAGCAGATTGTGAGCCAGGACTTCTCAACTAACATCTCCATCAAGACATTATTTGACCAGTTTGGTGTAGAAGATGTGGCCATCACAAAGCCCAAACCTCAAGCCTATTGAATACATTTAGGATGAATTGGAAAGCAGATTGTGAGCCAGGTCTTCTCAACTAACATCTCCATCAAGACATTATTTGACCAGTTTGGTATCGAAGATGTGGCCTTCACAAAGCCTCAACCTCAACCCTACTGAACACCTTTGGCATGAATTGGAAAGCAGATTGTGAGACAGGTCTTCTCAATTAATATCTTCATAAGGGCATTGTTTGACCAGTTTAATCTAGAAGACGTGGCCTTCACAAAGCCTTGACCTGAACTCTACTGAACACCTTTTGTGGTGGATTGGAATGTCGACTGTGAGCCAGGTCTTCTCCTCCAACATCAGTACCTGACCTTACAAAAGGGCACAAATTCCTACAGACACGCTCCAGAATATTGTGGAAAGTCTTCTAGAAGAGTAAAGGCTGAAATATCTGCAAAAGTGGGACAACCCTATATTAATTGCCATGGTATTGGAAGGGGATGTCCAGCAGACTCATAGGTGTGATGGTCAGGTGTCCGCTTTTGGCCTTTGGACTTTTTATTCCAGAGGCTGTACAAGGGCAAGGGAGGCATCAGATGGTACAAAAGAGAGACTGTTTCATGTTAGGTATGGAAGGAAGTGGGTCTGTATGGTGAGAGCACATTCGCTGCAGAAGGGGTATAATGATAAAATGAGTATTGGATTTGAGTGTGGAGGCACGCCTTAACATTATTGTATTTGGAGAAGAGTGGTGGCTGTTATACGTAGCTATACGTGGGCAACTCTATATTAATGACTATGGTTTTGGAATGGGATGCCCAACAAGCTCGTATAGGTGTGATGGTCAGTTGTCCACAAATGTTTGGCCATCGCAACGTTCCATGGGACAAAGACTGATATTTGGAAGAAGAAAATTTGAATTGGTGGCCACAGATCAAGAATTCATTGAACAAGACAGAAAATATTAATAACTGCTGCACCTCGGAGTCGGAATTAGAACAGAGATTTTGAGGTGTGATGGTCAGTTGTCCACAAATTTTTGGCCATCGCAACGTTCCATGGGACAAAGACTGACATTTGAACAAAGAAAATTTGAATTGGTGGCCACCGATCAAGAATTCATTGAACAAGACAGAAAATATTAATAACGGCTGCACCTCGGAGTCGGAATTAGAACAGAGATTTTGAGGTGTGATGGTCAGTTGTCCACAAATGTTTGGCCATCACAAAGTTCCATGGGACAAAGACTGACATTTGGAAAAAGAAAATTTGAATTGGTGGCCACAGATCAGGAATTAATTGAACAAGACAGAAAATATTAATAACTGCTGCACCTCGGAGTCGGAATTAGAACAGAGATTTTGAGGTGTGATGGTCAGTTGTCCACAAATGTTTGGCCATCGCAACGTTCCATGGGACAAAGACTGACATTTGGAAGAAGAAAATGTGAATTTAATTGGTGGCCACAGATCAAGAATTCATTGAACAAGACAGAAAATATTAATAACTGCTGCACCTCGGAGTCGGAATTAGAACAGAGATTTTGAGTTAGCCGGTTCTGCTGATTTAGAGGTTTTGCAACCCTTGGCGGATCAGACAGAAAGCTTGCAGAATAAAGTCAGTTGTCGTACAATTTATCTTGCGGCATTGCCAAACCACACCAGCCCCACGCCTGTCTGTGATTTTTTATTTTTTTTTCTTTTTTGTGTTCTTGAAAGCAGCAGCAGATGTTCGTCTCTCCCCTCTTGTTCCGGGGAAGTTCTGGGATTTTGTCGGCTGCCAAATAGGTGTGGACCCATAAAAGTCAATTCGTCCAGCCGGGGCTAAGGAGAGGAAATGAAAGTCACCTGCAATGAGGAAGCTTAAATCTTCTTTTATGTTCTCCACGTGGGCCCCGCAGGCTTCCCAGCATCCTCCAGGTGTCGGACGAGAAAACCCCATGCCGTTTTATTGTTTCGCTGGACAGATTTGGTCTCGGGGGTTGTGTTGGGTAATAGGGCCGTGATGGAGAGCAATGCAGAGGGCGACACGCGGAGTCTATCAAGACAGCAAAATGTCTTTGTTGCTCAGTTTCCTTCGGGGTAAAAAAGAAATTGACACATTCAGTTCTAAAAATAAACACTAGATGAAAGTGAAAACCCTTTAGATTGATATAATTATTGAAGTTTATTGTATTAACCACCTTGCGCCCACTATATGTCATATGATGTCCTCTACTTCCCGGGGGTAAATCTGAATGTAGGGTGCAGATACAGACATCATTCAGATATTGCCGTTTTCAGCCGGCGATTTCCTGCACCCCATAAGAATGATCATAGCGGCTGTTCCGCCGCATGATCGTTCTTACGGGCGGCGGGAGGGGACGATCCCCCCCCTCCCGCCGCCCTCCAGTGCTTCTACCGACTCACCGCTTCCATCGGTGAGTCGGACACAGGATCCGCCGGCCCCCGGATGGTGATCATAGAGATTTCCGGCGGACCAGATGGGCGTCGGAGTCTCTATGATCGTTCGGAGGCCGGGCGTGATGTTATGACGTCACGCCCGGCCTCTGCATTCAAATAACGGCGCCGCCTCGGCTGGGAAGCCGTGATCGTTTTTTTTTTTTTTTGGGATTTTAGGCTTCCCAGCCTAGAGGTGAGATGTGGGGTCTTATTGACCTCCATATGTCACTGTAAATAGGTCCGATCGTGCCATATACCTATTACAAGGGATGTTTACATTCCTTGTAATAGGAATAAAAGTAATCAATTTTTTTTTTTTTTTAAGTGTCAAACTAAAAAAATAAAAGTAAAATTAACAATAAAAAAAAATAAAAATACAATTTAAAGCGCCCCTGTCCCCGTGAGCTCGTACGCAGAAGCGAACGCATACGTAAGTCCCGCCCACGTATAAAAACGGTGTTCAAGCCACACATGTGAGGTATCGCCGCGAACGTTAGAGTGAGAGCAATAATTCTAGCCCTCTTCTGTAACTCAAAATATGTAACCAGTAAAAAATTTTAAAGCGTCACCTATGGGGATTTTTAAATACCAAAGTTTGGCGCCATTCCACAAGCGTGTGCAATTTTGAAGGGTGACATGTTGGGTATCCATTTACTCGGCGTAATTTCATCTTTCACATTATGCAAAAAAATTGTGCTAACTTTACTGTTTTTTTTTTTAAAGCATGAAACAGTTTTTTTTCTGAAAAAAATGCCTTCGAAAAATTGCTGCGCAAATACCGTGCTAGATAAAAAGTTGTAACGATCGCCATTGTATTTTCTAGCGTCTTTGCTAAAAAAACATATATAATGTTTGGGGGGTTCTATGTAATTTTCCAGCAAAAAAATTATGAATTTTACATGTAGAAATGTCAGAATTGGCCTGGATGTGAAGTGGTTAAATAAAAAAAATGATATCCAATTGTGAGAGAGGGAGGAGGCGGGGCATGGTGACACCTGGTTTAGGGTGAAGGTCCACTTTATTTGAATTGTCTATAAACTCGAGGTGAATATTTTTGAATTTGGTGCAGGCCCTACATTTTGAAAAGTCTGAGTGCGCCAAAACAAGGATTAAAGAATTAAATCTTTTAATATTGATGTAAATTCATGGCAGGAAAACATAAAACAACCACCTGGTTTCGGGGGGCTCAGAGGTCTCCCCTTGTTCAGGTCCAGATGCAGAAATGACTGTAAATAATACATTTATCAACTTATAATTTCGTCGACTAAAACATTTCCGTCGACTAAATTAATACTAATTTTAGTTGACTAAAATACGACTAAAACAACTGAGATGACTAAAATACAACTAAAATGGCATTTTAGTCAAAAGGGTACGACTAAAACTAAATTGAAATTTGATGTCAAAATGAACACTGGTCTGTACTGCACGTTCAAACCTAAATACCAGAAATAATAACATATTCAATTTTTTTACTCCAGTAGTATATAATGAGTTTGGAAATTGTAGAGAAATGCTTAACCGCTTACCGACCGGCGCACACACATATATGTCGGCAGAATGGCACGGACAGGCATAAGGGCGTACAGGTACGTCCCTTTGAATTTGCCGCCGTGCCATCGCGTGTGTGCCGGTCGCCACGGGGATACCCGCGATCGTCTCACGGGGAGGAAGAACGGGGAGATGCGGAAGTAAACAGCATCTCCCCGTTCTGCCTAGCAACAAGTGACACTGATCTCTGCTCCCTGTGATTGGAGCAGAGATCAGTGACTGTCACACACAGCCACACCCCCCACAGTTAGTAACACACCCCTAGGACACACTTAACCCCTACACTGCCACCTCCTGGTTAACCCCTTCACTGCCAGTGTCATTTACACAGGAATCAGTGCATTTTTATAGCACTGATTGCTGTATATGACAATGGTCCCAAAAATGTGTGAAAAATGTCCGATGTGTCCGCCACAATGTCGCAGTCACAATAAAAATCGCTGATCGCCGACATTACTAGTAAAAAGAAAATTATTAATAAAAATGCTATAAAACTATCCCCTATTTTGTAAATGCTATAACTTTTGCGCAAACCAATCAATAATCGCTTATTGCGATTTTTTTTTATACCAAAAATATGTAGAAGAATACATATTGGCCTAAACTGAGGAAAAAAATGATTTTTTTTTATGTATTTTGGGGTGATATTTATTAAAGCAAAAAGTAAAAAATAATGCGTTCATTTCAAAATTGTCGCTCTTTTTTTGTTTATAGCGTAAAAAATAAAAACCGCAAAAGAAAGCTCTATTTGTGGGAAAAAAAGGACGTCAATTTTGTTTCGGAGCCACGTCGCACGACCGCGCAATTGTCAGTTAAAGCGACGCAGTGCCGAATCGCAAAAAGTGCTCTGGTCTTAAGCCAGCAAAATGGTCCGGTCTGAAAGTGGTTAAATAACGCATTACAAATGAAATACACCCATTCAATTTTAGACGACTAAAACGGGTTTTGGTCAACTAAAATGATTTTAGTCGACTAAAATGTACTGGAGATTTAGTCGACTTAATATGACTAAAACTAAAACAATTGCAGAAGATACAGTGTCAGCGAGTAGAGGGAGGTGGACAAATCCCCCGCAGGAGCTGACAGGGACGCTGTCAGGAGAGCGTGACTTATATCAGTGGCGGCCAGAGCAATGTTTGGGGCCACGGGTCACCCACCCCAAATACAAACCATAAATCCTTTTAATTGGGGGGGCACTGTATAATGTTGGGGGGGGGGGGGGGTCAGGGTCCCCTTTGCCCCCCCCCCCCTAGTGACGCCACTGCAGAAGACTAAAATGGGACTAAAACTAAAATGCCATTTTGACTAAGACTTATGCCCCGTAAATTCCGACCACAAAATCCGTCTGATTTTTTCCGATGGAATTTGTCCGACACTGGTGTTGCCCACACACGGTCGGACAAAGTTGTCGGAAACTCTGATCATTCTGAATGTGGTGACGTTCGTTGCGTACGACGGAACTACGTAGAGGCTAGTAGCCAATAGCTATGGTCTTCTAATGTGATCTGAGCATGCGTGGCACTTTGTCCGTCGGAATTCGCTACACACGTTAAGAAAAAGTCCGATCGGACTTTGTTGTCGGGAAAACTTGAGAGCAGGATCTCAAATTTTTTCCGTCGGAGTTTCCGACGGAAAAAGTCAGATGGAGCCCACACACGGTCGGATTTTCCGACAACATGGTCCGATCGGACATTTTCCGTCGGAGATTCCGACCGTGTGTATGGGGCATAAAACTAAATCGAAATTTGCTGCCAAAATGTAACACTGTTTATATATAGCTGAAAATAAATCCGATCATAAATATAGTTCAAATACAACTAAATTCATTGTAATTAGTCATCCAAATAATAAAATTGAGGCGCTATGGCCATAATATATGTTTTATTATATGATTTTATGATTGCAATTGTGTTGCTTTTTATTTATATTCTTCATATTAATTGAATTATTTTTATGTAGAATTCATCTTCACTTTAAATATTTATAATCATTTCTATTTCTGTATTGTAGCCCTGATGAGAGGGGTTGTTTGTTGAGCCCCCAAAATGCGCCGGATGTTCTACGCTGAGAATTAACATTAATATTAAACGATTTTGGACTCTTTGGTCTGACTTATTCAGTTTCTAAATGTTGATATTGATTGTTTTTATCAGTGTAAAATGTTAATTCTGACACCTCAAGCTTTTTTTTTTTATATCTTGGCAGTTTTTTCCGTTCCGTTTTCTCTCCATATTTTTAAACATTTCTTAGAAAAAACAGTTTGTTTTTAACTCCATTGCAATCATTTCTTTATATGTTTTCATTGAAAATTATTTTATTTTTTTTCTCCCTAGAAACCGTATATTTGTAAGATCCCGGGATGCACAAAGCGGTACACGGACCCCAGTTCCCTGAGGAAGCATGTGAAGACTGTCCATGGGCCTGATGCCCACATTACAAAGAAACAGCGTAACGACATCCCCCCAAAACCAGCGCCCAGAGAGAACGGCGACAGTGAAGGTGGTCATAGGCTGGTCACAGAACACGCGGAGACCAACAGCGCCCCTAGAGGCCGGGGGGACTCCTTCCATACCAGGACAATCAAGACTGAGGACGGCATGGTACGTAGCTCAGCTTTGTTAGTTCTGCCCTCACTGACTGCATGCTTCTTCTATCATAGTTACATAGTAGGTGAGGTTGGAAAAAAAGACACAAGTCCATCAAGTCCATCCTATGTGTGTGATTATATGTCAGTATTACATTGTATATCCCTGTATGTTGCGGTCTTTCAGGTGATTATCTAATCGTTTCTTGAAACTATCGATGCCCCCCGCTGAGATCACCGCCTGTGGAAGGGAATTCCACATCCTTACCGCTCTTACAGTAAAGAACCCTCTACGTAGTTTAAGGTTAAACCTCTTTTGTTCTAATTTTAATGAGTGGCCACGTGTCTTGTTAGACTCCCTTCTGCGAAAAAGTTTTATCCCTATTGTGGGGTCACCAGTACGGTATTTGTATATTGAAAATCATGAGTCAAGCATTCGGCAATGCCTAATTGACTTGAATGGGTGAGATTGACAGGAGTTGCCGCCTATAAACCCAACGATCCACATTTGCAGCCCCCCTATATTTAGGATGTATTGGGTCTATAAACCAGAGGCTCTGGATGGAAAGTTGGATAAATGGCTCTATATTTAGGATGTATCTGGTCTATAAACCAGAGGCTCTGGATGGACAGTTGGATAAATGTCTCTATATTTAGGACTTATCCAGTCTATAAACCAGAGGCTCTGGATGGACAGTTGGATAAATGTCTCTATATTTAGGACTTATCCGGTCTATAAACCAGAGGCTCTGGATGGACAGTTGGATAAATGGTTCTATATTTAGGACTAATCCAGTCTATAAACCAGAGGCTCTGGATGGACAGTTGGATAAATGGCTCTATATTTAGAATGTATCTGGTCTATAAACCAGAGGCTCTGGATGGACAGTTGAATTATTGTCTCTAAATTGTATGTGGTCTATAATCCAGAGGCTCAGGATACAGAGCTACAATGTAACAATTTGATATCTCAATGTATAACATTATTGTTACATGTGAACTAAACTTTCTACATTTTTATATATTGGTGAAGATGTGATGTCACCAATATTCAACACAGATATACCTGATATACCTGCCTATAAACCCAACAAGCCACATTTGCAGCCCCCCTATATTTAGGATGTATTGGGTCTATAAACCAGAGGCTCTGGATGGACAGTTGGATAAATGGTTCTATATTTATAATGTATCTGGTCTATAAACCAGAGGCCCTGGATGGACAGTTGGATAAATGGCTCTATATTTATAATGTATCTGGTCTATAAACCAGAGGCCCTGGATGGACAGTTGGATAAATGGTTCTATATTTAGAATGTATCCGGTCTATAAACCAGAGGCTCTGGATGGACAGTTGGATAAATAGTTCTATATTTAGAATGTATACGATCTATAAACCAGAGGCTCTGGATGGACAGTTGGATAAATGGCTCTATATTTAGAATATATCTGGTCTATAAACCAGAGGCTCTGGATGGACAGTTGGATAAATGGTTCTATATTTAAGATATATCTGGTCTATGAACCAGAGGCTCTGGGTGGACAGTTGAGTAAATTATTTCTATATTTAGTATGTATCCGGTCTATGAACCAGAGGCTCTGGATGGACAGTTGAATTAATGTCTCTAAATTGTATGTGGTCTATAATCCAGAGGCTCAGGATACAGAGCTACAATGTAACAATTTGATATCTCCATGTATAACATTATTGTTACATGTGAACTAAACTTTCTACATTTTTATATATTGGTGAAGATGTGATGTCACCAATATACAACACAGATATACCTGTTCTAAAGAGAACCTAATTTAATGTATATATATATATATATATATATATATATATATATATATATATATATATATATATATATACATACATATACACAGTATATATATTGATCCTCAGGACTGTGACACCTTAAATACACTTCTGCAAACTGCAGCTTTTAAAGCCGTCATATGTGAGCCTCCTAAAATGCGGATTTACGGTGAGCACTTTCCTATGCTGTAAAGTTTAGTGCATAGGGAGATACCCGGAGATGGAACGCTAATGTCGGTATTAACTTCTATAAACATTAAGCAGCGGTGCTGAGCGGTGCTGGCGGGGTCATTTGTCAGCAAATTAACTCCTTGCTTAGTGCTGACTCGTCATTAACATTCCCCGCACTCCGTTTATGTTTCATCTCGCCATTAATAGCTTCCTGTATAATGATAGGAACATATCTGTGTGCTGGGATAGCAAATCATTTACTCAGAATATCAGCTCTGAGCATGGGTCCCGGAAAAGTTACATATGGTATTAAATGAACACAGTAATGTAATGTGGAAATAGATGTCGACAGTAAAAATGAAATTCCCTGACAACTTTTGATTTTAAATGGCTACTAAAGCCTGTGCGGCATAGGTGTGCACAGCCTATTACATCAGGGTGTGCGCCCCAAACCTCAAACACACACACCCAATAGAGCACTGGATGGTGTCAGAAGGGACGAGATTGGTGTCAATAGTTTTTTGTTCTTATTCTTTAGTTTTTTATAAAATATATATATATATATATATATATATATATATATATATATATATATATATATATATATATTTATATATTTTATAATTATATATATATATATATAATTTTTTTATACATATAGAGCAATATAAATAAATATTTTTGTTCTTATTCTTTATTTTTATATATATATAATATATATATATAAATATATATATATATATATAAATACATTTTTTTATATATAAAAAAATATATATATATATATATATATATATATATATATATATATATATATATATATATATATATATATATATATATATCATTTTTTATTTTTTAATTATTATTAGGAGCCCAGTGCATGTGTGCGTGTGTGTGTATAAATACTGACAGTGTCAGTAGAGCACTGGATGGTGTCAGTAGGGACGAGATTGGTGTCAATAGTTTTTTGTTCTTATTCTTTAGTTTTTTTTTTATTATATATATTTTATTATAATATATATTACAATTTTTTTATAATTTTTTATTTTAATAATATATATATATATATATATATATATATATATATATATATATATATATAATTATTTTTTATTAGGAGCCCCGTGCGTGTGTGTGTGCATGTGTGTGTATAAATACTGACGGTGTCAGTAGTTTTCATTTCTATTATTTTATTTTTTATTATTTTTTTACAAATTTTTTATTTTATACATATTGGAAGGCCGGGTACCGGCCTGAAGTTATGGGAGGAGCCCGGAGGGTATTTAAGCAGCCCAAAGGCCGCCGGTCTTTGTCGGTTTCCTGTGCGTGATACGTCAGTCATCTAGGACCGACTCGTTCGAGACAAGCGCTGTTGGTGCCGGTTCGTGAGCTCCGTTTTCGTCTGTCCGTCTCCTCTTGTTGCAGTCCCGCGTTCCGTGTTCGTAAGTCGCATTGTCCCTTCGTGTCGCACTCGTGTCGCCGAGTCGCAGTTCGTTCAAAGAGTCTGGTTCGGCTGTCGCAGGTAGGGCTTCGGCTCCCATGTTTTACGTTCTCATGCACTGCTTATCATGTCACTAAACTGTGGTCTGTGTAGCTCACGAACCACGCGCTGCTTGTCTCGAAAACTAAACACTTACTCGCACGTTTTTGGTTGTACACGATCGGGAGCCATCTAGCGGCACGCACACTCAGGGCCGTCCGCCACGAAACACTCCGACCGATGCCGCATCCGGCACTCAAGGGTTCCCTTACGCGGTCGTGCTACGCAGTCTTCGAATCGTTCAAACACGACTCACGCACGGGTGCCGTTCGCACTCACACGTATCGTTCATGTCCTGCCATTATTCGAATCAGTGGCGCCAGCGAGCGTACCAAATCGCTATTCACATTCCGAAGCACTGTTGGCATACTAACTGTACGAATCACTTCGACCGTGTCGAAACATTTCACGTGTTAGCATGACAATCATTTCATCATTTCAAACATGGCTAACGTATCAGGCCATTCGGTCATGCTAAATCATTTTGCATCAGTTAAACAGGGCGTTCATGCCATCGCTTCGATCCTGGTCCGGTCGCATCCATACATGCTCCGATCGGGGCGATCCAGATGCACGACTACCCGGCCTCATTTCGATACATGCGCCAAGGGCGGAATCACATCACTGGTTGCGTACATTCCTGATTCTTGCCCCTGTCATGGTATATCATTTCTGTCACCTTACCACGCCCGGCATGAATGCAGTCACTTCCCCGCACTAATTCGTGTCGGCGTGCCCCAGGCCGGCCTCATTTCAATACATGCGCCAAGGGCGGAATCGCATCACTGGTTGCGTACATTCCTGATTCTTGCCCCTGTCATGGTATATCATTTCTGTCACCTTACCACGCCCGGCATGAATGCAGTCACTTCTCCGCACTAATTCGTGTCGGCGTGCCCCAGGCCGGCCTCATTTCAATACATGCGCCAAGGGCGGAATCGCATCACTGGTTGCGTACATTCCTGATTCTTGCCCCTGTCATGGTATATCATTTCTGTCACCTTACCACGCCCGGCATGAATGCAGTCACTTCCCCGCACGAATTCGTGTCGGCGTGCCCTAGGCCCGGCCTCATTTCAATACATGCGCCAAGGGCGGAATCGCATCACTGGTTTGCGTACATTCCTGATTCTTGCCCCTGTCATGGTATCTCATTTCTGTCACCTTACCACGCCCGGCATGAATGCAGTCACTACCTCGCACTAATTCGTGTCGGCGTGCCCTAGGCCCGGCCTCATTTCAATACATGCGCCAAGGGCGGAATCGCATCACGGGTTTGCGTACATCCCTGATTCTTGCCCCTGTCATGGTATCTCATTTCTGTCACCTTACCACGCCCGGCATGAATGCAGTCACTACTTCGCACTAATTCGTGTCGGCGTGCCCTAGGCCCGGCCTCATTTCAATACATGCGCCAAGGGCGGAATCGCATCACTGGTTTGCGTACATTCCTGATTCTTGCCCCTGTCATGGTATCTAATTTCTGTCACCTTACCACGCCCGGCATGAATGCAGTCACTACCTCGCACTAATTCGCGTCGGCGTGCCCTAGGCCCGGCCTCATTTCAATACATGCGCCAGGGGCGGAGTCGCAAAAAAAAAAAAAAAAAAAAGACTTTGATTCTTGTCCTTGTCATGTTATATCATTCCTGTGTCACCTTACCACGCCCCGGCGTTAATTGGTCACCTGCCTGTACGAATTCGCTCCGGCGTGCCCTAGGCCGGCAGCATTTCTACAAAAAAAGAAAAAAAAAAGGAGGGGAAACAAAAGAAGGAAAAAAAAAAAAAAAAAAAAAAAAAAAAAAAAAAAAAAAAAAAAAAAAAAAAAAAGGGAGCTTGGAGTCGGACCCGGTGGCAGCCGGATGTCACAGTTCGGCCTCAGCAATACCCAGGCAGTTAGCCTCGTTTCACGGTTGCCTCATTTCTGTACGTGCTCCAGAGTCCGGCCCACAGGCACCCCCATACGGGCGAACGGGCCGGGCCCTGTCACGGGAAGTTCGTTCAGTTAAGGCAACATGTCAAGTCAGTCATTCGTGTTGTCATCTGTCATTTGATCCCACAGCGGTCTCGGCAGTCGACTTAAGTCACTATCGCCTGTTGTTATCATCTACGTGGGGTTCCGTCGCTCTGGACGGCAGCAGTTTAGGCTCTTAAATGGGTACTTTCTCTCACACTCTCTCAGGTCAGTCGGATTCTGTAGGTCCACCTGCACCAGCTTGATCAGGGTTCCAGCAGGCCCAGCTTGCAGACACGTGACCAGTCTACTAAGTAACGGGTCTTGGCAGCCGCCATGTCATCAGTCGGCAGCGGTGACCTCACCACCCCGCTATCTCCGGCATCAGCCTCCGAGGCTGGCAGTGTCCAGTCCCTTAGGGCATGGACAGTTCCCAGGCTGTCCGCCGAGCTGAGATGCAGAGGGATACCCTTCTCGTCCGCGGCCAGGAAGGCGGAGCTATTCAGGCTCCTCTTCCCACCACCGGCCGCAGCAAGCCCCAGCAGCCAGCAGGCGTCTCTGGAATCGATTTCAGCCGCCGTCGCTCAGCTACGCACCCTCGTGTCTTCCCTGTCTTCCTCAATCGTTGAGGTCCAGGACAGGGTGTCTCGTCTAGAGACCAGCCCGGCTGCCACGGTTCCGGACCCTGCGGTGGTCCCAGCCATCAGTGCACCGGCCGCAGGTAGTGAGCTTGCCACGACTACCGCTCACCCTTCCCACCTGGTGCCACCCAGCGTAAGGAAGGACGTTCTAGAGGGCAGAGACGTTAACCTGGCCTCACTCTTGATCTCGGTCCATGACTTGGCCGAGAACAAGGCCTACACCTGGGGGGACATCTCGTGGTTTTGAAAGCAAAGGATCCGAGGCTCAACAGAAAGCTCACGGTGCCCGAGTTCACGCTCGCTTTCGGCATGTTTAGGGACGTGCGATGCTCAGCCTCCCCCGGCAGACGGGAGGAACTGGACCTCTACCTCCATTTGATCGTAGACCTGGGCCACAAATACGGTGGCTCAGCGTTCTACGACTATCATCGGTCCTTTTCGGCCAAAGCCGCAGCCAGATTCTCACAGTTTCATTTGACAACGGACTGGAGCGTAGTGGACACGGAGTTGTTCTGCCGCCACTTCGCGGGTCTTCGCTCCCCGGTATGTACTGTCTGTCAGTCAGCGTCCCACACCACGGTCTGGTGTGCCAACATAGCCTCTGTCCATCCGATAGCTAGCACGGCCTCTACCAGCACGAGCCAGGCTCAGCAGGCCCCGGCGCAAGCGCAATAGGTGGACAAGTTGGGACGTCCGGTGCGGATGGTTGGGGGAGCCGCCATTTGCAACAATTTCAATTACGGCTCCTGCAATTTCAGCCAGTGCCGGCTCTTGCACGTTGCACCCTATGCCAGAGGGCGCACCCCAGGATCCTATGTGAGGTCAAACAGAAGAACCATGACTATGCCGGGTCGACGTCCTTTGGCTTGGTGTTTACTTGACCTCTCACCCCACTCCGTCACTCGCCAGCTACCTCATCCGGGGTCTCACCGATGGGTTTCACATCGGGCTCATCACCCTGCCCCACTCCACCCACGTATGTCCGAACCTACGTTCAGCAGCAACAGATGAGCCAGCGGTTGACGTCCTTCTGCAGACGGAGTTGGATCGGGACTTCATGATAGGCCCGTTCAGTCAGTCTCCCTTTAACATCTGGAGGGTTAGCCCTATCGGGCTTGTACAGGGAATATTTTCAAATTAAAACGTCTGGTGTATGATCTGTCAGCGCCTCATTCTTCCGTCGCTCCCAGTCTCAACTCGCTCGTTCCCTCATCAAGTGGAGGGAGCGATATTATTTCGCGACCAAATTGACCTTCGGGTCTGAGAGTAGTCCTTGGGCAGCCAGGGCAGATCTGGCCATGTGGGAACACTTTCTTAGTAATTGGAACGGTGTGTCCCTGTTCATCCCAGTCGTGTCCACGCAGTCACCTCAGGTGGTGACCGATGCGGCGGCATCCACAGGATGCGCCGCCATTTTTGGCCATTTGTGGTTCGTCGCCCCTTGGCCTCCTCAAGCACTAGACACACCAGGCTTCACTACCACGTCAGCCCTCTTTGAGCTCTTCCCCATCGTAGCAGCCGCTCACCTATGGGGTCACCATTGGTCTGGACAGACTGTGGCTTGCACGACAGACAATCAAGCCACAGCCAAGATCATCAGCAAGGGCAGGCCTAAATCCAGGCCCGTCATGCCCTTCCTCCGCAGACTGGTCCAGCTATCCCTACAGCGTCAGTTCAATGTTTACTGCTCATTCATTCCAGGGTAGTTTAACTCAGCGCTTATTGTCATTCCCTTCTAGCACTGTCACACAGCACGATACGCCAGTACGTGGCTGGGGTGCCGCACTACTTGTCACTTCAAGACCCCGCGAGGCCTTCGGCGTTCTCCTGCCACGCAGTGAGGGCTCTACTACGTGGAGTGCAGAAACACCAGCCGCCAGTCAGCCCTAAGCGGCTGCCTATCACGGGGGAGATCTTCGAGGGATGTCTGACATCCTGGATAGGCCCCTTTCGGTCTCCTCCTCAGCACCGCCCTGCAGGCTGTGATACACATGGTGTTTTGTGGGTTTCTACGGCCCAGCGAGTTCACTCGCAGCCACCCAGCCGGTCCAGTCTTGCATAGAAGTAGTCTGCCGCCACCAGGATCACTACGTCCTTCATTTGGCGACATCCAAAACTCAGCAGCGAGGTTCCGGAGTAGATGTTCACCTGTACAGGACTCACAACAACTGGGGCCCAGTTGCCGTGTTAAACCGCTTGACGGCACTGCTATCCGACCGCCCAGGGTCCAGTCCGCTTCTGCCCTTTACGGTGTAACCCCTCAACTCGTCGCAGTTCGCGGAACATGTCCGGGGCCTTCTCGGCAATCTTCACTTGGACCCCAGCCAGTACTCCGGGCATTCATTCCGGATTGGGGCGGCCGCGGCAGCCTCAGGACAGGGGGTTCCGGACCACGTGATTGGGGAGCTGGCTCGGTGGAGATCGGCCTGCTTCTCTCGCTACGTTCCTATCCCACAGTTGGAGATGGCTCAGGCCTTTGCTCGTCTTACCCAGTGACATTACCTTTAATAAATAATTATCCCCTACCTGAAGGTTTTTGCCCCCTTATTTTGGTGTACCATACGGTAGACCAAGGCACACTTTCAGGTCTATTTCATGTTGGTGAGTTTTGTGTTGTTCCTATATGTCATCTTTACTCATGTCGTCCGTAGGGCTCTAGACCATAAATTGGAAGGCCGGGTACCGGCCTGAAGTTATGGGAGGAGCCCGGAGGGTATTTAAGCAGCCCAAAGGCCGCCGGTCTTTGTCGGTTTCCTGTGCGTGATACCCACCCACCCTCCCCTTTTAAAAGCCTCTTCCAAGTATTCTTACCCCAGACTGAATACTCATTCTACATTATTCCATAACTACTTCTTACCATTCTTTATCTAGGGTATGCCCCCTTATTTTGGTGTACCATACGGTAGACCAAGGCACACTTTCAGGTCTATTTCATGTTGGTGAGTTTTGTGTTGTTCCTATATGTCATCTTTACTCATGTCGTCCGTAGGGCTCTAGACCATAAATATATATATACACATATTTATATATATATATATATATATATATATATATATATATATATATATATTTTTTATATATACACACACATCTTTTTTTATTAGAAGCCCCGTGCATGTGTGTGCATAAACACTGCCGGTGTCAGTAGAGCAGTGGATGCTGTCAGTAGTTTTCATTTCTATTATTTTATTTTTTATGTTATTTATTTTTTTATTATTATTTATTTTATAAATAATATATATATATATATATATATATATAATTACACATACATGCATATATATATAAACACACATTTTTTTTTTATTAGAAGCCCTGTGCATGTGTGTGTATAAATACTGATGGTGTCAGTAGAGCAGTGGATGCTGTCAGAAGTTTTCATTTCTATTCTTTAATTTTTTATTATTTTTTTACAATGTTATTTTTTTTTATTATTTTTTTTTACAATTTTTTTAGGAGAAAAAAGAAAAAAAAAAATTTTTATTTTTTTTATTTAGTGAAATATCAGGGGTCTTAACAGGGGGAATATGAGCCACACTGGGTGATTAGGGTGTGCCCAGGCACACCTGGCACACCCTGTGCGCACACGCCTATGCTGTGCGGTCTGTGAAAACACACTGGACAGCAGGCAGAAGACCTGTCTGTTCTGCTTGTAGCTGCCAATCAGCATCTCTCTAATAGGGGCACAGACAGCAATAAAAACCTGACATGGTTTCTAATCCCTTTACATTCTATCCAAAACTAAAATTAATGTTTGCTTTTGGTTACTGTATACTTTAAATTGGGAGTAAACTCCCATGCATGACTTTTACCTATTATTTAAGGTACTTATAGAGTGCTGTCAATTTATGCAGCACTTTACATATACATTGTACATTCACATCAGTCCCTACCCTCAAGGAGCTTACAATCTAAAGTCTACTAACTCACCTTCATATACTGGGGCCAATTTAGACAGAAGCCAATTAACCTACCAGCATGTCTTTGGAGTGTGGGAGGAAACTGGAGTACCTGGAGGAAACCTACACAGGTACAGGGAGAACATGCGAACTCCAGGCAGGTAGTGTTGTGGTTGGGATTCGAACCAGCGACCCTTTTTACTGCTAGGCGAGAGTGCTAACCACTACACCACCATGCCGCCCTGTAATAAGGCTTACCTATAGGTACAGCAAATACCTCCTAAACATGCGCCGTTTAGGAGATATTTACTTTTGATGCAACTGGTGATGTCACCGGCGCATGCGCTCTGAAGGAATGGGCATACAGCGCCGTTCCTTCAGAGTCCTGTGCCGTGAATGGCGAATCCCACGCAACAGGCGCTAGAGTGACATCATCGTGGCTTCGGCCCGCTCACACTGCCTCCGCGAACCCAGAAGGAAGACCGGGTGAAGAGAGCTGAGTGTAATCTGAGACCTGAGTGGAGGGAATGGACGCACTCCCCTCTACACAGTTTCATAGAGAGACATGCACAGCTGAGGCTGTCAATCGCCTGCTGTGCAGAGGGGGGGGGGGGGTCGTCCTTGTGGAAATCCTAATAAGCGGAGCTCTTAGTCTGGAGTGCAGAGTAGTACGCTGTGTTAATTCTGATTTGATTTTCTCATCATCGAGCTGGTTGCAGTTGTGTCCCCAATCCATGTGAATATGTGCAGTAAAAAGATTTGTTCAGCGGAAGTTATCATTGGACGTTCTAGGAAACGATCACCTTGCTAAGAAGGCGAATATTCTGTCTGCTGCCTACCCTCATGGCATGCGATCGTTGTGTCTGTGATTTTCATTAATATGACTCGTTGCTCCTTTTATTCCTTTTACTAACCGCATGTCCGTCTTTTTTGCCTTTCTAACACTTTCCAAAGGACAGACCTTATCAAGGTGAGAATGGTCTTCTCTGTGTATTGCATGGTTCATATTCTCTTTATCAGAGGACTTCCATCAGGTTCTGATTGCTAAACTTAAATGAGAGGATGTCATCAGAGGCGGCTCTAGGCTTTGTGAGGCCTTAGGCAAATCTTAGACATGAGGCCCCACTCATGCCCAAAATGGGAAAAAATATTAAAGCAATAGAAATTAACTGTATAAATTGCATGATATTCCCTTCAACTGTAACACACACACATCAAGGGAATTAAGCGGTCGTGAGGCCCCTAGGCTTGCGAGGCCTTAGGTGACCACCTAATTTGCCTAATTAGAGAGCCGCCTCTGTATGTCATCATCACTCCTTATCCCCATAAACAGTTCTGCCTCAAAAAGATACAAAGTACATCTTCTGGGACCCAGCAAGTCACACAGGGTCACCCAAACATTGGAAGTAGATTCACTTAGCGTTTTCAAGAGCATCCTCATTGGAGCAATATCCGCATCCTACATTCCTTCTCCAGAACTTCCATGAACCTGGCCTCGGCCTCGTCTCCTACAGTAAATATTCACACTCTCCTCTCTGAGATTCTATCCAGGAAGTTTTGTACAAAGGAATAAATCTCCCCAAGCTTGACCCTGCAGAGGTGGACACCATGTAACTTGTTGAATGCCAGAAGAGGTACTTTGTATCTTTTTGGCATCGCAATCACCACATCCTACATTCCTTCTCTAGAACTTCCATGAACCTGGCCTCAGCTTCATCTCCTACAGTAAATACTCATACATACTCTCCTCTCAGAGAGTCTATCAAGGAAGTTTCTTTGTACAAAGGAACATATCTGCCCAAGCTTGACTCTGCAGAGGTGGACACCATGTAACTTGTTGGATGCCAGAAGAGGTACTTTGTATCTTTTTTGGCATCGCAATCGCCACATCCTCCATTGTTTCTCCAGAACTTCCATGAACCTGGCCTCAGCTTCATCTCCAACAGTAAATACTCATACATATTCTCCTCTCAGAGATTCTATCAAGGAATTTTTGTAAAAAGGAAAATATCTCCCCAACAGTGACTCTGCAAATGTGGACACCATGTAACTTGTTGGATCCCAGAAGAGGTACTTTGTATCTTTTTTGGCATTGCAATCGCCACATCCTACATTCCTTCTCTAGAACTTCCATGAACCTGGCCTCAGCTTCATCTCCAATAGTAAATACTCATACATACTCTCCTCTCAGAGATTCTATGAAGGAATTTTTGTAAAAAGGAACATATCTCCCCAAGCTTGACTCTGCAGAGGTGGACACCTTATAACTTGATGGATCCCAGAAGAGGTACTTTGTATCTTTTTTGGCATAGCAATCGCACATCCTACATTCCTTCTACAGAACTCCCATGAACCTGGCCTCGGCCTCATCTCCAACAGTAAATATTCATACATATTCTCCTCTCAGAGATTCTATCAAGGAAGTTTCTTTGTACAAAGGAACATATCTCCCCAAGCTTGACTCTGCAGAGGTGGACACCATATAACTTGATGGATCCCAGAAGAGGTACTTTGTATCTTTTTTGGCATAGCAATCGCCACATCCTACATTGTTTCTCCAGAACTTCCATGAACCTGGCCTCAGCTTCATCTCCTACAGTAAATACTCACACTCTCCTCTCTAAGATTCTATCCAGGAAGTTTTGTACAAAGGAACATATCTCCCCAAGCTTGACTCTGCAGAGGTGGACACCATGTAACTTGTTGTATGCCAGAAGAGGTACTTTGTATCTTTTTTGGCATAGCAATCACCACATCCTACATTCCTTCTCTAGAACTTCCATGAACCTGGCCTCAGCTTCATCTCCAATAGTAAATACTCATACATACTCTCCTCTCAGAGATTCTATGAAGGAATTTTTGTAAAAAGGAACATATCTCCCCAAGCTTGACTCTGCAAAGGTGGACACCATATAGCTTGATGGATCCCAGAAGAGGTACTTTGTATCTTTTTTGGCATAGCAATCGCCACATCCTACATTCCTTCTACAGAACTTCCATGAACTTGGCCTCAGCTTCATCTCTTACAGTAAATACTTACACTCTCCCCTCAGAAAATTCTATCAAGGAAGTTTTTTTTGTAAAAAGTAACATATCTCCCCAAGCTTGACTCTGCAGAGGTGGACACCATGTAACTTGTTGGATGCCAGAAGAGGTACTTTGTATCTTTTTTGGCATCGCAATCGCCACATCCTACATTACTTCTCCAGAACTTCCATGAACCTGGCCTCAGCTTCATCTCCAATAGTAAATACTCATGCATATTCTCCTCTCAGAGATTCTATCAAGGAAGTTTCTTTGTACAAAGGAACATATCTGCCCAAGCTTGACTCTGCAGAGGTGGACACCATGTAACTTGTTGGATCCCAGAAGAGGTACTTTGTATCTTTTTGGCATCGCAATCACCACATCCTACATTCCTTCTCCAGAACTTCCATGAACCTGGCCTCAGCTTCATCTCCAATAGTAAATACTCATACATACTCTCCTCTCAGAGATTCTATCAAGGAAGTTTCTTTGTACAAAGGAACATATCTGCCCAAGCTTGACTCTGCAGAGGTGGACACCATGTAACTTGTTGGATGCCAGAAGAGGTACTTTGTATCTTTTTTGGCATACCAATCGCCACATCCTACATTCCTTCTCCAGAACTTCCATGAACCTGGCCTCAGCTTCATCTCCAATAGTAAATACTCATGCATACTCTCCTCTCAGAGATTATATGAAGGACTTTTTGTAAAAAGGAACATATCTCCCCAAGCTTGACTCTGCAGAGGTGGACACCATGTAACTTGATGGATCCCAGAAGAGGTACTTTGTATCTTTTTTGGCTTCGCAATCGCCACATCCTACATTCCTTCTACAGAACTTCCATGAACTTGGCCTCAGCTTCATCTCTTACAGTAAATACTTACACTCTCCCCTCAGAAAATTCTATCAAGGAAGTTTTTTTTTTTTGTAAAAAGGAACATATGTCCCCAAGCTTAACTCTGCAGAGGTGCACACCATGTAACTTGTTGGATCCCAGAAGAGGTACTTTGTATCTTTTTTGGCTTAGCAATCGCGACATCCTACATTCCTTCTACAGAACTTCCATGAACTTGGCCTCACCTTCATCTCTTACAGTAAATACTCACACTCTCCTCTCTGAGATTCTATCAAGGATTTTTTTTTAGTAAAAAGGAAAATATCTCCCCAAACCTGACTCTGAAGAGGTGGACACCATGTAACTTGTCAGATCCCAGTAAAGGGACTTTGTATCTTTTTGGCATAGAACGGTTGGGGATCAGGAACTCGTTTAGTTGCCTGGAGTTGGGCTTTAATAAACTAGGGTTTATTCTTGTTCTATAGTGGTTTTCTGTGCTTAACTTCAGCCATTTTATTTTTGGGATACAAGAAATGGGGGAGGGGCAGTTGTTACTGAGACAGGTAGGTAAAAACAGCATTAGAAACATTGTTAGAAGTTCTAACCCTTCTCCACCCTTCTAAAAATGTATCTTCCTTGGAACTATTCCCCTTCACATCCTGTCCTGACAGGAAGTGGGGTGAAATCTCAACAGTCACTGACAGCATTACCTTAAAATAAAAAGGTTCTAGCCCTCCCTAAAGTTTTGGCTAGGTTTGGGTTTTTAAATCTACGTTTTTTTTTTTTTTTCCTACATTCACTAACTTGACTATTCACTTTCTGTCTTGTAGATGCAGCCCAGCCCTGGTGGTCAGTCGTCATGCAGTAGTGAACCATCTCCACTTGGCAACGCCAACAACACTGACAGCGGAGTAGAGTTGAGCCTGCACGGAGAGGGAGGCCTGGGAGACCTCTTTGGCTTGGAGGACACCAGCCCGGTGGTGGATTCCACAGTCACGTCCGGTACATCGATGGTCGGCTTGCAGATTAGGAGACAAGGCGGCACGACGGTGCAGAGACTGGAACAGCTCAAGAAAGAGAAACTGAAGACGTTGAAGGAATCGTGTTCATACATGAACCCAGCTCCACCTGCCAGGAACACCAAATTTCCAGCCATATCTGGAAATGGTGAGTGTCAGGAAAGGGAAGGCATGGATCCTGTGTCTCTGCAGAGAAAGGACTAGGATCCAGAAGCCCTAGTAAAAGCACCTCCCCCACAGTACACATAAACACTGGCTAGGCCACCAGTTAACCCTTTGATCGCCCCTGATGTCAACCCCCGTCCCCAGCCAGTGTCATTAGTACAATGACAGTGCATATCTTTTGGCACTGATCACTGTATTAGTGTCACTGGTCCCCAAAAAAGTGTCAGTTAGTGTCAGAATGGCCGCCGCAATATCGCAGCCCTGCTATAAGTCGCTAATCCCCGCCATTACAAGTAAAAAAATAAATACAAATATCCCATAGTTTGTAGAAGCTATGACTTTTGCGCAAATCAATATATGCTTATTGGGATATTTTTTTTTTTTAAACAAAAATATGTAGCAGAATTCATATAGGCCTAAAATTATAACGAAATTCGATTTTTTACCTTTTTTTATTTGGAACGTGTTTTATAGCAGAAAAAAAAATTATTTTTCAAAATTGTCGCTCTTTTTTTGTTTTTAGCGCAAAAAATTTAAATACAGAGGTGATCAAATACCACCAAAAGAAAGGTCTGTGAGGAAAGAAGGACATAAATTTTATTTGGGTACAGCGTCACGTGACAATTGTCAGTTAAAGTAACGCAGTGCCGTATCGCAAAAAAATGGCCCAGTCATGAAGGGGGGGGGGGATCTTCCAGAGGGCAAGTGGTTTACAAAAGAGCTTTTGTTCCTGTTTATGGCCCTTTCAAAGAGATATCCAGTTGGTTCCTGTCCATGTGACACCCTGTCACCGGGACAGGACGACAAGGGTAAATCGCCCCAACAGGCATATGGGCAGCAATAAAAACCTGGCAGAGGTTGTGATTTTCCTATCATCTTTACAAAACTAGAAAAAAGAGTTTTGGCTTGAGTTGGGCCTTCAATGTTGTCTGAACGCTAAGCTGTTCAACATAGTTACATAAATATGAAACATCTCAGATTCTGTACGGGTTGTAGAACCTCTACGTACAATCATGGGAATGGTAAAAGCAGATCTTTCACACAATCCAACCTTATTCTTTTTAGGTTTAAGTCACATTTTATGCCATACACCCGCATGTATAGATTTTTGTCACATCTTGCTGCATACATGATCATTTTCGATCACATCTAATGCCGCGTACACACGGTCGGAATTCTCGTCGGAAAAAGCTCTGATGGTTTTCCCGTCGGAATTCTGATGGAATTTCGCTCAAACTGTCTTGCCTACACGCGGTCACACCAAATTCCGACGGTCAATAACACCACGGCATAAAACACGTTCGACTGCACTATAAAAGGGAAGTTTAATGCTTCCGAGCATGCGTCAAATTGTTTCCGAGCATGCGTCGGAATTTTGCTTGTCGAAATTGCCTACACACGATCGGAAAATCCGATAGAAAGGTTTTCAGTCGGAAAAATTAAGAACAGGTTCTCAATACAAAGTCCGTCGGAAATTCTGACAGAAAAAGACCGATGGGCATACACACGGTCGGAAATTCCAATGAAAAGCTCCCATCGGACTGTTTCCATCGGAAATTCCGATCGTGTGTACGCGGCATAAGTTTGGATTCTTGTTCTTTTTATCTTTGTATTTTGTAACCTGTTTTACTAGTAGGTTAAATTCGTCTTTTTTCTTTTCCAGGCTCTTTGATTGATAACATTGGTGTCCCAAGCGGTGTGATGACCAACCCAAGAATCTCAGACTTGACCTATAATGATATCACCATGCTGAACCAGCTCAACGAGAGGCGCGACAGCACGACCAGCACCATGAGCTCTGCATACACCAGCCGCCGCTCCTCAGGGATCTCCCCGTGTTTCTCCAGCCGCCGCTCCAGCGAGGCGTCGCAGTTTGGGGGCCGACAGCACAACGGCAGCTCTGCGGACTCCTATGATCCCATATCTACAGATGCCTCCAGAAGGTCCAGCGATGCCAGCCAACACAATGGCTTGCCGACTCTTTTAAACCTCACGCCCGCTCAGCAATATCGTTTAAAGGCCAAATATGCCGCAGCAACTGGTGGCGCTCCACCGACACCTCTCCCCAACATGGAGAGAATGAGCTTGAGGAACAAGATGTCACTTATGGATGGTCCAGAACTTTCCTTGCCTTCCTTCAGACAACACCCAGGCCCAAGACGGTGCAGTGATGGTACTGGTAATGGTCCGATGCCAATGTATCCGCATGAGGTTCACGGAAACAACACAAGACGGGCCAGTGACCCAGTGAGGACCAATGCAGGATTAGACTTTCAGCATCTGCCAAGGGTTCAACGTTTTCACAGCATGAACAGTATGAACACGCTGCATCCTCCGCCAATGATGGACAGAAGAAATGCTGCAGTTCCGCAGTATACACGTTCAGATGGAAGCCTGCACAGACACGTCTATTCACCGCGGCCCCCCAGCATCAGTGAGAACGTCATCATGGAAGCCATCTCAGCAGACATGGACATCCCAGGAGGGGAGGATGACCTGGTGCTGCCAGATGATGTTGTACAGTACATTAAATCCCAAAACGGCAACCTTTCTTCTGATTTTAATGGCCAGCCTTCGAATTTCCAAAACGGTATAAAGAATTACAACCAGCCAACGCAGGCACAGTGTAGGATGTCTGGAGCGAACACAAGTACAAACTATCCAATGGTCGGGGATACTCAGGGCTCTTCCAACATGGCGAAAAATAGTATGCCCGTTCAATGGAATGAAGTCAGCTCAGGTACTGTAGATGTTGCAACCCATATGCCAAAACAGCCAGTTACGCAGGGGAACTTGGCAATAGTACCACAGAAACAGAACTTATGTCAGTACCAGAACTTCAACCAGCAGCCGTTCCAAGCAAGGCAAAGTAACTTGACTCTGACGCAACAAGAACTGATGCCACGAAATGGCAGTGTTAATGGTCAAAGATTTAACTATATGCAGCAAAGGCAACAACAGCTAAACACATGCCAAAACACAAACTCCGATTTCAACCAACCACTGATTTATAACCAGTCTCAGCACATGCTGAACACACGGACAGCTAATGAAGGTCAGTACCAGCTACCACCATCCTGTAGTAACACGCTGGATAAACCTGGGCCTCACATGCACTCTCCACAGAGCACAAACTCCATGAGTAACCAACACGCGGCACAAAATGGCACTCGCGAGATGCTGCATGGAGCAAACACGCAAAATTATTCAAATAACTTCCATGCAAACCAAGAAAACCTTCACCGAACAAATTCCTACACCAACCAGCCCCAACAGAATATGTTCTCCTCTCAACACAGCAACATTGGCATGCCTACACAACCATTAGGCAGTGCCATGCTTCAGCCAAGGCCTCCCCCTCACCCTCCTAACAGGCCTAGGAGCATACACTCAGGGCATCAGCCAAGTTACATGAGGAGCCCACAGTCAGCAAGTGAGCAGAACCCGTGCCAACAAACAGCAGAGGCAACCCCAAAAAGAACCAACGAGGAATCGGAACCTACTGCTTGTATGAATGGCAAGGACGATGGTTTACTTTATTACTCTGGGCAAATACAAATGATTGAGCAGAATGGCAATTTCAGCACAGGACTGGATTCTACAATGAGACAGGTCTCCACAATGCCATCTCCAGGTGTCAATCAAGTAACCAGCACTGTAGACTCACAAGGCCTAGAGCCTCCACCTTCTATAGATTTCGATGCCATCATGGACGATGGGGACCATGCCAGCCTTTTGTCGGGAACTCTGAGTCCAGGACTTCTCCAGGGCCTCTCTCAAAACTCATCTCGCCTCACGACTCCTAGAAACTCATTGACCTTCCCCTCCATCCCTGTTGGGATGAGCAATATGGCAATCGGAGATATGAGCTCCATGCTGACCACATTGGCCGAAGAGAGCAAATTTCTCAACCTCATGTCATAACTTGAATCGCAGGTTGTGAAGGCGGGTTCACATCGAATTCTGTGGATCCACCTAGCGATAGACTCGCCGTTTTTTTTTGTTTTTTTTTATACTGAGGACAATTTGCACTGCAGGACCATGTAACTTGCCATGCAAGTAGAAGGGACGGTAGCTGCGGTTCAAGCTCTGAACTGCTGACTCCATGAAAAAGAAAATAAACACAGCACTAAATGTAATAACTACAAATATGGAAACAATCTTCTAGACTTTCTCATTAAATCATTAATTTATATTGCATCTTTCTAGGTCAGCATCTGCTTCCTCCATAGTCCACATCCTTTTGGAATTCCCAGAGGATGTGGGTTTTGAATCCCCCAATATAAACTTTTTTTTTTAGAAAAGTTTCACAACTTTTAGTGGAGGAGCTGAGCGAACTTTTACCACGCAGAATATTGCTCAGGCATAGTTTTCACTGCTGTATCAAGCAATAAGGAGTCCTAACGTCTAAGAAACCTCGGACATTGGGGAAAACTGCTGTTCATGGGGGGGCACTGACTTATTTTTTTTTTGTTCGAAAATTGCCATGAAAGCCTCAGCTTTTGTTTACATCCTGTTTGTAAATAGTTTATTCAGCATCAAAATATGATATGTTTTATACTCTGTGCCAACATGTTATTTGAAGCCATATTGTGTGGAGAGCAGGAGTCGGTGGACCTGAATTTTTTTTTTTTTTTTTCGGGTTCGCCGTCTTGTACAGAGGCATTATTGCGTCCGAATTTTCTGTTTCAGTTGGATGTTGCAGTGTTCATGTAACAGGTTTGTCATATCAAGTCATATGTGTTTTCTAATGACGAAATGGAGTCAGTATTTAAAGAGAAGCAATATTACACTTCTAGTTATTTTGTAACTAAAAACAAATGTATAAAAAAAAATAAAAAAATCTGTAAAATAAACTTCATTACCTCTGGAAACCAACCCAAAGTAAACATGCAACTGTATTGTGTTGAGACAACTGCGGCCGTTTCCAAGAGCTGTTAATCTAATGTTTCAGAAGCACATGGCAGGGCTGGGAGGAATTCAGGGAAAAATGTAGCAGAGCCATTTGTAACTTCTGCCCTTTACAAAACCCATTCATAATATGAACCCACAGATTCTTTTAAGTACATAATATGGCCAACAGTATGTGGACACCTCTACAAATGATTGGGTTCAGGTATTTCCAGTAGTTCATACTACATCATACAAAGACGTTGTAGACAATTATGCTCTTCCAACCTTGTAGTAATAATTTGGTGAAGACCTTTTACTGTTCTATCGTGACTGTCCCCTGTGTACAAAGCCAACTCCATAAAGATATGGTTTGACCAGTTTCTTGTGGTGGAACTCGAAAGGGCCTTCCCATAGCCCTGACCTCATCCCTGCTGAACAACTCCTTAAAGACATGGTTTCACCAGTTTGGTGTGGTGGAACTCGAATGGCCATCCCATAGCCCTGACTTCATCCCTGCTGAACAACTCCATAAAGACATGGTTTCACCAGTTTGGTGTGGTGGAACTCGAATGGCCTTCCCATAGCCCTAACCTCATCCCTGCTGAACAACTCCATAAAGACATGGTTTCACCAGTTTGGTGTGGTGGAACTCGAATGGCCTTCCCATAGCCCTGACCTCATCCCTGCTGAACAACTCCATAAAGACATGGTTTCACCAGTTTGGTGTGGTGGAACTCGAATGGCCTTCCCAAAGCCCTGACCTCATCCCTGCTGAACAACTCCATAAAGACATGGTTTCACCAGTTTGGTGTGGTGGAACTCGAATGGCCTTCCCAAAGCCCTGACCTCATCCCTGCTGAACAACTCCATAAAGACATGGTTTCACCAGTTTGGTGTGGTGGAACTCGAATGGCCTTCCCATAGCCCTGACCTCATCCCTGCTGAACAACTCCATAAAGACATTGTTTGACCAGTCTGGCGTAAAGGGAATTGAGTGGCCTTCTCAGAGCCTTGACCTCTTGCCCTACAAAACAGCTCCTTAAAAATGTGGTTTGACCAGTTTTGTGTGTAGGAACTCGAGTGGCCTTCTCCGAGCCCTAACCTCAGCCCAACTGAACAACTCCATAAACACATGGTTTGACCAGTTTGGTGTGGAGGAACTTGAGTGGCCTTCATAGAGCCATTTGTAACTTCTGCCCTTTACAAAACACTTTCGAAATGGGAATGGCGTACCCACAGATTCTGTTAAGAACGTGATATGTCTAACGGAATGTGAACACCTCTACAAATGATTGGGTTCAGGTGTTTCCAGTATTGGGTCCTGATCATATTACATCATACATAGACATTGTAGACAATTATGCTCTTCCAACCTTTGTAGTAACCGTTTGGTGAAGACCCTTTTCTGTTCTATCATGACTGGGCCCCTGTGTACAAAGCCAGGTTCATAAAGACATGGTTTGACCAGTGTGGTATGGTGGAACTAGAGTGGCCTTCACAGAGCCCTGACCTCAACGCTACTGAACAACTCCATGAAGACATGGTTTAACCAGTCTGGTGTGGAGGAAATTGAGTGGCCTTCTCAGAGCCCTGACCACTACCCTACAAAACAGCTCCTTAAAAACATTGGTTTTCCAGTTTGGTGTGAAGAAACTCGAGTGGCCTTCACAGAGCCCTCCAGAGCCATTTGTAACTTCTGCCCTTTACAAAACCCCTTCAAAATGGGAACTGCTTCCCACAGATTCTGTTAAGTACACGATATGGTCAACAATATGTGGACACCTCTACAAATGATTGGGTTCAGGTGTTTCCAATAAAGGGTCCTGTGCATACTACATTATACAAAGACATTATAGTCAATTACGCTCTTCTAACCTTGTGGTAACAGTTTGGGGGAGACCCTTTTCCGTTCCAGCATTACTGTGCCCCTGTGTACAAAGCCAGCTCCATAAGGACATGGTTTGACCAGGTTGGTGTGGAGGAACTTCACAGAGCCCTAACCACTACTAAAAGGCTATATAAAGACATGGGTTGACCAGTTTGGTGTTAAAGAACTCGAGTGGCCTTTATAGAGCTTTGGTCTCAACCCTACTGATCACCTTTGGGGTGAACTAGAATTGTGGGACATGTCTTCTCATCCAACATCAGTACCTTACCCCACAAATGGACACAAATTCCCACAGACACACAGCAAACTGGTCGGACCGTGACAAAATTTTGACCAGATTGGTGTGGAGGAACATAAATGTCTTGCATAGAGAGTAGAGACCTAACCTCAAAACAGGTCTTCTCATCTAACATCAGTACCTAACCTCAACAAACCCAAATTCCTACAGCCACCCTCTTATAAAAAGCCTTTCCACAAGAGTGGAAGCTATTATTATTGAAAACTCCACATGGGAATAAAATGGGACGTCCAACAGGTTATAGGTGAGATGGTTGGGGGTCTACAAAATTTTGACCATACATTTTTTAAACAGAACTTGGACCAACTACCCTTGAAAGCATTTGGGATGATGTAGACCAGTGTTTCTCAAATCCAGTCCTCAAGGCGCCCCAACAGGTCATGTTTTCAGGCTTACCATTATTTTGCACAGGTGATTTGATCAGTTTCACTGCCTTAGCCATTACCACAGCTGTTTCATCTGAGGGGAATCCTGAAAACATGACCTGTTGGGGCGCCTTGAGGACTGGAGTTGAGAAACACTGATGTAGACAATGTGCTGTACCTGGTTTCCAGACTTTAATTTTGCAGCATAATTATTTTGAACACCAGGATCAGTTTTTCGAGAGTCCCTCTCTGACCTTCAACCTTCAATGCAAATGATCTATTGTACACAACTACCTCTCCATTCAAAGGAAAGCTACATTGTGTTTTTCAGTATTGTGTTTGCAGTGAACTATTTGTTGCAAAGTATATTCTGAAAAGACTTTCACCACAATGTGCTTGTGTGCCCTTCCGTCTTTTCAATATTGCATTTCATTTCATCAGATTCGAAATGCTCCTTTGAATGGTCATCTCTGAATCAAATGCATTGTATTCCTGCTCAGTGGTTGCCATTAGAAGTTTATTCGTTATAGAGAATAGGTTTTTAATGAAGTAAAAATTAGCCAAAAACATTAAAAAGCAAAAGCATTAAAAACAGTAAAATGCAGTCACTATATGGCCAAAAGCTTATGGACACCTGACCATCACATCTACACTATATATGGCCAAAACAGTGTGAATGCCCCTTCAAAGGGTTGAGTTCAGGTGTTTCCAGTGAACTTGTGAAGGGTATCATTAATGCTACAACATACAAAGATGTTTGGAAACAACTGTGGTAACACTTGGAGAAGTCCCTTTTTATGTTCCAGAACAAGGGAAAAGTCAAGTGCCACAAAAATCGGCTAAAAATGCATCGAGACTTTATTCAAATACTGGTAAAAAAAACAGCCAACAGAACGGCGTTTTCAGCCTTTAGGCCTGATTAAGGCCTAACGACTGAAACACGTTGGCTTCTGTTGGTTGTTTTTCACCAGTATTTGAATAAAGTTTTGATGCGTTTTTAGCCAATTCTTGTGGCACTCGCCTTTTCCCTTGTTCTGACCACGATGGAGATTGCGGAGACCTTTTCAGGATGAGTGCCCTATCGGAAGTGGGTGATCATTACCTGGGAGGTGGAGGCCCGGACACACCTGTTTCCTTTTTCTGTTCCAGCATGACTGTGCCCATGGGTACCAAGTAGACATGTGCACTGCCAAAAGATTAGTTCATTTTCGTTTTCGTTTCATTCGTTTTTTTTTTTTTCATTTTTCAGGTCATTCATTATGATCTTAATTTGTAAATTCGTACATTCATAAATTCATACATTCGTAAATTCATACATTCGTTAATTACAAAATTCATATTCGTAAATTTGGACATTCGTAAATTTGGACATTCGTAAATTAGAAAATTCATATTCGTAAATTCGGACATTCGTAAATTCGAAAATTCGTAAATTTGGAAATTAGAAAATCCGAAAATCTGAAAAAGTAACTAACTATTAAATTAGATACAGGGGGTCCCCGACTTACGCCTGACCTATGAACATCCCCTACTTACGAACGGGGACCCTCCGCCATTTTCCGCCGTGTTTTGGCCGTTCTGCGCATGCGCGGCCATTCGGAGCCTCGCCAAATGCCGGAAAACTTCGGAAATGTCCGTAATTTGCCGCGCATGCGCAGAACGGCATTAGACGGAACATTGCAAATGTCCGGAAATGTCCGTATTTGTCGGTCTGCGCATGCGCGGCCGACTTACGAACATTTCCGACTTAAGAACAGACGGGCAGTCCCTAACGAGTTCGTAACTCAGGGACCCCCTGTATAGGTATTGTAATTTCCTTTCAAATTTGGCTGTTAGTGAACGTAACAAATACAAATGTATCCAAAGTTACGACTTATCCGAACTAACGAATGCCGCATCTAAACAAATGGAAGGGAAAAAATTAATAACAAATAATAATAATAAAACGTTTTTATTTTTATTATTGTTATTTTATTATTATTATTCATTACGTTCCATTCGTTTAGATACGGCATTCGTTATTTCGGATAATTCGTAACTTGGGATGAATTTGTATTTGTTACGTTCACTAACAGACAAATTTGAAAGGAAATTACAATACCTATAATTTAATAGTTAAGTTATTATTAGGTAATTATTATTTCAGACTCCGAATTAACGAATTAATGAATGTACAAATTTCCGAATGTACAAATGTACGAATTTACGAATTCGTAAATTTGTACATTCATAAATTTGTAAATGTACAAATTTACAGATGTACAAATTTACAAATTTTATTATATTCGAATTTACGAATATTCGGAAAAATTTGTTAAACGGGTTTTCGTTAATTCAGATATTTCCGAATTAACGAATTTGTCGAAATTCGTTAAAAAACGAATTCGGAACGAAACGAATTGCACATGTCTAGTACCAAGCCAGCTCCTTAAAGACATGGTTTGACCAGTTTGGTGCGGAGGAACTGACCCGCTCTGAACTCAACCTTACTGCCCACCTTTGCGATGAGTTGGTATGAGCCAGCTCTTGGCCAACATCAGTCCTTGACCTGACAAATGCTCTTTAGGCCGCATGGTCACAAATGAGCACAGATGCTCTCCAAAATCTTGTGGATAGACTTCCAAGAAGTCACAACTCCATACGAATGCCCGTGGTGTTGGCGTGAGGTGCCCAACATACTCATATGAGTGTATTGGTCAGATATCCACAAACTGTTTGGCCATAGAGTGTAGAACTACTATACCAAGCCTTCACACTAATGAGCAAATATGTCTCCCTCTGTAAAATGGTCTTTTTTAACCGCTTCCCGACCGCCTACTGTAGATATATATGTCTACAGAATGGCACGGCTAGACAAAGGCACGTATATATACGTCCCCATTAATTGCCTAGCCGTGGGGTCGCACGCGCGCCGCCGCCGGCACGCTCGCGACACGGTCGGCAGCTCCGTGACCCGGCCGCGGGACCAGCGGACCCGATCGCTGCTGGTGTCCCGCGATCGGGTTACGGAGCTGAAGAACGGGGAGAGGTCTGTGTAAACAAACCTCTCCCCGCGCTTCCTACTCTGCCTGTCATTGATCGGCTGTTCCCTGTCATAGGGAAAGCCGATCAATGACATCAGACGTACAGCCACGCCCCCCTACTGTTAAAAAAAACACAACATGTCACACTAACTCCTCCCCGCCCCCTAGTGGTTAACTCCTTCAGTGCCACTGTCATTTACATAGGAATCAGTGCATTTAAATAGCACTGATCTCTATATAAATGGCAATGGTCCCAAAAATGTGTCAAAAATGTCTGATGTGTCCGCCATAATGTCGCAGTCACAATAAAAATCGCTGATCGCCGCCATTACTAGTAAAAAAAAAAATATTAATAAAAATGCTATAAAACTATCCCCTATATTGTAAACACTATAACTTTTGCGCAAACAAATCAATAATCGGCAATTGCGATTTTTTTTTTTTACCAAAAATATGTAGAAGAATACGTATCGGCCTAAACTGAGGAAAAAAATGTGTTTTTATATATTTTTGGGGATATTTATTATAGCAAAAAGTAAAAAAGAATGTGTTTTTTTTCAAAATTGTCGCTCTTTTTTTGTTTATTAGCGCAAAAAATAAAAACCGCAGGGGCGATCAAATACCACCAAAAGAAAGCTCTATTTGTGGGAAAAAAGGACGCCAATTTTGTTTGGGAGCCACGTCGCACCACCGCGCAATTGTCAGTTAAAGCGACGCAGTGCCGAATTGCAAAAAAGGGGCCTGGTCCTTTGGCTGCAAATTGGTCCGGGGCTGAAGTGGTTAAAGATCCCCCAAAAATGTGATGATTTTTCAGTAATTTAATCTTTATGGGAACCTAAGACACGGCCAATTGATCCAAATTGGGAAAAGGGCATTTCTTGGTTTTACCAGTTGACCATTGAAGTGTGGC
This sequence comes from Lithobates sylvaticus, assembly GCA_028564925.1. Lineage (NCBI taxonomy): Eukaryota > Metazoa > Chordata > Amphibia > Anura > Ranidae > Lithobates > Lithobates sylvaticus. Next base: position 9,848,084 of record CM053031.1, on the reverse strand, counting down.
GGAGGTGACAATGATGGTCAGTATTGCCCATACGTACATTGACTATTCTAGCGAGAGGTCACTGACCAGATTGTGGTCTCACCAACATCTGATTGCGTACCACCAACTTTGCCTTTACTACAGCAGTGACCTACAAAAAAAAAATGGCCTCTCTGGAGCAGCCAATCCAGAACGCCCGTCCATCCAGCAGCGCTGTCCTCAAAGAACAAAAACACATTCTTCGCATTCCTCTCACCAGCAATTTGACATGGATAAACGCCTTTTCCCAGTTACTTTGCCACAGACAAAAACCCTTCTACTTCTTCCCCGCTGAAAAGAATTAATTACGCCCAGCGCCCAGCCTACAACTAATGCCGCGTACACACGGTCGGAATTAGACATGTGCAATTCGTTTCGTTTTTTTTCGTTATTTTCGTTCGTTCGTTTTCGTAGGAATGAACGAATCGTTCGAATCGTACGAATCTGAAAAACAACGAAAATCCGAAAAAAAAAAACAAATTAGAAACAACGAATGTACGAATGAAGAAAATCCGAAAAACGAAAACAGGAACAATGAAAATGAACGAAAAAAAAATTCGTACATTCGTAACTTTTTTTTTTTGTTGAATTTTTTTTTTTGTTGAATTGGTAATTTTCTGTGTCACTTACAATGGCGCTGCTTAACGTGCTTCGAATGGATTGAACAAAAAAATTCGTACATTCGTAACTTTTTTTTTTTTCGATTCGTAACTTTTTTTTTCGATTCGTAAATTATTAAAATGTAATAATAGCATACACATTACATAAAATTATGAATTATGCTCCGATTACGAATTTACGAATGTTACGAATGTTAGAATAAATACGAATGCGTCCGAATTTCGATTAAACGAATAAACGAAAATTAAACTAACGAAAAAACGAATCAACGAAAAAATAACTCTTACGAATGTACGAATCGTTACGAATACGAACACCGACGACTTACGAATGTACGAATCGTTACGAATCAACGGAAACGAACGAAACGAAAATAAACAAATTTTTTATGGAAACGGAAAAAACGAAACGAAAATAAACGATTTTTTTTGGAAACGGAAAAAAACGAAACGAAAATAAACGATTTTTTTTGTTGCGCACATGTCTAGTCGGAATTCTCGCCGAAAAAGCTCTGATGGTTTTCCCGTCGGAATTCCAACGGAATTTCGCTCAAACTGTCTTGCCTACACACGGTCACACCAAATTCCGACGGTCAATAACACCGCGCCTTAAAAAACGTTCGACGGCACTATAAAAGGGAAGTTTAATGCTACTTAGGATGCGTCAAATTGTTTCCGAGCATGCGTCGGAATTTTGCGTGTCGGAATTGCATACACACGATCGGAAAATCCGATAGAAAGGTTTTCCGTCGGAAAAATTAAGAACAGGTTCTCAATTCAAAGTCCGTCGGAAATTCCGATAGAAAAAGACCGATGGGCGTACACACGGTTGGAAAATCCGATGAAAAGCTCCCATCGGACTGTTTCCATCGGAAATTCCGACCGTGTGTACGCCGCATTAGAAATATTTGGCGAAACACACCATCAATAAAAAAACGGCAAACCGGTATTTTGGCCCTTAATTCATTATTTAAAAACGGCAAAGCGGCAGTCATAAAATACCAGCAAAAAAAATGTTGTCAAAAATTTGGTAAAATTTGGAGGAAAAGCAACATTTTGATTTTGTCCCTTTTTAATATCCGATCTTTAGGTCGGCAGCCATCATTATAATGTCGGCTTCTAGCCGGAGAACGATTAAAATAGATACGAACCCAATCAATGGAAAATCTGTCGTAATCTTTAAAATATTAACCCTTTCCGCCCGCCTTTTAAAATTTTAAAAGCGACGAATTTCTGTCAGATCAGCAAACCTGTGAGATCCGCAGGCTTGCCGCTGCTTTGAAAATTCAACATCTAACCAGTCAGACGGAGTTCTAAGTCCTGAATTTACGTGTAAAAAGCAAAACTTCAGTGGGTGTAACAAGATGTCCGCTTCCCCCCTTCTCAGTGTATCCTTACTGTGGAGGAGTGCGGGGTGTAGCAAGATGGCGGCGACGGAACGTCACTTCCGTTACACATTCTGACGGGTCGCCGAATCTGACGAAACACCCTATAACAGGGAGGGTGAACCTTGGCGCCCCAGATGTTTGGAACTACATTCCCCATGATGCTCAACTAAGTGCAGAGTGCATGAGCATCATGGGAAGTGTAGTTCCCAAAAATCTGGGGGTGCCGAGGTTCGCCATCACTGCCCTATAACATCAAGTGTCTGGACAAGGACCTTCATCACCGAGGATTATCTGAATAAAAACTAAAAGGAAACAGCAGAGGGCGCCGACTAAGTGCAGTATATAGGTTGGCGCCCTCTGCTGTTTCCTTCATATATTCCGGAGATTACTTCAGTCTCGTCGAGGAGCTTCCACGGATATCTTTGGACCTAATCTGATGAAACAAGGGCAGTGATGGTGAACCTTGCCACCCCCCAGATGTTTTGGAACTACGTTTCCCATGATGCTCATGCGCTCTGCAGTGTAGTTGAACACCATGGGAAATGTAGTTCCCAAACATGTGGGGTACCGGGGTTCACCATCACTGCTACAGGGTGACAACATTCGGTCTCTATTTCCTAATTGTGCTCCCACGTTGTCACCCTGTCCCAGGTTCTCGTTCCAATATCCCTTAGGCCAGTGATGGCGAACCTATGGCACGCAGAGCCATCTCTGTGGGCACACGAAAGGGTCCAGGACAGAGCTAGAGGTCTCTCTCTCCTCTCAGCCCCCCCTCTTTTTTCGCCCCCCCTCTGTGTCTCCCTCTCTCCGTTTCCCCTCTCAGCTCACCCCTCTCTCTCAGCATCTCTCTCTCTCTGTCCCTATTTTCTCTGTCCCCCTTCTCCTTCTCTGTTCCCCCTCTCTAACACCCCTCTCTCTCTGTCCCCCATCTCTCGCTCTCTCTGTCCCCCCTCCCTGTCTCTCAGCTCACCTCTCTCTCAGCATTTCTCTCACACCCCTCTCTCTCAGCATTTCTCTCACACCCCTCTCTCTCAGCCCCTCTCCCTATCTCTGTTGCCCCTCTCTCTCAGCATATCTCACACCCCTCTCTCTCTGTCTCCTCTCTCTCAGCCCCCCTCCCTCTCTCTCAGCCCCCCTCCCTCTCAGCACCCCTCCCTCTCTCTCAGCCCCCCCCTCTCTCTCAGCCCCCCTCCCCCTCTCAGCCCCCCTCCCTCTCAGCACCCCTCCCTCTCTCTCAGCCCCCCTCCCTCTCTCTCAGCCCCCCTCCCTCTCTCTCAGCCCCCCTCCCTCTCAGCATCTCTCTCTCACACCCCCTCACCCTCTCTCTGTTTCCTCTCTCTTTCAGCATATCTCTCACACCCCTCTCTCTCTGTCCCCCTCTCTCTCACCCCTCCTCCCTCTCAGCATCTCTCTCACACCCATCACTCTCGCTGTCCCCTCTCTCTCTTTCACACACCCCTCTCTCTCTCTTACACAACCCCTCTCTCTCGCGAATTGCCGTGTTGGCACTTTGCAACACAAAACCAATGTATTTATTTCAGTTTGGGCACTCAGGCTCAAAAAGGTTCGCCATCACTGCCCTAGGCAGTCATGGTCCACTGTTGTCACCATCAGGAAACCCGCTTTCAGGAGGGCATGTAGACGGGGAGGGGCAACAAAGAGGCTGCAGGTGATCAGCAGCGCTGAGATGTAGTACAAGACCAAAACAATATATTAACACATGTAATCCAATTACTATATTATGATACAAAGTACCTTAGAAAACTACATTCAGTTACATCTACCGTAAGGCATCCTGGAATAGAATACTGTATTACGGAGAGGTCACTTTAGCGTGACCGAAGTGCATTGTAACTAGACATGTGCAATTCGTCTTGTTTTTTTTCTTTATTTTCGTTCATTCGTTATCGTACGAATGAACGAACGATTCGCTAAAAATTTTAACGAATCGTTCGAATCGAACGAATCCGAAAAACAACGAAAAACCGAATTAGAAACAACGAATCCACGAAAGAAGAAAATCCGAAAAACGAAAACAGGAACAACGAAAATCAAAATGAACGCAAAAATTCGTACATTCGTAACTTTTTTTTTTTGTTGAATTGGTAATTTTCCGTGTCCCTTACAATGGCGCTGCTTAACGTGCCTCGAAGGGATTGAACGCAAAAATTTGTACATTCGTATCTTTTTTTTTCGATTCGTAATTTTCCGTGTCTCTTACAATTCTTAACGTGCTTCGAATGGATTGAACGAAAAAATTCGTACATTCGTAACTTTTATTTTTTTTTTTTTCGATTCGTAATTTTCCGTGTCTCTTACAATGGCGCTGCTTAACGTGCTTCGAATGGATTGAACGCAAAATTTCGTACATTCGTAACTTTTTTTTTTTTTTTCGATTCGTAATTTTTCGTGTCTCTTACAATGGCGCTGCTTAACGTGCCTCGAATGGATTGAACGAAAAAATTCGTACATTCGTAACTTTTTTTTTTTGTTGAATTGGTAATTTTCCGTGTCTCTTACAATGGCGCTGCTTAACGTGCTTCGAATGGATTGAACGAAAAAATTCGTACATTCGTAACTTTTTTTTTTTTGTTGATTCGTAATTTTCCGTGTCTCTTACAATGGCGCTGCTTAACGTGCTTTGAATGGATTGAACGCAAAAATTCGTACATTCGTAACTTTTTTTTTCGATTCGTAATTTTCCGTGTCTCTTACAATGTAATAATAGCATACACATTACATAACATTATGAATTATGCGCCGATTACGAATCTACGAAAACAATGTTACGAAAGTACGAATAAATCAATCTAACGAAAGTACGAATGTAACTAAATCTACGAAAATACGAATGCGTCCGAATTTCGAATAAACGAAAATTAAACCAACGGAAAAACGAATCAACGAAAAAATAACTCTTCCGAAAATACGAATCGTTACGAATACGAACACCGACGACTTACGAATTTACGAATCGTTACGAATCAACGGAAACGAAAGAAACAAAGCGAAAAAATAAACACATTTTTCTGTTGTGCGCATGTCACATGTCTGGTTGTAACTGCTGCTTGAAGCCGGATGAATCAGGGCAGGAAACCATCACCAATCCCCAAATGAGAAGCAGCCCGGAGTTTGCTCTGGATAGGCGCCTGATTGTGTCTGTACGACGCCCGATAGATCCGGTGCCAGGCTGCCAAAGATGGTTCTGCCGATAAACTGCCAAACAAAATCTCATTACTGCTCCCTGCAAGAAAAATAAACCCCCCCCCCCCCCCCAGCGCAATAATTATACCGAAATACTGCGGAGATAATACACAACAGACTGTAGTGGCGGCCGAAACCTTCCGCAGAACCTGCATTCCAGACATGACACAAGTACTCTGATATTAAAGCATTGCCTGCAGAGGGCGCTAAAGTGGCACAATGGTGGCTGAGCATCAATATAACACCATACTGGTCATACTGGTCATACTGGTCATACTGGTCACAGTGGTAGGAGAATTAAAAATCACCAACTTTTCAAGTGCCTCAATGGTTCGGCTGCATTTTCCCAAATTTTAGGGGGTCTATTTATGCAAAATTTGCATAGGAAATTATCAACTAAATCTACATTTATTCTATGAGAATTGGGGGGTAAAAAAATTTTTTTAGATTATTTTCTTGTCTGAACAAATGTTCCTCTATTATGGTCAGTAGTAAAATACTGAATTATGGCCACTAGATAGAGCCGAGGAGCATAGGAAATACGCATGTCGTTGTAACAGGAGAATACATTGTAACGATTCTGGAGAAGGCTAGAGGGAATTAGCAAATGAATAACCATTGTAACAATTCTGGAGAACGCTAGAGGGAATTAGCAAATGAATAACCATTGTAACATTTCTGGAGAACGCTAGAGGGAATTAGCAAATGAATGACCATTGTAACAATTCTGGAGAAGGCTAGAGGGAATTAGCAAATGAATAACCATTGTAACAATTCTGGAGAACGCTAGAGGGAATTAGCAAATGAATAACCATTGTAACAATTCTGGAGAACGCTAGAGGGAATTAGCAAATGAATAACCATTGTAACATTTCTGGAGAACGCTAGAGGGAATTAGCAAATGAATGACCATTGTAACAATTCTGGAGAAGGCTAGAGGGAATTAGCAAATGAATAACCATTGTAACAATTCTGGAGAACGCTAGAGGGAATTAGCAAATGAATAACCATTGTAACAATTCTGGAGAACGCTAGAGGGAATTAGCAAATGAATAACCATTGTAACATTTCTGGAGAACGCTAGAGGGAATTAGCAAATGAATAACCATTGTAACAATTCTGGAGAACACTAGAGGGAATTAGCAAATGAATGACCATTGTAACAATTCTGGAGAACGCTAGAGGGAATTAGCAAATGAATGACCATTTTAACAATTCTGGAGAACGCTAGAGGGAATTAGCAAATGAATAACCATTGTAACGATTCTGGAGAACACTAGAGGGAATTAGCAAATGAATAACCATTGTAACAATTCTGGAGAACGCTAGAGGGAATTAGCAAATGAATAACCATTGTAACGATTCTGGAGAACACTAGAGGGAATTAGCAAATGAATGACCATTGTAACAATTCTGGAGAAGGCTAGAGGGAATTAGCAAATGAATAACCATTGTAACAATTCTAGAGAAGACTAGAGAGAAGTATCAAATACATGCAACCGTTGTAAAAAAAAAAAAAAAATTCTAGAGAACGCTCGAGGGGATTAGCAAATACATGTAATCATTCAAGCAATTCTAGAGAACGCTAGAGGGAATTAGCAAATAAGTGTAACCATTGGTTACATATTTTTGCTAATTCCCCCCTAGTCTTCTCTAGAAATGTTGCAATGGGGTTGATTTACTAAAGGCAAATAGCCTGTGCACCCTGCAAATGCAGTTACACAAATTTTCCCAACAGCTTAGTAAATGTGGTAAAGCTCTGCTGATCTTCGTTATCCAATCACATGCAAGCAAAAATTATATTAATTTATTTTTTTCTTGCGCCTGATTGGATATTCTTTACAAAATCAAGCTTCCCCACATTTAGTAAGGGAAATGAATGCAACTGCATTTTGCCTTTAGTAAATCAACCCCATTGCAACTTTTCTAGAGAACACTAGGGAGAGATAACAAATAAATGTAACCAATGGTAATTCCCTCTAGCGTTCTCTAGAATTGTTACAATGGTTACATGTATTTGCTAATTCCCTCTAGCGTTCTCTAGAACTCTTACAATGGTTACATGTATTTGCTAATTCCCTCTAGCGTTCTCTAGAATTGTTACAATGGTTACATGTATTTGCTAATTCCCTCTAGCGTTCTCTAGAATTGTTACAATGGTTACATGTATTTGCTAATTCTCTCTAGCGTTCTCTAGAACTCTTACAATGGTTACATGTATTTGCTAATTCTCTCTAGCGTTCTCTAGAATTCTTACAATGGTTACATGTATTTTCTAATTCCCTCTAGCGTTCTCTAGAACTCTTACAATGGTTACATGTATTTGCTAATTCCCTCTAGCGTTCTCTAGAATTCTTACAATGGTTACATGTATTTGCTAATTCCCTCTAGTGTTCTCTAGAATTGTTACAATTGTTACATGTATTTGCTAATTCCCTCTAGCGTTCTCTAGAATTCTTACAATGGTTACATGCATTTGCTAATTCCCTCTAGGGTTCTCTAGAATTGTTACACTGGTTACATGTATAGGAATATGTTTTTCCTATGCTCCTCAGCTCCATCTAGTGGCCATAAAGTTGTATTTTCCTATTGCCCATAATAAAAGGACATTTGTTCTGGCCCAGTCCACACAGAATAAATATAGTTCTGCTCACAAACTGACCTCTGAAATGCCAACACTTTTAAAAAAAACAATGTTTTGTGTGACGCGGAGGCGATGATCCGGGGTGATCCGGGGTGATCCGGGGTGATCCGGGGTGATCCGGGTCGGGTTTTGCTTTCTTTTCTCCTGTTCTAATAAATTCCTATCTGTAAATAGTCGGTATAAAGTCCTCCTTGTTGTACCTGAATGCAGCTCATATCTAATGAAGAATTGTCTGTCGGCAATATTTGTTTTTTTTCTGTTTTTTGTTTGTTTTTTTTTACAAATCGATCAGTTTTGCCTAATCTGTAAATACACATTTTGTATAATAAACCAGTTACTTTTTATACTCTTGTTTGGAATTTTATATTCAAATATTATTTTTTTTATTTAATGGAGTCTGTAATGCTTAACCATTTGCTTACTGGGCACTTAAACCCCCTTCCTGCCCAGACCAATTTTCAGCTTTTGGCGCTGACGCACTTGGAATGACAATTGCGCGGTCATACAACACTGTACCCAAATGAAATGTTTATCATTTTTTTCCCACAAATAGAGCTTTCTTTTGGTGGTATTTAATCACAGCTGGGTTTCTATTTTTTGCTAAACAAACAAAAAAAGATGGAAAATTAAAAAAAAAAAAAAAATCATGTTTAATAGTTTGTTATAAAATTTTGAAAACAGGTAATTTTTCTGCTTCATTGATATGCGCTGATGAGACGGCACTGGTGGGCAGTGATAGGCTGCACAGGTGGGCAGTGATAGGCTGCACTGGTGGGGACAGATAAGTCGGTACTGATGGGCACAGCAAAGATGGCACTGATGGGCACGGATGTGTGGCACCGATGGGCACTGATAGATGGCACTGATGGGCACTGATAGGTGGCACTGATAGGTGGCACTGATAGATGGCACTGATGGGCACTGATAGGTGGCACTGGTAGGTGACACTGATGAGCACTGGTAGGTGACACTGATGAGCAGCACTGGCACTGTGGGCACTGACAGATGGCACTGTGGGCACTGACAGGTGGAGCTAGTGGGCACTGGTAGGCAGCACTTTTATTAGGCAAAGGTGGGCACCATGGACCCTGGGCACATTGCAGTGAGAGGGACTGATGTCCCTCTCACTGCTGCCATTGATCGGCTTTTTTTTTTCTCCTCATGCTGTCAGCGCGGGCAGGAAAAAAAAGCCGATTACCGGCTCTGTTATTATAACATGATCAGCTGTCATTGGCTGACAGCTGATCACGTGGTAAGGGGTCGGGATCGACCCCTTACTCGGATCTGTGATCCAGCGAGTCTCACAGACTCGCTGATCACAGAGCGCGCCGCGTGCGCCCTTTAGGGGGCGCGCAGGCAGCTCGTGGCCGGGAAAGTGATATTAACCTCTTAGCGCCGGTGCCTCCCGGCCCTTTAAGAGGTTTATGCTGCCAGGAGGTGGGGTTAGGATGAGATTAAGATTAGCATTAATAAAAATGCTATAAAACTATCCCCTAAATCAATCAATAATCGCTAATTGCAATTTTTTTTAACCAACAATATGTAGAAGAAAACGTATCGGCCTAAACTGAGGAGAGAAAAAAATGTTTTTTTTTTATATATTTTTGGGGGATATTTATTATAGCAAAAAGTAAAATATGACCTGTCAAATCGCATGACAAAGTCGCTCCAATGTCAACCTATAAATCAAATATCGGGTAGCGGTTTAAAAAAAGGTATAGATCGCCATGGAAAACGCCCCCCGTTCTCCGAGAACGTTTGCGTGTCTCCAGCCCTCCGGTGCGGGATCACGTGACCGAACGCCAATTTCCCAGGTACATCGCCTGCAATCAGCGCTCAATTATTTCACATAAATATTCATGTTCCCGATAACATTAACGCCACATCTGTTTCCCAACATCGCCAATCTGTTTTCCCACCGCCGTGTCATTTCCAGGCAATTAATTCTAAGTAACTCAATCACCGATTATTAGGGATAATGATAACAAAAGATGTCGATTGGTTAAAAAAAAAAAAAAAAAGGAAACGCGCGTTTCCATCCTGACCGCTCAGCTCTAAAATATCATTATTAGGTTTGATTCGTTGCTATGATTTAACCCCTTAACTGCCCATTATTGTAGGGATCTAAGAAAAAATGCTGCTATGGGGTTACAAAAAATACACTAAAATCTTTATTAGCTGACACAAACCTACCAGAGAACCTGTGTGAATTAGCCCTTTTTTCAATTTTATTTTTTTATTTTTTTTACATTTTTAAAAAAAATTATAATTATTTAAAATAAAATAATTTTAAAAATTTTAAAAAAATGTTTGTTTCCATTTTTTAAATTATTTTATTTTACAATGTTTAAAAATGATTTATTACGTTTGAAATATTTTTTTTTCACAATAAATTTTTTTACAGGACAGGGAAGTTGACAGTGTCACGGGGATGCGGCACATTGACAGGGGGGGCACACGGGGGGGGGCGTCATAAGTAGGCAGAACAGGGCGGAGGATCAAAAGCCCTGTGTCTGTGTCTCTTCCCTGCAGCAGCTTAAAGCGGGTGGGAGGGAGAGAAACCGGCTTTCAGCTGCTGCAGAGAGTCGCACACGGCATTTTTCTGCAATTGCCCCTTCGCCCGACCACACTGATTCCTCCTGCTGTTCGGCAGCCCCCCTGTGTGCATTTTAAAAAATGTAAAAAAAAATTTGTTTCCATTTTTAAAATTATTTTATTTTACAATGTTTAAAAATAATTTATTACGTTTGAATTTTTTTTTTCACAATTCATTTTTTTACAGGACAGGGAAGTTGACAGTGTCACGGGGGTGTGGCACATTGACAGGGGGGCACACAGGGGGGGGGGGGGCATCAGAAGTAGGCAGAACAGGGCGGAGGATCAAAAGCCCTGTGTTTGTGTCTCTCCCTGCAGCAGCTTAAAGCCGGTGGGAGAGAAACCGGCTTTCAGCTGCTGCAGAGAGTCGCACACGGCATTTTTCTGCAATTGCCCCTTCGCCCGACCACACTGATTCCTCCTGCTGTTCGGGGGCCCCCTGTGTGCATTTTAAAAATGTAAAAAAAAATTTGTTTCCATTTTAAAAATTGTTTTATTTTACAATGTTTAAAAATTATTTATTATGTTTGAAATATTATTTTTTTCACAATAAATTTTTTTACAGGACAGGGAAGTTGACAGTGTCACGGGGGAGTGGCACATTGACAGGGGGGCACATGGAGGGGGGTCAGAAGTATGCAGAACAGGGCAGGGGATCGGAAGCCCTGTGTCTGTGTCTCTCCCTGCAGCAGCTTAACGCCAGTGGGAGGGAGAGAAACCGTCTTTCAGCTGCTGCAGGGAGTCGCACAGGGCATTTTTCTGCAATTGACCTTTCGCCCGACCACACTGATTCCTCCTGCTGTTTGGGGCCCCCCTGTGTGCCCGGGCCCCCTACAGGAGGACTGGCGGTTCCCGGGCCCCCTACAGGAGGACTGGCGGTGTTCCCCCCTATCAGCGGCCCTGCATGGTAGCAGTGCTAGGAGAAGGTCATCTAGAGCCCAGGGCGAACATGCCAGACTGCACCCCCCCCCCAAGATGTATGAGCATTAGTTGTCAGCAAAAATCCCCCCACAAAAAATCTGAGCACTAATCTGCATGCTTATCCCTATATCCCTAAGCATGAATCCCCCCCCAGCACAAATCTTTGCCCCCCCCCCTAAAAAAAAATCACCTCTCCTAGCACAAATCCTCTACCCCTAAAATTTCCCCTCCTAGTACGCATCTTCTCCCCCCACTCCAAATTCTCCCCCTCCCAGCGCAAATTCCCCCCTCCTAGCACAAATCTTCTTCCCCCCAATCCCAACATAAATCCCCCTAAATTATCACTCTTAGCATTCCCCCACCCCCCAAATTTCAACTCCTAATACAATACTTATCCTGTGCAACCGCCCCTTCTGTCCTCCCCTCGTCCCTGCATGGTAGCCCATGTGTCCATGCACCTATAGGTATTTCAGGAGTTTAGAGACAGAGAGAATAGATGTACCGTTTATAATAGGCATTCTGTATAGGCAGTGATAGGATATAAAGAAGTAAGCCACAAAGAAATAAAACAAAAAACATTTGAGACCTCAAAAAAAGTAAAGTGAAGCCTTTGAGGGGTGTAATATTATCTGGTGTGCATAGTTTGCCATTGTTGGGGTGGGGGGGGGGGGGTTCCACATTGAGATTTTGCTTGGAAGTGACTGTAAAAAGTATAGAGTAGTTATCAGTGGCGGCCACTCATGCAGGGCGTCATGCAGGCCGCCCCCCTAATCCATGTGCCCGGCCCCCAAATCTATATGCAGGGTGCCGGACGCATGGATTCCAATGGGATTTCATTTTTTTTGCTTTTTTAGAATTAGAGGTAAGAGGCTCTAATTGGCTTCAAAAAGTGCGGGCTCTGGGTGCAGAGCACTGCGCCCGGAGGCCAACCAGTTGTGTGACAATAGCAAATTATATTCGCTAATGTCTTCCTGTTTCTCCTCCCGGGCCAAGTCAGGAAGTGGGTCCTGGAAACCGATTGGCTAAGAGTCCTAAACAGGAAATGGTTCTGGACAGCCGACACTTGAAAAATTGCCTTTTTTATTTAAAAAATTCACATCAAAATCAAAAGATGAATATCACAGCGGACAGGAGAGCTGACGTTTTCGCACTAACCGTAGTGCTTACTCATAGCTTGGGAGTCCTAAGACCCGATTGGCCACGGGTCCTAAGTTCTGATTGGCCGAGAGGAGAAGCGACCGCCGGGACTGCGGAGGTGACGCAGTGGGGAAGCCATGACCTGGATGAGGTTAGTCCAGAGGCTGGCTGAATGGGGTGGCCATGGGCTGCCCCCAGCCCCAAGAAAATTGAGAACCAGCCGCCACTGGTAGATATGATACCGTGACCTAAGGGTCCTAAGTTCTGATTGGCCGAGAGGAGAAGCGACCACCGGGACTGCGGAGGTGACACAGTGGAGGAAGCCACGACCTGGATGAGGTAAGTCCAGAGGCTGGCTGACTGGGGCGGCCATGAGCCCCAAGAAAATTGAGCACCAGCCGCCACTGGTAGATATGATAACGTGGCCTAAGGGTCCTAAGTTCTGATTGGCCGAGAGGAGAAGCGACCACCGGGACTGCGGAGGTGACGCAGTGGAGGAAGCCACGACCTGGATGAGGTAAGTCCAGAGGCTGGCTGACTGGGGCGGCCATGAGCCCCAAGAAAATTGAGCACCAGCCGCCACTGGTAGATATGATAACGTGGCCTAAGGGTCCTAAGTTCTGATTGGCCGAGAGGAGAAGCGACCACCGGGACTGCGGAGTTGACGCAGTGGAGGAAGCCACGACCTGGATGAGGTAAGTCCAGAGGCTGGCTGACTGGGGCGGCCATGAGCCCCAAGAAAATTGAGCACCAGCCGCCACTGGTAGATATGATAACGTGGCCTCATAGAGGAAAGACAGAATATTAACCACTTGACCTCTGGAAGGTGTTCCCCGGTTCATAGCTCCCAACTGTCCCTGATTTTGAGGGACTGTCCCTGATTTGGAGCAATGTCCCTCTGTCCCTCTTTCCTCCTCATTCGTCCCCCATTTTGGTCTGATCTATATAGATGTATATATAAAATGCACTTTTTATCTATCAAAAAGGGTTTTCCAGGGCTAAACCTTTCATCTGATTCCTAAATTGCTGCATCCAAAAGCCAATATAAAGGAATAGTAGTGGTAAAAAAAAAAGCACCAATCTTGTTTTTTGTACAATTCCCCTTTAAGGGGGTGTGGCAAGGGGTGTGTCCTATGCCTGCATACGTTTGCTGATAGATGTCCCTCATTCCCATCTCAAAAAGTTGCGAGGTGTGCCCCTTCATGGCCTGGCCATTTTTTTGCTATTTAGCACTGCATTACCCTAATGCCGCGTACACACGATCGGACTTTTCAACGGACTTGGTCCGACAGTCTTTCCGACGGACTTTGCAGCGGAGGTCCGCCGGACTTTCAAACGAACGGACTTGCCCACACACGATCACTCCAAAAGTCTGACGGATTCAAACGTGATACTGTACGACCGGACTAGAATAAGGAAGTTCATAGCCAATAGCTGCCCTAGCGTCGGTTTTCGTCCGTCGGACTCGCACACAGACGAGCGGATTTTCTCGACCGGACTCGAGTCCGTCGGAAAGATTCAAAACATGTTTTATTTCTAGGTCCGTCTGACTTTTGGGACAGAAAAGTCCGCTGGAGCCCACACACGATCGAATTGTCCGACGGATTCTGGTCCGCCAGACCAAGTCTGCTGGAAAGTCCGATCGCGTGTACGCGGCATAACTGGTAATTGTGCGGTCATGCAACGCACATGATTTCCATCATTTTTTTTTTTTTAACACAAATCGAGCTTTCTTTAGCTGGTATTGGATCACCACTGCGGTTTTTATTTTTTGCGATATAAATAAAAAAAAAAGACAGAACATTTTGAAGGAAAAAAATTATTTTTTATTTTCTGCTATAAAACATATCCCATAAAAAAAATTTAAAGATCAACATTTCTTCAATGGTTTAGGCCAAACTGCATTCTGCTACATGTCTTTGTTAATAATCCAATAAGTGTCTATTAATTGGTTTGTGTGAAAGTTGTAGCGGCTACAAACTATATACACAGTATGTATACAGTATCGGAAAACTGTCAATCCTGATGTCTCATTTCTTGAGCTCTTTAACCACTTCAGCCCCGGACCAATTGGCAGCCAAAGGACCAGGCCCCCTTTTTGTGATTCGGCACTGCGCCGCTTCAACTGACAATTGCGCGGTCGTGCGACGTGGCTCCCAAACAAAATTGGCGTCCTTTTTTCCCACAAATAGAGCTTTCTTTTGGGGTATTTGATCGCCCCTGCGGTTTTTATTTTTTGCGCTATAAACAAAAATAGAGCGACAATTTTGAAAAAAAGTTCTATATTTTTTACTTTTTGCTATAATAAATATCCCCAAAAAATATATAAAAAAACATTTTTTTTCCTCAGTTTAGGCCGATACGTATTCTTCTACATATTTTTGATAAAGAAAATCGCAATTAGCGATTATTGATTGGTTTGCGCAAAAGTTATAGCGTTTACAAAATAGGGGATAGTTTTATAGCATTTTTATTATTATTTTTTTTTTTACTAGTAATGGCCGCGATCAGCGATTTTTTATTGTGACTGCGACATTATGGCGGACACATCGGACATTTTTGACACCTTTTTGGGACCATTGTCATTTATACAGCAATCAATGCTATTTAAATGCATTGATTCCTGTATGAATGACACTGGCAGTGAAAGAGTTAACCACTAGGGGGAGGGGAGGGGTTATGGGCTGTGACGTGTGTGTTTTTTTTTTACATTAGGGGGCGTGGCTGACGTCTGACGTCACTGATCGGCTTTCCCGATGACAGGGAACAGCCGATTAGTGACAGGCAGTGTAGGAAGCGCAGGGAGAGGTTTGTTTACACAGACCTCTCCCCGTTCTTCAGCTCTGTGACCCGATCGCGGGACACCAGCGGCGATCGGGTCCGCTGGTCCCGCGGCCGTGGTCACGGAGCTCCCGACCGCGCGACCCCACGGCTAGGCAATTAAAGGGGATGTACCTGTACGTGCTTTTGCCTAGCCGTGCCATTCTGCCGACGTATATGTGCAGGAGGCGGTCGGGAAGCGGTTAAAATGCCAGAACAGTACAAATATCCCCCAAAATGAGCCCTTTTTGGAAAGTAGACAGTCCAAGGTATTTAGTAGGAGGCATTGTGAGATTTTTGAAGTTGGAATTTTGTGTCACAATTTTTTGGAATATGAAGAAATTAAATAAAATGTTTTCACCTCCGTGCTTGATTGTAGGGATAGTGTTCTAAAGCCTGTTTCAACCTACATATGAAATTGATGATCATTAGCCCGTGCTTGGTATAATTGGTTAATCATACACCCGACTCTAATGCGGCGTATACACGGTCGGAATTTCCGATGGAAACAGTCCGATGGGAGCTTTTCATCGGATTTTCTGACCGTGTGTACGCCCAACGGTCTTTTTCTGTCGGAATTTCCGACAGACTTTGAATTGAGAACCTGTTCTCAATTTTTCCGACGGAAAACCTTTCTATCGGATTTTCCGATCGTGTGTATGCAATTCCGACACGCAAAATTCCGACGCATGCTCGGAAACAATTCGACGCATGCTCGGAAGCATTAAACTTCCCTTTTATAGTGCTGTCGAACGTGTTTTATGCCACTGTGTTATTGACCTTCGGAATTTGGTGTGACCGTGTGGAGGCAAGACAGTTTGAGCGGAATTCCGTCGGAAAAGAGTTTTTTCCGACGAGAATTCCGATCGTGTGTATGCGGCATAATCCTACAAAATCCCTGACTTATGCCGCGTACACACGGTTGGAATTCTCGTCGGAAAAAGCTCTGATGGTTTTCCCGTCGGAATTCCGACGGAATTTCGCTCAAACTGTCCTGCCTACACACGGTCACACCAAATTCCGACGGTCAGTAACACCGCGGCATACAACACGTTCGACAGCACTATAAAAGGGAAGTTTAATGCTTCCGAGCATGCGTCGAATTGTTTCCGAGCATGCGTCAAATTGTTTCTGAGCATGCGTCGGAATTTTGCGTGTCGGAATTGCATACACACGATCGGAAAATCCGATAGAAAGGTTTTCCGTCGGAAAAATTGAGAACAGGTTCTCAATCCAAAGTCCGTCGGAAATTCCTACAGAAAAAGACCGATGGGCATACACACGGTCGGAAAATCCGTTGAAAAGCTCCCATCGGACTGTTTCCATCGGAAATTCCAACCGTGTGTATGCCGCATTAGTGCAAGTGTACCAAGTGTGTAAGAACTGATGCTGGTCTGAAGCCAAAGGTTGGTCACACCAAATATTGATGCGATTTCGATTTTTCTTCTATTTGCTCACTTTGCATCTTGTAAAATGATTAAAACAAACAATATATTTTTTTTTCAAACATTTACAACATTTCTTCACACCTGCCTAAAACTTTTGCACAGTCCTGTAACTCCTCTAAGTGAATTGGGTCTCTTGTGTCACCGGCGCGCGCCATAGTGTGGTCCGGTTCTCATCTTTGTCTTTATTTCCCGGTGACTTTGTCAGGTCCGGCCCCGAGACTCGCGCCCGGGCCCCCGGGCGGCTGTTTTTTGCAATCAGGACGGCGCACGCTCCGCGCAATAAATTGCTTTCCCCTCGTTTTGTTCCAGTCAGTGATTATCGGCGATGATAAGACGCTCCTTAAAGCAGCGCTGACACGGTTTAATCACCCGCCGAGCTCCCCGTTGTCTGCGGGACGGCCTGGCATTAATACACATTTATGCAAAGCAGGCTGGGGCCTGTCAGAGGCTAATGGTGGAAACGATGATAAACGATGTTTATTTCCAATGATGGAATGAAACAGGCGAAGTGACAATAATTGTAATAAAAGGGACAGATCAGCTCGATCCGCTGATTGAATTAGCGGCGGCTGACATTAGGGGCCCCGATCGTACTTTCACCATTGTGCGGCTGGCAGGGAATGTTAATGACGACGTTCGGCTGCCAAGGCCGGATTGTCAGCTCGGCGTCCAGCAAGGTGACCATTTATGAATTTCAAGGGCTTGTCTTCAGATGACATGTTAAAGGCCAACTCCACCCAAAACAAATGTCTCAGTTTGTCAGGGGCCGGCCTCTCCAGCGAGGTCTCCCCACCGGAATTCCCAGTTCCTCACCAATGCTTCGGCCATTACAGAGCAAAATGAGAGAGTCTGAAATGGAACTTCCATAATGCAAAATATACAATACCTGGAAGGGGGAGGGGTCAGGTTATGAGAGACACCATCATCATGGCCCTGTGGGAGGGGCAGGGACACAACTTACTGCAGGGAGATCTCACCATTGTGGGAGGAGCAGAGACAAATACCAAGGGGGAAATCTTACCACTGTGGGAGGGGCGGAGACACAAACTACTACAGGAAATCTCACCATTGTGGGAGGGGCGGAGACACAAACAACTACAGGAATTCTCATGATTGTGGGAGGGGCAGAGATAAAAAACTACACCAGGGAAATTTCACCATTGTGGGAGGGGCAGAGACACAAAAACTACTGCAGGGAAATCTCCCCATTGTGGGAGGGGCAGAGACACAAACTACTACAGGAAATCTCATGATTGTGGGAGGGGCAGAGATGAAAAACTACAGCAGGGAATCTCTCCATTGTGGGAGGGGCAGAGACACAAACAACTACAGGAATTCTCATGATTGTGGGAGGGTCAATGACACAAACTATTACAGGAAATCTCACCATTGTGGGAGGGGCAAAGTTAAAAAATAACTACAGCATGGAAATCTCCCCCTTGTGGGAGGGGCAGAGACACAAACTACTGCAGGGAAATCTCAACATTGTGGGAGGGGCAAAGACACAAATTACTGCAGGGAAATCACCCCATTGTAGGAGGGGCAGAGACACAAACTACTACAGGAAATCTCATGATTGTGGGAGGGGCAGAGATAAAAAAACTACAGCAGGGAAATCTCCCCATTGTGGGAGGGGCAGAGACACAAACTACTGCAGGGAAATCTCTCCATTGTGGGAGGGGCAGAGACACAAACTACTGCAGGAAATCTCACCATTGTGGGAGGGGCAGAGACACAAACTACTGCAGGAAATCTTACCATTGTGGGTGGGGCAGAGATAAAAAAAAACTATAGTCGGGAAATTCCCCCATTGTGGGAGGGGCAGAGACACAAACTACTGCAGGGAAATGTTACTATTGTGGGAGGGGCAGAGACACAAACTACTGCAGGAGATCTCACCATTGTGGGAGGGGCAGAGACACAAACTACATATTTTGACAAAATGTCGGAAAACTCAAACTGGTAAATCAAATTTTGCAAAATCACTCTGCTCATCCTTACTTAAAGTGGTTGTACACATCCCTCTATAGTCTATAGTGTGTACTTGTCTCTATCCAAAGCACTGAGTGTGATTTCTCTCTGCTGCCTTGTTCCCCTGCTATCTACATGACTCACTTCTGACAGCTTTTACTGACTCCAAGAGATAAGTGGTGATGGGGGGGGGGGGGGAGTAGAGCTCCAGCCCACAGCCTGTGATTGTGCATGTGTACTGTGAGGAGGGGTGTGTCTCCCTTCCCTCCAATCGGGGCTCAGAGCTCTCCTCACTGAGCTCTGCAGTGGGAGACTTCAGATCCCCGCCTCCCTGCTTTCTGGAGCTAAGTAACACTGTATATACAATTGTGTGCTTTAGTAGGCTGTAAAGGAGAGGATGGCTATAGATAAACAGGTACAACCAGGGGCGGACTGACAACTCATGGGGCCCCCGGGCAATAGGAGTTTATGGGGCCCCCAGACAATCAGAGATTATGGGGCCACACAGTATACAATCACACAGTATACACATACATGTACACACAGTATACACAGACATGTTTCTATTGGCTGAGAAGGTACTGGAGAGGTGGAGCAGCTATAATCTTTGGATTTTTAGACCAAAAGGATGTCGGTAAGGGATATTTCAGAAACAGATGTAAAAAAAACACAGATTTTTACATAGTGTCCCTGGTTTTACTGACCCTGGCAACCCTGATGGGGCCCCCTAGAGGCCCGGGGCCCTCGGGAAGTGCCCGAGTGGCCGAATGGTCAGTCCGCCCCTGGGTACAACTTATATAGGAGGACATGTTTAATCTCTGTGTATCACCTGAGCCCAATGGGAACACAGCAATAAACATTAGAAAGAGCTTCTCAGCCTTCCCCCTGTCATCCAAAACCAGAAAGTTTGGTCTGACTCCCCGCGTTCTTCTTCTTGGCTGCGGCGCCCTTTTAAAAGTAAATTTATAAAGCAGCCAGAAGGAATATTAAATCAGGACAAACAGAGACAGGAATGTCATTCAGGAGACGGCCGCGCTCTCTCCCTACAAACCATCAACAACTGTCTGCAGTGTGACGCTTTTATAGGTAACGCGGTTTTTCTCCCGCCACTAAAATGCCTTTTTTTTTTTTTTGTCGGTCACCTTTAAATCGTTCTCCGGCAGAATGGAAATATTGTATCTGAAGCCCCCGGCGCCTACAAATAGGGATTCTGTCTTATTCTTATAGATGGGCAGTGTTGGTCGGTGGCAGCCGTCCCGGGACATCACACATTGTAATTATAGAGAGAAGTGTCCACAAGTCCGGGCCGGACAGGAGCACAGCGACTCAGGTGTTACCGGGATAAATATAACCCCGCGCCGTATCCCGGCCGCGTCACCCCGACACACAGAATATCAAATCATGGCTGTAAACATATTCAAATAAAATGATGTGGTCAGCGCAAAAAAAAAAATCTACAGAGACCACATGACCCGCCGGTTAGGCTACGAATCGTGAAAATAAGAATCTCCTCAACTTGTAAACACCTTCCGACCAAAACTGATGTTTCTGTTTTTGGTGGATGCTGGAGAGTTAAAACCCAGACAGTGAGATACCTACAATGAGTTCCCGGGTCTGTACCCTCGCTGTGCCCATTATGAGGGGTTCCCACCATCCCTGTGCTGAGTTCCTGGGTCTGTACACCCGCTGTGCCCATTATGAGGGGTTCCCACCATCCCTGTGCTGAGTTCCCGGGTCTGTACACCCGCTGTGCCCATTATGAGGGGTTCCGACCATCCCTGTGCTGAGTTCCCGGGTCTGTACACCCGCTGTGCCCATTATGAGGGGTTCCCACCATCCCTGTGCTGAGTTCCCGGGTCTGTACACCCGCTGTGCCCATTATGAGGGGTTCCCACCATCCCTGTGCTGAGGTCCCGGGTCTGTACACCCGCTGTGCCCATTATGAGGGGTTCCCACCATCCCTGTGCTGAGTTCCCGGGTCTATAAACCCGCTCTGCCCATTATGAGGAGTTTCCACCTTCCCTGTGCTGAGTTCCTGGGTCTGTACACCAGCTGTGCCCATTATGAGGGGTTCCCACCATCCCTGTGTTGAGTTCCCGGGTCTGTACACCCGCTGTGCTCATTATGAGGGGTTCCCACCATCCCTGTGCTGAGTTCCCAGGTCTGTACACCTGCTGTGCCCATTATGAGGGGTTCCCACCATCCCTGTGTTGAGTTCCCGGGTCTGTACACCCGCTGTGCCAATTATGAGGGGTTCCCACCATCCGGTGCTGAGTTCCCGTGTCTGTACACCCGCTGTGCCTATTATGAGGGGTTACCACCATCCCTGTGCTGAGTTCCCGGGTCTGTACACTCACTGTGCCCATTATGAGGGTTTCCCACCATCCCTGTGCTGAGTACCCGGGTCTGTACACCTTCTGTGCCCATTATGAGGAGTTCCCACCATCCCTGTGCTGAGTTCCCGGGTCTGTACACCCGCTGTGCCCATTATGAGGGGTTCCCACCATCCCTGTGCTGAGTTCCCGGGTCTGTGCCCATTATGAGGGGTTCCCACCATCCCTGTGGTGAGTTCCCGGGTCTGTACACCAGCTGTGCCCATTATGAGGGGTTCCCTCCATCCCTGTGCTGAGTTCCCGGGTCTGTGCCCATTATGAGGGGTTCCCACCATCCCTGTGCTGAGTTCCCGGGTCTGTACACCTGCTGTGCCCATTATGAGGGGTTCCCACCATCCCTGTGCTGAGTTCCCGGGTCTATACACCTGATATGCCCATTATGAGGGGTTCCCACCATCCCTGTGCTGAGTTCCGGGTCTGTACACCAGCTGTGCCCATTATGAGGGGTTCCCACCATCCCTGTGGTGAGTTCCCGGGTCTGTACACCCGCTGTGCCCATTATGAGGGGTTCCCACCATCCCTGTACTGAGTTCCCGGGTCTGTACACCTGCTGTGCCCATTCTGAGGGGTTCCCACCATCCCTGTGCTGAGTTCCTGGGTCTGTACACCCGCTGTGCCCATTATGAGGGGTTCCCACCATCCCGGTGCTGAGTTCCCGGGTCTGTATATCTGCTGTGCCCATTATGAGGGGTTCCCACCATCCCTGTGCTGAGTTCCCGGGTCTGTACACCCGCTGTGCCCATTATGAGGGGTTCCCACCATCCCGGTGCTGAGTTCCCGGGTCTGTATATCTGCTGTGCCCATTATGAGGGGTTCCCACCATCCCGGTGCTGAGTTCCCGGGTCTGTACACCCTCTGTGCCCATTATGAGAGGTTCCCACCATCCCGGTGCTGAGTTCCCGGGTCTGTACACCCTCTGTGCCCATTATGAGAGGTTCCCACCATCCAGGTGCTGAGTTCCCGGGTCTGTATATCTGCTGTGCCCATTATGAGGGGTTCCCACCATCCCTGTGGTGAGTTCCCGGGTCTATACACCCTCTGTTCCCATTATGAGAGGTTCCCACAATCCCTGTGCTGAGTTCCCGGGTCTGGACACCAGCTGTGCCCATTATGAGGGGTTCCCACCATCCCTGTGCCGAGTTCCCGGGTCTGGACACCAGCTGTGCCCATTATGAGGGGTTCCCACCATCCCTGTGGTGAGTTCCCGGGTCTATACACCCTCTGTTCCCATTATGAGAGGTTCCCACCATCCCTGTGCTGAGTTCCCGGGTCTGTACACTCACTGTGCCCATTATGAGGGTTCCCACCATCCCTGTGCCGAGTTCCCGGGTCTGTACACTCACTGTGCCCATTATGAGGGGTTCCCACCATCTCTGTGCTGAGTTCCCGGGTCTGTACACCCACTGTGCCCATTATGAGGGGTTCCCACCATCCCTGTGCTGAGTTCCGGGTCTGTACACCCGCTGTGCCCATTATGAGGGGTTCCCACCATCCCTGTACTGAGTTCCTGGGACTGGCTTGTTTGCATGAATTACCAACAGGGCAAAATAAATGCTTCCTAAAAAAATAAAAAATTTAAAAAACAAGATATCCATTAACATTTACCAACAATTGAAAGTCAAATTTATCCTCGAAAAAAAAAAAGGTATAATTCACCTGAATGGCACAAACATTCATGTAAGCTACACAAACTTTGGGCAAAATTTGGGTAACAGACTAATTCCTATGATCGTCAGCACCATCTAGTGGCCAAAATGCAGTATTTTTTCTCATTGAGGTATTTCCGAACACTGTACTGCATGTTGGCCACTAGATGGTGCTGACAATCAAAGGAAATATTCTTTTAGATAAATTAGAGCCAAAGTTTGTGCAGCCTGCATGAAATTGTGTGACATTTGTCCAACAAATGTTTCATGAATAGACTTAAGATGTACTGAATGTAATGAAGTGTTCAGTTTTTCTAACAGATGCCAAAGTTGCAAAACCGCAGTCAGGTGGAAAGGTTTGTTTTATCTGCCGACATTAACCACTTGCTTACTGGGAACTTTCACCCCCCTCCCTGCCGAGGCAAATTTTCAGCTTTCAGCGCAGTCACACTTTGAATGACAATTGCGCGGTCATACAACACTGTACCCAGATGACTTTTTTCCCCCATACAAATAGAGCTTTCTTTCTGTGGTATTTAATCACCTCTGGGGGTTTTTTATTTTTTGGTAAACAAATAAAAAAAGCCAGAAAATTTGAAAAAAAAAAAAAAACGTTTTCATAGTGAGTTATACAATTTTTGCAAACAGGTCATTTTTCTCCTTCATTGATGTGTGCTGATGAGGCTGCACTGATGGGCACTGATCAGGGGGCACTGAGGAGGTTGCACTGATAGATGGCACTGATGGGCACTGATAGGCGGCACTGATAGGGGGCACTCATGGGTGGCACTGATGGGCACTGATGGGCTGCACTGATAGGCACTGATGGGCACTGATAGGTGGCACTGATGCACATTGATGAGGCGGCACTAGTGGGCACTGATCAGGAGGCACTGAGGAGGTTGCACTGATAGATGGCACTGATAGGGGGCACTCATGGGTGGCACTGATGGGCTGCACTGATGGGCACTGATATGTGGCACTGATGCACATTGATGAGGCGGCACTAGTGGGCACTGATCAGGAGGCACTGAGGAGGTTGCACTGATAGATGGCACTGATGGGCACTGATAGGCGGCACTGATAGGGGGCACTCATGGGTGGCACTGATGGGCACTGATGGGCTGCACTGATAGGCACTGATGGGCACTGATAGGTGGCACTGATGCACATTGATGAGGCGGCACTAGTGGGCACTGATCAGGAGGCACTGAGGAGGTTGCACTGATAGATGGCACTGATGGGCACTGATAGGGGGCACTCATTGGTGGCACTGATGGGCTGCATTGATAGGCACTGATGGGCACTGATAGGTGGCACTGATGCACATTGATGAGGCGGCACTAGTGGGCACTGATCAGGAGGCACTGAGGAGGTTGCACTGATAGATGGCACTGATAGGCGGCACTGATAGGGGGGCACTCATTGGTGGCACTGATGGGCACTGATGGGCTGCATTGATAGGCACTGATGGGCACTGATAGGTGGCACTGATGCACATTGATGAGGCGGCACTAGTGGGCACTGATCAGGAGGCACTGAGGAGGTTGCACTGATAGATGGCACTGATAGGCGGCACTGATAGGTGGCACTGATGGGTGGCACTGATAGGCACTGGTAGGTGGCGCTGATAGGCAGCACTGATAGATGGCACTGATGATGAGTCACTGATGGGCGCTGATAGTTGATAGTATCCATTTAAGAGCCGAGAACCCCAGGCAGAGGGAGAGCGCGTCCCCTCCGGGTCAAGTTCGAGGGTTCAGGTAAGTAAAATGTCGGGGGGGGACTGGTGGGGGGGGGCGGTCACTGCCAGGTGTTTTAGGATACATTAAGGTGAAAAAACACGAAGGTTTACAACCCCTGTAAGTATGTGATGTGATGATATGTACAGTTCTACTAACTCAGGCCAAAACTGTTTTATCTTCAGGCATTGAGGGATCCAAAGACGTATTGCGTTGAATAAAGCTCTGCTCTGTGAATATGGGGAAGGAGACAAAGAATGTTCCCCGCCTGCAACCCCCAGACCTCAAACACCATTCACTGATCGACTTACAATTGTCTATTCATACTGAATCAGCTCTCCCTGGCCACGAGTTTGATCAAAATTAACCCCTTCAGATCCACGCTATAGCCGAATGACAGCTACAGCAAGGACCTGCTTTGCCGGGAGCATCTATTGACGTTCTCCCGTGCCCGATCGGCCTGCGCGCCTCCTGCCGGGCGCGTGCTGCGCACTCTGTAATCCAGCGAGTCTATGAGACCCGCTGGATCACAGATCGGAGTAAGGGGTCGATCCCGATCCCTTACCACGTGATCAGCTGTCAGCCAATGACAGCTGATCATGTGATGTAAACAGAGCCGGTAATTGGCTGTCAGCGTGAGGAGAAAAAAAAAAAAAAGCCGATCACCGGCGGCTGTGAAAGGGACATCAGTCCCAGTCATGGAGAGCTGCTGCCAGCTCCTCAGTGCCCACCTGTGCCACCTGCCAGTACCACCTAGCAGCTGCCTATCAGTGCCCACCAGCGCCACCCATCAGTGCCCACAGTGCCACCTATCAATGCCCACAATCCGTGCCTCATCAACAGTGCTGCACATCAGTGCCACCTATTAGTGCCCATCAGTGTCACCTACCAGTGCCCATCAGTGCCCCTATCAGTGCCATCCATCAGTGGTACCTATCAGTGCCCATCAGTGCCACCCATCAGTGTCACCCATCAGTGTCATCCATCAGGGGCCATCAGTGCCGCCTTATCTGTGCCCATCAGTGCCGCCTTATCTGTCCCCATCAGTGCCGCCTTATCTGTGCCTATCAGTGCCGCCTTATTGTGCCTATCAGTGCCGCCTTAACTGTGCCTATCAGTGCCCACCAGTGCAGCCTATCAGTGCCCACCAGTGCCGCCTCATCAGCACATATCAATGAAGGAGAAAAATTACCTGTTTGCAAAATTTTATAACAAACTATTAAACATGATTTTTTTTTTTTTCAAAATTTTCCATCTTTTTTTGCTTTGTTTAGCAAAAAATAAAAATCCCAGCTGTGATTAACCACTTCAGCCCCGGACCAATTGGCAGCCAAAGGACCAGGCCCCTTTTTGCGATTCGGCACTGCGTTGCTTTAAGTGACAATTGCGCGGTCGCGCGCCGTGGCTCCCAAACAAAATTGGCGTCCTTTTTTTCCCACAAATAGAGCTTTCTTTTGGTGGTATTTGATCGCCCCTGCGGTTTTTTTTTTTTGCGCTATAAACAAAAATAGAGCGACAATTTTGAAAACAATGCAATATTTTTTGCTTTTTGCTATAATAAATATCCCCAAAAAATATATAAAAAAACATTTTTTTTCCTCAGTTTAGGCCGATATATATTCTTCTACATATTTTTGGTAAAAAAAAATCGCAATTAGCGATTATTGATTGGTTTGCGCAAAAGATATAGCGTTTACAAAATAGGGGATAGTTTTATAGCATTTTAATTAATATTTTTTTTTGGTGGTGGCGATCAGCGATTTTTATTGTGACTGCGACATTATGGCGGACACATCAGACTTTTTTGACACATTTTTGGGACCATTGTCATTTATACAGCAATCAATGCTATTTAAATGCATTGATTCCTGTATAAATGACAGTTGTAGTGAAAGAGTTAACCACTAGGGGGTGGGGAGGGGTTTATGGGCTGTGATGTGTGTTGTGTTTTTTTACATTAGGGGGTGGGGCTGACGTCTGACCTCATTGATCGGCTTTCCCGATGACCGGGAACAGCCAATCAGTGACAGGCAGAGTAGGAAGCGCGGGGAGAGGTTTGTTTACACAGACCTCTCCCTGTTCTTCAGCTCCGTGACCCGATCGCGGGACACCAGCGGCGATCGGGTCCGCTGGTCCCGCGGCCGTGGTCACGGAGCTCCCGACCGGGTCACGAGCGCGCCGCTGGCGGCGTGCACGCGACCCACGGGCAGGCATTTAAAGGACCACGTACAGGTACGTGATTTTGCCTGCCCTTGCCATTCTGCTGACGTATATGTACATGAGGCGGTCGGGAAGCGGTTAAATACCACCAAAAGAAATCTCTATTTGTGTGAAAAAAAATTATAAAAATGTAATTTGTGTACAGTGTAGTATGACCGCGCAATTGTCATTCAAAGTGTTACAGCGCTGAAAGCTGAAAATTGGTCTGGGCCGGAGGGGGGTTTAAGCGCCCGGTAAACAAGTGGTTAAAACATTTCAAAGGAATTCTCGAAAATTAGGTGGAATTTGTGTTCAGCCTGAATTGGAATCCCGATAGAGACTTGTCGCAGGTCAACTGTAGACCAAACACAGCGGAAAAAAAAAAAAAAAAACGATCAAAGTTGCCCCCGCTCAATCAATTTACAAGACTGTGGGAAGCGCAATTTTAGTACTTTGTGCAAATTTTCCCCCCATTTAATCTTTCCAGCAGAACAAAGTCGTATAGAACGCGAAAAGTTGCCGACGCAACAAGTTTCAGCGGCGTTTTCAATGCACGCCTTCATTCTCATGCAGCAGACACGTTGGCTTCCTCTCCCGGCACGCCGAGTCCTTGACCTCCCAGGAACCATCAGCAGATGTTCGTTAGTTTGTGGGGAGCTGGAGAATTGGAGCCATTTGCCGCTGCGCCGCCATTTGAATAAAAACGTTTCGAAAAACTCATTTGAGGGGGGAAAACAAGTTTCTGGTCTCCAGCCAATCACAGGCGGTCGTTAACTGATCGCCTTTCTCGCCAATAAATATTACAATTTAGACTTTACAATCTTCACAGATGGAGACGTATGGATTATTTTATTCTGCGGAATTTGGACGCTGTTTTTTTTTTCTGACTATAAATTAACATGAAACGAGTCTCCGCCGAACTTAGCGAGGAAAGAAATAGATTTGCCTGAAGAAAATCAATAATTTTTATGTTGACAATATTTGAGCTGTAGAAAGTGAACAAGAAAAGTCACCTCTGTGTCACCTCTCGGCGGCAATAGAGGAAGCTAAAATCTTTATTTTCAGAGCGATGTTTGTGTATCGGATTGTAGCGTTACGGCGACATTTATTGATTTCATATTGTAAGACGTTGGAGAATATATCCCAAGGAATCCACAATTACAAAAGTTCCATAGATATCTGTATGCATGGAGAGCATTTAGAAGGAAAAAATACATTTTGCCTATATACTGTATGTATATATATATATATATATACATGGGCGTCCGCAGGTAGGGGCAAGGGGGGGCAAGTGCCCCTCCTGGATTTAGGGATCAGATCAGGAGTTCCCCACTCTGTCTTTATCCAGGTTCTGTACTGAGCCTTATGCGGCGTACACACGAGCGGACTTTCCCGCGGGATTGTCCGCCGGACTGAAGTCCACCGGACAATCCCCCCGTGTGTGGGCGCCGGCGGACTTTTTGGCGCCAAAAGTCCGGCGGACTAGGTTTTAAGTTTTGTTTTAAAATGATCCGCTGGACTTGGCAGTCCGGCGGACAATCCCGCCGTTAGTATGCTAGTCCGCCGGACTTTTGGAAATGAACGGACTTGCCGCTCATCAGAAAGTCCGTTCATTTAGCACGTGACTTCAGGTAGACGGAGCTAGCGAAGGCAGTGAATGCCACCGCGCTAGCCCCGTCACCTGGTATGGATTTAAAGGGAATCCCCACGCCGAAAAAACGGCGTGGGGGTCCCCCCCAAATCCATCTCAGACCCTTATCCGAGCACGCAGCCTGGCAGGCCAGGAAAGGGGTGGGGACGAGCGAGCGCCCCCCCCCCTCCTGAGCCGTACCAGGCCGCGTGCCCTCAACATGGGGGTGCCCTGGGGAAAGGGGGGCCATGCGCCCCCACCCCAAAGCACCTTGTCCCCATGTTGATGAGGACAAGGGCCTCTTCCCGACAACCCTGGCCGTTGGTTGTCGGGGTCTGCGGGCGGGGGGCTTATCGGAATCCGGGAGCCTCCTTTAATAAGGGGGCCCCCAGATCCCGGCCCCCCACCCTATGTGAATGAGTATGGGGTACGATGTATATCCTACCCATTCACCTAAGGTGTAAAAGTGTAAAGAAAAAAAACACACAATTTTTTAAAAATATTTTATTGCACTGCTCCGGGGGTCTTCTTCCGTCTTGGGGGGTCTTCTCGCCGGACTCCTCCGCTCATTTACCTAGCTTTTTTACCGAGCAGAGGAGCCCAGCTACCTTCTTCGTCGCCGCCGTCGTCTGGGGGTCTCAATCTGCCTTTGGGGGTCTTCTGGGGTCTTCCGGGGTCTCTTCTGTTCTTGCCGCTGTCGTCGTTTTCTGCGCTGCCGCCGCCTTCTTCTTCTTCTTCTTCTTCCTCTTCTTCTTCTTCTTCTTCTTCTTCCGATGTTGACTCGTCGCTCTCTCTGGCCGGAATGCCAGAGCCGCGCTGTGCTGGGACTTATATAGGGACAAGGGGACAGGGTCACATGCTCATGTCACATGGTGACCCCGCCCCCTTGTGATGTCACAGTCCCGGAGGATGCTGCGACTGTGACATCATAGACCCCGGAAGACCCCCGAAGGCAGATCGAGACCCCCAGGCAACGGCGGCGACGGCGAAGAAGGTAGCCAGGCTCCTCTGCTCGGTAAAAGAGCTAGGTAAATGAGCGGAGGAGTCCGGCGAGAAGACCCCCCAAGACGGAAGAAGACCCCCGGAGCAGTGCAATAAAATATTTTAAAAAAATTGTGTGTGTTTTTTTTTATTTACACTTTACACCTTAGGTGAATGGGTAGGGGTACATCATACTCATTCACATAGGGTGGGGGGCCGGGATCTGGGGGCCCCCTTATTAAAGGGGGCTCCCGGATTCCGATAAGCCCCCCGCTCGCAGACACCGACAACCAATGGCCAGGGTTGTCGGGAAGAGGCCCTTGTCCTCATCAACATGGGACAAGGTGCTTTGGGGTGGGGGGGCCGCACGGCCCCCCTTTCCCCAGGGCACCCCCCATGTTGAGGGCACGCGGCCTGGTACGGCTCAGGAGGGGGGGCGCTCGCTCGTCCCCACCCCTTTCCTGGCCGGCCGGGCTGCGTGCTCGGATAAGGGTCTGAGATGGATTTGGGGCGGCCCCCCACGCCGTTTTTTCGGCGTGGGGATTCCCTTTAAGTCCATACCAGGTGACGGGGCTAGCGCGGCGGCATTCACTGCCTTCGCTAGCCCCGTCTACCTGCAGTTACGTTCTAAATGAACGGACTGCTCCGTGTGTGGGCAAGTCCGTTCATTTTCAAAAGTCCCGCAGACTTTTTCCCGCGGATTGTCCGCCGGAGAAGTCCGGGCGTGTGTGGGCAAGTCACACGCTCGGAAAGTCCGGCGAAGCCCCGCTGGAAAGTCTGGCGATTTGTCCGCTGGACTAGGTCCGGCGGACAAAGTCCGAACGTGTGTACGAGGCATTACACACACCACTGGGACATAGGGGCACTTGATGGACTGCAGACAGGGCTATGGGGTCCCTCTCTCTGACCCCCCATCACCCCTCTCTGTCACCCCCTTTCTCTCTGTCACCCCCCTCTGTCTCTCGCTGTCACACTTCTCTCTCTATGTCACCCCCCTCTGTCTTTTTCTGTCACCCCCTCTCTCTGTCACCCCCTTTCTCTCTGTCACCCCCCTCTGTCTCTTTCTGTCACCCCCCTCTATCTGTCACCCCCTTTCTCTCTGTCACCACCCTCTGTCTCTTTCTGTCACCCCCCCTCTCTCTGTCACCCCCTCTCTCTGTCACCCCCCTTCTCTCTGTCACCCCCCTCTGTCTCTCTCTGTCACCCCCTCTATCTCTTTCTGTCACCCCCTCTCTCTGCAGTCTCTTTGAGTCTATTGTGCCATGCCCACAGTCTCCTATAGTCTCTTGAGCCATGTCCGCAGTCTCTGACAGTTTCTTGTGCCATGTCTGCAGTATCTGACCGTCTCCTGTACTACGTCTGCAGTCTCTGACTGTGATAATGTGATAATGACGTTGTCAAAAAGGGTCAGAGCATGGGTGACCCTAAAATGATGCCCCCCCTGAAAAAAGTTCTGCGGACGCCCATGTATGTATATATATTTATGGTCTAGAGCCCTACGGACGACATGAGTAACGATGACACATAGGAACAACACAAAACTCACCAACATGAAATAGACCTGAAAGTGTGCCTTGGTCTACCGTATGGTACACCAAAATAAGGGGGCAAAAACCTTCAGGTAGGGGATAATTATTTATTAAAGGTAATGTCACTGAGTAAGTTGGGCAAAGGCCTGAGCCATCTCCAACTGTGGGTTAGGTATGTAGCGAGAGAAGCAGGCCGACTTCCACCGACCTAGTTTCTTGATCACACGGTCCGGAACCCCCTGTCTAGAGGCCGTCGTGGCCGCCCCGATCCGGAATGAATGCCCGGAGTACTGGCTGGGGTCCAATTGAAGACAGCCGAGAAGGACCCGGACATGTACCACGAACTGCGACGAGTTTGAGGGGTTTAACTGGAAAGGGTAAAAGCGGACTGGACCCTGGGCGGTCGGATAGCAGTGCCGTCGAGCGGTTTAACACGGCAACTGGGCACCAGTTGTTGTGGGTCCTGTACGGTGAATATCTACTCCGGAACCTGCTGCTGAGTTTTAGATGTCGCCAAGTGAAGGACGTAGTGATCCTGGTGGCGGCAGAGATTACTTCTATGCAAGACTGGACCGGCTGGGTGGCTGCGAGTGAACTCGCTGGGCCGTAGAAACCCATAAAACGCCATGTGTATCGCAGCCTGCAGGACGGTGCTGAGGAGGAGACCGAAAGGGGACCTATCCAGGATGTCAGACATTCCCTTAAAGATCTCCCCAGTGATAGGCAGCCGCTTCGGGCTGACTGGCGGCTGGTGCTTCTGAACTCCACGCAGTAGAGCCCTCACTGCGTGGCAGGAGAACACCGAAGGCCTCGCGGGGTCTTGAAGTGACAAGTAGTGCTGCACCCCGGCCACGTACTGGCGTATCGTGCTGTGTGACAGCGCTAGATGAGAATGGCAATAAGCGATAAACGCCAGAACCTGCTAGACGCTGGAAGATTCACGGGGCGTTGGGGCAGGAACTTATTAAATGCCCCCGGCCGTCCGGCAGGCCCGACGGGTGTTGCGGGCGAGCGAAGCGTTGATGAAGTTAGTAGCTGACTGCAAACGAGGGGCTAGTCCAAGGTCAGTTGTGACCAACCCGGGATAGAGGCTGAGAGATGGTAGGCTCCTGGCATCTGTTCAAAGAAAGGAACAAAGTTAAACGGGAGAGTGCGTCCGCTGCTGAGTTAAACTTCCCTGGAACGAATGAGCAGTAAACATTGAATTGATGTTGTAGGGATAGCTGGATCAGTCTGCGGAGGAAGGACATGACGGGCCTGGATTTAGACCTGCCCTTGCTGATGAACTCGGCTGTGGTTTGATTGTCTGTCGTAAAAGCCACCGTCTGTCCAGACCAATGGTGACCCCATAGGTGATCGGCTGCTACGACGGGGAACAGCTCAAAGAGGGCTGACGTGGTAGTGAAGCCCGGTGTGGCTAGTGCCTGAGGAGGCCAAGGGGCGGCGAACCACAAATGGACAAAAATGGCGGCGCATCCTGTGGATGCCGCCGCATCGGTCACCACTTGAGGTGACTGCGTGGACACGACTGGGCCTTCAAAACCACCGAGACGTCGTCCCAGGTGTAGGCCTTGTTCTCGGCCAAGTCATGGACCGAGACCATGAGTGAGGCCAGGTTAACGTCTCTGCCCTCTAAAATGTCCTTCCTTACGCTGGGTGGCACCAGGTGGGAAGGATGAATGGTAGTCGTGGCAAGCTCACTACCTGCGGCCGGTGCACTGATGGCTGGGACCACCGCAGGGTCCGGAACCGTGGCGGCCGGGCTGGCCTCTAGACGAGACACCCTGTCCTGGACCTCAACGATCGAGGAAGACAGGGAAGACACGAGGGTGTGTAGCTGAGCGACGGCGGCTGAAATAGATTCCAGGGACGCCGCCTGAACTGCTGCCGTCCAGAGCGACGGTACCCAACGTTGACGATAACAAGAGGCGATAGTGACTTACAGAGCCGATCGGCCCTATAGGCACACTATGCAAGCTGCTTAGGGCCCCGTCGCAGTGGGGGGGCCCCCAAGACCCAGCATCCCCCCCTGCACCTCTGGCTGGCCGTTTAGAGTGCAGTGAGGAGAGGTGGTAGGAGGTGGAAGGCGGCGATCGGCAGCTCTATGGTGCCTGAGTGGGCGGTGGGATCTCCCTGGGGTTTGTAGTACTCTCAGTGTATACAGTGGAGAGGAGAAGGGAGGGGCCTCTGACCCAGGCAGGTATCAGTTTCACTTTCACTCTGCTTCAACACTGTTGCTGATGCCCGGGTCAAAGGCCCCTCCCCTCTCCGCTGTATACATTCGGAGATAGAACTACTAGCCCCAGGGAGATCCCCCTGCCTGTGGACACCATATAGCTGCCGATTGCCGCCTCCCGCCTCCACCAGCCAGTTACAGGGGAACCTCTGCAAGGGGGGGAGTCAGCTGTTTGGGGGCCCAAATGTAAGAGGGGGGGCTTTCTGGGGACACTAATGTAAGGAAGGGGGCCTCTGGGGACACTAATGTAAGGACGGGGCCCTCTGGGGACACTAATGTAAGGACGGGGCCCTCTGGGGACACTGATGTAAGGACGGGGCCCTCTGGGGACACTGATGTAAGGACGGGGCCCTCTGGGGACACTGATGTAAGGACGGGGCTCTCTGGGGACACTGATGTAAAGACAGGGCCCTCTGGGGACACTGATGTAAGAGGGGGCCCCCTGAGGACACTAATGTCAGAGGGGGGGGGCTCTCTGGGGACCCTGTGTAAGGAGGGGCTCTCTGGGGACCCTGTGTAAGGAGGGGCTCTCTGGGAATACTAATTTAAGAGGGAAGGCTCTCTTGGGACACTAATGTAAGGGGAGGCTCTCTTGGGACCCTGGTGTAAGGGGGGGGGCTCTCTGGGGACCCTGGGGTACGGGGGGGGCTCTCTGGGGACCCTGGTGTAAGGGGGGCTCTCTGGGGACCCTGATGTAAGAAGGGGCTCTCTGAGGACCCTGATGTAAGGAGGGGCTCTCTGGGAGCCTGGTGTAAGGGGAGGCTCTCTGGGACCCTGGTGTAAGTGGAGGCTCTCTGAGGACCCTGATGTAAGGGGAGGCTCTCTGGGGACCCTGATGTAGGGGATACCCTCTGGGGACCCTGATGTAAGTAGGGAGGCTCACTGGGGGCCCTGATGTAAGGAGGGGCTCTCTGAGGACACTGATGTAAGGGGAGGCTCTCTGGGGACCCTGATGTAGGGGGATACCCTCTGGGGACCCTGATGTAAGTAGGGAGGCTCACTGGGGGCCCTGATGTAAGGAGGGGCTCTCTGAGGACACTGATGTAAGGGGGGCTCTCTGGGGACCCTGATGTAAGGAGGGGCTTTCTGGGGACCCTGATGTAAGCGGAGGCTCTCTGGGGACTCTGATGTAAGGGGAGGCTCTCTGGGAAACCTAATGTAGGGGGAGGCTCTCTGGGGACCCTGATGTAAGGGGGGGCTCTCTGGGGACCCTAATGTAGGGGAAAGCTCTCTGGGGACCCTAATGTAGGGGGAGGCTCTCTAGGGACCCTGATGTAAGGGGGGCTCTCTGGGGACCCTAATGTAGGGGGAGGCTCTCTGGGGACCCTGATGTAAGGGGGGGATCTCTGGGGACCCTAATGTAGGGGGAGGCTCTCTGGGGACCCTGATGTAAGGGGGGATCTCTGGGGACCCTAATGTAGGGGGAGGCTCTCTGGGGACCCTGATGTAGGGGGAGACTCTCTGAGGACACTGATTTAAGGGGGGCTGTCTGGGGACCCTTGTGTAAGGGGGGGCTCTCTGGGGACCTTGGTGTAAGGAGGGGCTCTCTGAGGACCCTGATGTAAGGGGGGCTCTCTGAGGACCCTGATGTAAGGGGGGCTCTCTGGGGACCTCATTCTGTTCTATATTGTTGTACTTATGCTTTGACTGTTTTGTTTAAAGGAGGGAGGATTGTTTTGGGAACACTGAAGTGTCAGGTGTGACTGTGTGGCAATGGCAAATGCTTAGGGCCCCAGGGAGGTCAGGATCGGCACTGGTGACTTAAGTCGACTGACGTGACAGCTGTGGAATCAAATGACAGACGACAATACAAATAACTGAAATGACATGTTGCCTTAACTGAAATTAACATCCCGTGACAGGGCCCGGCCCGGTCGTACCGTATGGGGTGGCTGTGAGCCGGACTCTGGAGCACGTACAGAAATGAGGCAACCGTGAAATGAGGCCAACTGCCTGGGTACGCTGGGGCCGAACTGTGACATCCAGCTGCCACCGGGTCCGACTCCAAGTGCTGTAGTATGCATCTGGAACGCCAGCACTCGAGTGCCAGCGACCTCGATCATCATGCCACTGTCTAGTGACTGAACGCCCTTTCTCTCTCTTTTTTTTTTTTTTTTGTAGAAATGCGGCCAGCCTAGGGCACGCCGGCGCGAATTCGTACAGGGAGGTGACCAATTAACGCCGGGGCGTGGTAAGGTGACATAGAAATGATATAACATGACAAGGACAAGAATCAAAAGTTTTTTTTTTTTTTTTTTGCGATTCCGTCCCTGGCGCATGTATTGAAATGAGGCCGGCCTAGGGCACGCCGACACGAATTAGTGCGGGGAAGTGACTGCATTCCTGCCGGGCGTGGTAAGGTGACAGAAATGACATACCATGACAGGGGCAAGAATCAAGAATGTACGCAACCTGTGATGTGATTCCGCCCTTGGCGCATGTATCGAAATGAGGCCGGGTAGCCGTGCGTCTGGATCGCCCCGATCGGAGTATCTATGGATGCGACCGGACCTACCCAGAGGTATGGTGACCGAAATGAAACCATGACAAAGACTAGATTACAACAAACCGAGCAATTTGTAACCGAATCTAATCTCTGGAGCATGTATAGAAATGAGGCCGAGCGGCTATGTGAATCAGAGCGAACCGATGCATCCCGGATGCGACCGGATTCAGACCGATACGTGGCCAATGACCGATATCATGCCAAAGACTGGACTCGGGCCCGCATCCGTACGAGCAGTGGCCAATCTCTGAAACATATATGGTAATACGGCCGTAACCTGGGTACCCCGAGACAAATCCGTGCCTAAGTGCGACATGACTTGAATCTGAGTGCGGCCAGGATCGAAATGATGGCATGAACGCCCTGTTTAACTGATGCGAAATGACTTAGCATGACCGAATGGCCTGATACGTTAGCCACGTTTGAAATGACGAAATGATTGCCATGCTAATACATGAAATGTTTCGACACGGTCGAAGTGATTCGTACAATTTAACATGCCAACAGCGATTCGGAATGCAGATAGCGATTCGGCACGCTTGCTGGCATAACCGATTTGAATAATATGACAGGACATGAACGATGCGTGTGAGTGCGAACGGCACCCATGCGTGAGCCATGTTTGAACGATTCAAAGACTGCGTAGTACGACCGTGTAAGGGGAACCCTTGAGTGCCGGATGCGGCATCGGTCGGAGTGTCATGGAGGGCGGCCTTGAGTATGCGTGCCGCTAGGTGGCTCCCGATCGTGTACAACCAAAAACGTGCGTGTAACTGTTTAGGTTTTCGAGACAAGCGGTGCGTGGTTCGTGAGCTACGCAGACCACAGTTTAGTGACATGATAAGCAGTGCATGAGAACGTAAAACATGGGAGCCGAAGCCCTACCTGCGACAGCCGAACCAGACTCTTTGTACGGAACTGCGACTCGGCGACACGAGTGCGACACGAAGGGACAACACGACTTACGAACGCGGAACGCGGGACTGCAACAAGAGGAGACGGACAGACGAAAACGGAGCTCACGAACCGGCACCAACAGCGCTTGTCTCGAACGAGTCGGTCCTAGATGTCTGACGTATCAGATGTCTCGCACAGGAAACCGACAAAGACCGGCGGCCTTTGGGCTGCTTAAATACCCTCCGGGCTCCTCCCATAACTTCAGGCCGGTACCCGGCCTTCCAATATATATATATTAGAGCTGCACGATTCTGGCTAAAATGAGAATTGCTATTTTTTTGCTTAGAAGATAGATCACAATTCTCTCACGATTCTCGTGGCGCAACAACATCTTTCACATTAAAACAAAAAAAAATTGGGCTTAGTTTACTGTTTCGTTTTAATTTTTTTTTATTCATTGAAGTGTATTTTTCCCCAAAAAATTGTGTTTGAAAGAGCGCTGGGCAAATACAGTGTGACATAAAATATTGCAGAAATTGACATTTTATTCCCTAGGGTCTCTGCTAAAATATATATAATGTTTGGGGGGTTCCAAGTAATTTTCTAGCAAAAAATATTGATTTTAACTTAAGAAAGAAGTTTTAGAAAAAGATTTAAACTTTAAGTGGTTAAACTTCCTGCATTTACAGGTTGTTTAAAAACTTGTCAGACTACACCCATAATTACCCATCAGTGCTGCCTATGAGTGCCCATCAGTGCCGCCTATGAGTGCCCATCAGTGCCACCTATGAGTGCCCATCAGTGCTGCATACCAGTGCCACCTATCAGTGCCCATCAGTGCCACCTATCAGTGCCGCCTATCAATGCCCATCATCAGTGCCCATCAGTGCCACCTCATCAGTGCCACCTCATCGGTGCCCATCAGTGCCACCTTATCAGTGCCCATCAGTGCAGCCATATCAGTGCCCATCAGTGCCACCTCATTGGTGCCATCTCATCGGTGCCCATCAGTGCCACCTTATCAGTGCCCATCAGTGCAGCCATATCAGTGCCCGTCATTGAAGAAGAAAACTTACTTATTTACAAAAAAAATTAGCAGTGACAAAGAAAAACTTGTTGCGCAAAAAATAAAAATCGCGGAGGTGATCAAATACCACCAAAAGAAAGCTCTATTTGTGGGAACTAAAGGATGAAAAATTTGTTTGGGTGCAGTGTAGCATGACCGCGCAATTGTCATTCAAATTGCGACAGCGCTGAAAGCTGAAAATTGGCCTGGGCAGGAAGGTGTCTAAGTGTCTGGTATTGAAGTGGTTAAGGTGCTGAAGTCACACGGGTTCTGGTCTGTTCCGGGGTTCCGGTCCTGATCAGCCCTGTGAGGGGTCCCGGACCCAGGAGTGTCTGCTAACCCCGTAAGCCTTGTCATCCTGACCAGCCCCAGAGGCCCTCATGGTCTGGGGTGCGGATCCATCCGTTCCCGAGCCTCGGAACTGGCTAGTTCGAGGCGCAGTAACTGAAGGAGGATTCTGAAGTGTCCCGGTGCCCTCTCAGGATTGGAGAGGCCCAGCAACTCGACAAGCGACCAGGGGAGGACTCTTCGGAGGAGGGCCACGCACGAGGCTGGCTGCTCGGTAAGAGCCTGGGAGCTGAGATGTATGGACACTAGTTGAATCCGCATTTCCTACGGTATCGCCGGATCGGCTGAGAGATACTGGTACCATATAGACATGTGCAATTCGTTTAGTTTTTTTTTTCATTTTCCGTTAAAATTCGTTATATTCGTTCATTCGTTATCGTACGAATGAACGAATGATTCGCTAAAAATTTTAACGAATAACGAATTATCGAATCGAACGAATATGAAAAACAACGAAAATCCGAAATAACCAAAATAGAAACAACGAAACTACGAAAAAGAAGAAAATCCGAAAAACGAAAACAGGAACAACGAAAATCAAAATGAACGAAAAAATTCGTACATTCGTAACTTTTTTTTTTTGTTGAATTGGTAATTTTCCGTGTCCCTTACAATGGCGCTGCTTAACGTGCCTCGAATGGATTGAGCGGAAGAATTCGTACATTCGTAAATTTTTTCTTTTTTTTTTTTTCGATTCGTAATTTTCCGTGTCCCTTACAATGGCGCTGCTTAACGTGCTTCGAATGGATTGAACGAAAAAATTCGTACATTTGTAACTTTTTTTTTCGATTCGTCATTTTCCGTGTCTCTTACAATGTAATAGTAGCATACACATTACATAAAATTATGAATTATGCTCCGATTACGAATCTACGAAAACAATGTTACAAAAGTACGAAATAAATCAATCTTACGAAAGTACGAATGTAACTAAATCTACGAAAATACGAATGCGTCCGAATTTCGAATAAACGAAAATTAAACGGAAAAACGAATCAACGAAAAAATAACTCTTACGAAAATACGAATCGTTACGAATACGAACACCGACGACTTACGAATTTACGGATTGTTAAGAATCAACGGAAACGAACAGAAACGCAACTAAACTAAGCAAATTTTTCTATTGTGCACATGTCTAGTACCATAGGAAAAGTTCCTAACCCATCCTTCAGTTGCAACTAAGTTCCTGTGAGAGACTTTGGTCTGTTCATCTGAAGTTTCCCAACCAAGTCTGTGGCAGAGACTTTGCTAATTCCGAATCACTTGTTCGCTGCGAAACCTACAAACAAGGGATCCCTGGATCATCTAGAGAGAGACATTTAGACCACTTTCACACTGAGGCGCTTTTCAGGCGCTTTCACGCTAAAAACAGCGCCTAAAAAGCTCACGAAAACTTATTTCCATTAAAATCAATGAACACTTTCACACTGGGGCAGTGTGCTGGCAGGGCTGTGAAAAACTCCCCTCCCCATTGAAATGAATGGAAAGCTCTTTAAAAGCGCCTGAAAAGCTCTTCAAAAGCGCTCAGTGTTTTTACTGGCAGTTTAGAAGCGCTTCAGTGTGAAAGTGGCCTTACTGAATGTCCGCAGTTCTGAAGTGCCTTCATCACCCGTACCCTCTATTCCCAACTGAGAGACTGTGTTCTGTTTTATCGTTTACGCAAAATAAAAATCCTCAAAAGGACTTTGAGTGTCGGTCTCCACATTTACTGGGTACTAACCCTGGGAACCCCTAGACAAGAACGACGAGCTATAAGGAGGAGGTAATCGGTGAGCCCAGAAAAACATAGCCGCCAGGCAGGGGGTGATTGTCGCTTCACTAGAAACAGACGTCATAGCCTATCCAGTGCTGCAATCTACCGGCCTTATGCCCCTTTCACACTGGGGCGTTTTTCAGGCGTTTTTCAGGCGCTTTAGCGTTAAAAAAAGCGCCTGTAAAACGCTTGAAAGAAGCCTCATCTGCAATTCCAATGTGAAAACTCAGGTGCTTTAAGAGCCCTTTCACACTGCCAGCGCCCGAAAAACGCTCGTAAAGCGCCGCTTAAACTAGCGGCGCTTTGCCAGCGCTTTTCGAGCGCTAGTGGGGCGCTTTTAAACCCCTGCTAGTGGCCAAAAAAGGGTTAAAAGCGCCCACAAAGCGCTGCTGCTACAAGCGCTTTTCAGGTGTTTTTCAGGCGCTTCCCATGGATTTCAATGGGAAGAGGCGCTTTAGGAGCAGTGTATTCACCGCTCCAAAAGCGCTGCAAAGAAGCTGCTTGCAGGACTTTTTCTGACGCCCCGCCAGCGCAGCGCCTCGTGTGAAAGCACCCGGGCTTTCACATTGGGATTGCAGTTGCAGCTTCTTTCAGGCGCTTTACAGGTGCTTTTTTTAACGCTAAAGCCCCTGAAAAACGCCTGAAATACGCCACAGTGTAAAAAGGGGTCTTAGGCCACTTTCACACTGAGGCGCTTCTAAACTGCCAGTAAAAACACTGAGCGCTTTTGAAGAGCTTTTCAGGCGCTTTTGAAGAGCTTTCCATTCATTTCAGTGGGGAGGGGAGTTTTTCACAGCCCTGCCAGCACACTGCCCCAGTGTGAAAGTGTTCATTGATTTTAATGGAAATAAGTTTTCGTGAGCTTTTTAGGCGCTGTTTTTAGCGTGAAAGCGCCTGAAAAGCGCCTCAGTGTGAAAGTGGTCTTACTGTCTATCTTAATACTGCCTGGAAGATATCAGTGATCACTCTCTTCGCCTCCCTGTTAGGCAGGAATTCAGCACCCACTTCCCTTCAGGCCCAAGCCACTCAAGGAAGGAATTAGCTTCTTAAGTTCAGTTTATTTTTTCTTCATCTTTAGACCACTTTCACACTGAGGCGCTTTTCAGGTGCTTTCACGCTAAAAACAGCGCCTAAAAAGCTCATGAAAACTTATTTCCATTAAAATCAATGAACGCTTTCACACTGGGGCAGTGTGCTGGCAGGGCTGTGAAAAACTCCCCTCCCCATTGAAATGAATGGAAAGCTCTTCAAAAGCGCCTGAAAAGCTCTTCAAAAGCGCTCAGTGTTTTTTACTGGCAGTTTAGAAGGGCCTCAGTGTGAAAGTGGCCTAAGGGACATACCTCTGTCAAATTCTGCCCCCCCCCCCCCCCCTTCCTGCTAAAACACCTTCTGCCTACCATCTAATGTCCTTAAAGTGACTCTTCACATTACCATCATCTATTAAAGGGAAGGACACTATTGGCTACTTTAGGCTACTTTCACACTGGAGCGGTGGGGGCGCTGGCGGTAAAGCGGCGCTATATTTAGCGCCGCTTTACCGGCGTTTTAGCGGCGCATTGCGGCCGCTCGCGGGGTATTTTTACCCCCGCGAGCGGCCGAAAAAGGGTCAATACCGCCCGCAAACCGCCGCAGCGGCGTTTTGCGGGCGGGTTCGGCGCGCTCCCCCATTGCTTTCAATGGGACCGGGCGCTATAGGAGCGGTAAATATACCGCTCCTATAGCGAGCCAAAGATGCGGCTTGCAGGACATTTTTGAGCGTCCTGCAAGCGCACCGCTTCAGTGTGAAAGCCCTCGGGCTTTCACACTGAAGGAACAGCAACAGCTGTTTCGGGTCGGTTTGCAGGCGCTATTCTTAGCGCAATAACGCATGCAAACCGCCCCAGTGTGAAATGGGCCTTACTGTTCTTTGGGTAATTTCACATCTCGTCTCAAAGAAACTATATTCCAATCGTGCACCAACGCATGGGCCCCAACAAGCCGGCAGAAGAGGTCTTAATATGTTTATGTTCTTTATAGATATTTTCTTGCCTAAAGTTCTGAGAGTTAAAACCTGGACTCTTCTCACATTTTCTTCATCTTAAGGGATATACCTCAGTTAAATTCGGCCCTCCCCCCCCCCCCCCCCCCCCCCCCCCGCTTAAACAACTTCTGCTTACCACCTGATGTCTTTAAAGTGACTCTTTGTTAAAGAGGGACACTTGGCTACTTTACCATTCTTTGGGTAATTCTGCTTCTTCTCAAAGAAACTACATTACAATCATGCAGTCAGCTTCTAATGCCTCTACTCCCTCTCCTAGTCTGAGTGCTGCTGTGCAGTTGAGGACAGAATATGAAGACAGATTCAGTTACTAAGACCCCTTTCCCACCAAGGGCGTTTTGCAGGCGCTATAGCGTTAGAAATAGCGCCTGCAATCCGCCCTTAAACAGCTGTACCATTGTCTCCAGTGCGAGAGCCGGAGGGCTTTCACACTGGAGCGGTGCGCTGGCAGGACGTCAGGAAAAGTCCTGCCAGCAGCTTCTTTGGTACGGTGAAGGATCGGTGTGTTTACTGCTCCTACTCCGCTGCTCCCCATTGAAATACCGCCAGCAAAACGCCGCTGTTGTGGCGTATTGCCGGGGGTTTTAACCCTTTCCTGGCCGCTAGTGGGGGGTAAAATCGCCCTGCTAGTGGCCGAAATGCGCTGCAAATCTGACGGTAAAACGCCGCTAAAAATAGCTGCGTTTTACCACCGACGCTAT
Source organism: Lithobates sylvaticus (assembly GCA_028564925.1). Taxonomy (NCBI): domain Eukaryota; kingdom Metazoa; phylum Chordata; class Amphibia; order Anura; family Ranidae; genus Lithobates; species Lithobates sylvaticus. The sequence continues at coordinate 9,805,650 of CM053031.1, read as the reverse complement.
GGGAGGCGTGGTGTGAAAAGGGTCTGAGGGACTGCATTCATGATTTATATTTTAATAGATGCATAACCGTGTTCACTAATATTTTTCATTTTATAGTTCACCTAATGGCCCAATGCCCCAAATTACGGGAATGACCTGTGGGAGGAGCTACAGCGGCAGGTTTGGCGCTCGGTTTTGGATTACAAGCGCAGAGAGCGTCTTTCATTCCCCGTTGGCAGTCGCCGTACGCCGCGCTTCTGTGTACACTACATTCCTGTCCTCAAATAGATTTTTTCTGGCATGAACTCCTCCGCCAGAATTTACCCAGTTAAATATATAAATATGTAAATTGCCGCCATGAAGACAGTCAGCGGGGACTGCAGATTATTAATGCCGCCCCGGCAGGAAAAGCAAATCTCGCAGTGCGCCATAAAACATCATTATGCAGCATTTAAAGTGTGAGCGCCTAATGCGCTACCTGGAATTATAGCGACTGCAATCACGCCGGAGGACGTATATCACCTCCCAGTTCCCCGGTCGCCCGCCGCCGCCGCTGGGCGATAAAAATAGTTCAGGATGATGAATGGAAATATGGGCTTAACCCCGTCACCGCCGTCCAACCGGGATCCCCGACAAATCTTCCCGGCGCTTCTCTCTGCCGAGTGTCGGGATGGAGACATTGTAACAACAATAAAAGAATGATAAAGCAAACGTTGTTTCCATCGGAAAGTGATTTATTTATTTTTTTTACTTGTTTATTATTTATTATTATTAATTATTAGTTTTTTTGTTTTTGCTTTTTCTTATTCAGATCGGATTCCAATTGTTGGAAGTCACCAAATTTTGTCCGAAACTGGTGTTGCATACACACGGTCGGACAAAGTTGTCGGAAAATCCGATCATTCCGAACGTGGTGACGGTCGTTGCGTACGACGGGACTACGTAGAGGCCGGTAGCCAATAGCTTTGGTCTCGTAATTTGATCTGAGCATGCGTGGCACTTTGTCCGTCGGAATACACGCGATCGGAAAAGGTCCGATCGGACTTTGTTGTCGGAAAATTTGAGAGCAGGACCTCAAATTATTTCCGTCGTAAAAAGTCCGATGGAGCCCACACACGGGCGGATTTTCCGACAACATGGTCCGATCGGACATTTTCCGTCGGAATTTCCGACCGTGTGTACAGGGGCACTTCAGTCTTGCACAGGTGTACCGGCTCCTCTCCTGGACTGAAACCACTTCCTCTGATTTCACCGCACACTGCAGCAAGTCAGATAGAGCCAACCTCACTTCCTTTTTCGGCTGGAGGACATCCAACATCTAACGCAGGGGTCTCCAAAATTTCGAAACAAAGGGCCAGTTCAGACTTCAGGGTCCCCCTGTACCTGGCTGGTCTCCACTCTGCACCTCAAACCCCCAGCATTTCTCTGTACCCCAGGGCTCAAGTCCTGCGGGAACGCATGGGAACGGAGTTCCTGTACTTTTTCCACAACAGAAACTCAGTTCCCATTAGCAGCCGTGTCCTGCAAGACTTTGAAGTATGCGAGCTGTGTGGCAGGTGCTACACCAGCAGCTGCCGACACAACTCGCAATAGTAAGTGCCGCACACCAGGGGTGGACTGACCATTCAGGCATTGCCAGTAGGGGGCCCCATGACGGCTTCCGCTTCGTCTACCTGTCAATCACAGCTAGCTGACAGGTAGATCAGGTCCCTGCTGCTAAGAGATTGTGTTTAGTCAGACCTCTCGTGATGCGCTCCTCCCCGCCGGACCCTCCTGATTTTCTGTCTCCTCATTCCCCCCCCCCCCCCCAGTCTCCTGCATACTTGCTCTGTGTGTCCCGCTGAATCCCCCCCCCCCCTCCTCTATCTTCAGTGCCATATGATGAGAGAACCCAGAGGAGGAGCACAGCTATTCTGCTCACAGGACATGCAGGGAGAGAGGTGAGCTGAGGGAGGAACATCAGTTTGGGGTGGTAAGCTGAGCACAATACCTGGCAAAGTTTAATGCCAGGAGGGAAGTTTATGTGGAAATATGTGAAGGGTTGGAATAGCAGCGAGTGTGTGTTGGAGCCCTGCAGAGTTTGCAGCCCCCCCCAAGCTAACATACATCTCCTAAGCAGGAACACATCACTATCTCCCCAAGAATTCTGTCCAGATAATGTGCACTTCATTTATGACCTTTCCGTTTAACCCTGTGTTATCCAAACTCTGTTCAATGAAAAGTGTAAACTCACCACATAAACACTCTATATACAAAATAAAATTCCCCAATAAAGATCAGAACATGATGTTCACATTTGCATGGAAGCACAATTGTATGAATGCTGATTATTCAGAGAATTACCGGATTTATGTTTATTTTTATTGATTGTTTTTATTGTACTAACAGTTAAGCTTCATCCACACAATACGAAAATTGGATGAAAAATACCACTTTCGAAGCGTTCGTGCATATGAGCGTATCATTTTTTTTTGGTGGGCGAGTGGCCCCTGCTGTACCCCCCATGTGGGGGGAGGTGGGAGGCGGCGATCGGCAGCTCTATTGTGTCCACGGGCCGCGGGATCTCCCTGGGGCTTGTAGTTCTCTCTCTGAATGTATACAGTGGAGAGGGGAGGGGCATATAACCCGGACATGTATCGGCGTGGAGTGTAGAAGCAGAGCGACTCGTTGAAGAGTGAAGCCGATACATACCCGGGTCAGAGGCCCCTCCCCTCTCCACTGTATACATTCGGAAATAGAACGACAAGCCCCAGGAGATCCCACGGCTCGCGGGCAACATACAGCTGCTGAATGCCGCCTCCCACCTCCCCCACTGCATACCAAAACGGACAGCCAGAGGTGCAGGGGAGATGCCGGGTCTTGGGCCCCCCCCCCCCCATAGCAACAGAACGGTAGGGCCCAGTCGCAAATGCGACTGCTGCAACCCTGAAAGTTCCGCCACTGGCCCCATCATTGGTATCAATGGTAATTCATTTATTATAATGTTTTTTCGTTAGGGTAAGGGGGTTCGAGTTCAGTTTAGGTTAGGGTTAGGATTAGGAGTTGGGGTTAGGGTCATTTATTATTATTTTATTTATTTATTTATTTTCATCTTATTTATTATTATTATACGAATAATAATAAATTAATAAATAAATGTAAAATAAATAAAAAGTAAATAAATAAAGTAACAATAAATAATTAAATAACTCTTAACTTTAATTCTTACCCCTTAGAATAATTAATAACTAAATACCCTAACCTAAAATAATGATAATTATTATTATTATTATTATGAAAGTATTTTTTTGTTCAAGTTTGGGTGTTGTTATTTTATTATTATTATTATTAATAATAATAATAATAATAATAATAGTTATTCATATTTATATTATTATAATATTTATTATTATTATTAATGTATTTTTTTGTTCAAGTTTGAGTGTTGTTATTTTATTATTATTATTATTATTATTATTATTATTATTATTATTAATAATAATAATAATAATAATAATAATAATGTATTTAATATTTTTTAAGGTTAATTATTATTTTCTAGTGTATTGTTGCATATTATTAATGTATTTACCTTATTTAGTTATTTGCGTATTTATTTTACATTTATTTATTCATATATCATTACTATTTTATTTAAAAAAAAAATAATTTGAGCAGAAAATCGCGCAACAACGCGTGAAAAAAAAATGCGCGAATGGTGCGTTTTCATTCATTTCTATTGGAATACAAAAGTGCCAAAAACGCTTCAAATCTGCCCAATTCGAGCGACAAGAAAATCTCCAGAACTTGTTTGGCTTCAGGCATTTTGGAGTGGAGATGTGAACCGTCTCTATAGAGAATTATAGATTTTTTTCCCCTCCCCCTCCAGCGTTTTGGAGCTTCAAGTGAATGGGGCCTAAAGCAGATACCGATCAGCCATAACTTTATGACCACCGACAGGTAAAGTGAATAACATTGATTATCTCGTTGCTATAGGACCTGAAAGTGGGTGGGATATATTAGGCAGCGAGAGAACATGTTGTCCCTGAAGTTGATGTGTTGAAAGAAGTAAAAAACGGACATCACAGTTTGTTGTGTAGCTCCCGACCGCTCAGGGTGCCCATGCTGAAACCGCGCCCGCAGCCAAAAGCGCCTACAATGGGCATGTGAACATCAGAACTTCATCACAGAGCAGCAACACTGAAATGGGAAAACATAATAAAAATAAATAAAAATAAAAATAAATTGCTTATGAAAAAACATGCTAATAGGTTGCAATGCAGTGTAAAGAGCAACCTAAATGTCACCCAGATGGGGGTTGCAATTACCTTTAATTTACTTTAAACTACTAATAATTGCTACTAAGAATAGCTGGAGAAATAAGTAACATTTTACACCATTTCCTGTCCAGATGACAAACATCAGATTCCTGAGTACGATAAAAAGATACAAATGTATAATATTAAAAGTATATTGTCAGCGCCCCCTAGTGGTCTCTTCCGGAACATTAGTCCCATCTTCTCGAAGGGGCTGCAGCACACACTGACAGACACAATCCAATCACCAGCAGATGATTTTCCCCGCAGCCGATAAAGCTTCCCCGTCGCAAACTATGGGGGATGATTTACTAAAGGCAGATAGGCCGGGCACTCTGCAAGTGCAGTCGCTCCAGAGCTTAGTAAATGAGGTGAAGCTTCACTTTGCATAGAATATCCAATCACGTCAGTGGCGGTGCGTCCAAAAGGGCGCACGGGCGCCGCCCCCTCTCTCCTGCCCCCCCTCTATCACCAATAGATAGATTCATGCATTGCATGAATGTATCCATGGTCACCGATGCCACCCCCTATTCAGGGGCCCAGCCCCTTTTCGGGTGCAGGGCGCCTGAATTACAGCGGCGGGGGGGGGGGGTGTTTTTGAAGCACCTGATTAGAGCCATAGGCTCTAATAGGCATCAAAAAAGGTAAACAGCGAGCGCCATGCTTAGCGCTCGCAGTTCACCCAGCTGTGTTTGAAAAGCGAATGAATATTCACTTTCCTAACACTAAACCGCCTCTCTGCCTATCAGGTGCTCGGGTCTGTTACCCGTCACCTGATTGGCTGAAACGATAGGCGCTGTGATCAGACATCCAATCATAGGAGAGAACGGGACGAGGGAACGGGAAAAGACATGGAGGAGCATAGAGGACAGGACACCGCCTGCCAGGGAGGCATTGTGGCAGCATTCAATGGGCACAGTGGGAGCATTTGATGACACAATGAGAGCATTTGATAGGCACAGTGAAGCATTTGATGGCACAGTGTGAGCATTTGATGGGCACAGTGGGAGCATTTGATGGGCACAGTGGGAGCATTTGATGGGCACAGTGGGAGAATTGATGGCATAGTGGGAGCATTTTATGGGCACAGTGGGAGCATTTTATGGGCACAGTGAGAGAATTTGATGGCACAGTGGGAGCATTTGCTGGGCACAGTGAGAGCATTTGAGGGCACAGTGGGAGCATTTGCTGGGCACAGTGAGAGCATTTGAGGGCACAGTGGGAGCATTTGATGGGCACAGTGGGAGCATTTGATGGGCACAGTGAGAGCATTTGATGGGACAGTGGAAGCATTTGATGGGCACAGTGAGAGCATTTGATGGCACAGTGGCTGCATTTGATGGCACAGTGAGAGCATTTGATGGGCACAGTGAGAGCATTTGATGGGACAGTGGGAGCATTTGATGGGCACAGTGTGAGCATTTGATGGGCACAGTGGGAGCATTTGATGGGCACAGTTAGAGCATTTGATAGGCACAGTGAGAGCATTTGATGGGACAGTGGGAACATTTGATGGGCACAGTGAGAGCATTTGATGGCACAGTGGCTGCATTTGATGGGCACAGTGGGAGCATTTGATGGCATGTGGGAGCATTTGATGGGCACAGTGGCTGCATTTGATGGGCACAGTGGCTGCATTTGATGGGCACAGTGGCTGCGTTTAATGGGCACAGTGGCAGCGTTTGATGGGCACAGTGGCTGCATTTGATGGGCACAGTGGCTGCGATTGATGGGTACAGTGGCTGCATTTGATGGGCACAGTGGCTGCATTTGATGGGCACAGTGGCTGCGTTTAATGGGCACAGTGTGAGCATTTGATGGGCACAGTGGGAGCATTTGATGGGCACAGTGGGAGCATTTGATGCGCACAGTGGGAGCATTTGATGGGCACAGTGTGAGCATTTGATGGGCACAGTGGGAGCATTTGATGGGCACAGTTAGAGCATTTGATAGGCACAGTGAGAGCATTTGATGGGACAGTGGAAACATTTGATGGGCACAGTGAGAGCATTTGATAGCACAGTGGCTGCATTTGATGGGCACAGTGGGAGCATTTGATGGCATGTGGGAGCATTTGATGGGCACTGTGGCTGCATTTGATGGGCACAGTGGCTGCATTTGATGGGCACAGTGGCTGCATTTGATGGGCACAGTGGCTGCGTTTGATGGGCACAGTGGCTGCATTTGATGGGCACAGTGGCTGCGTTTGATGGGCACAGTGGCTGCATTTGATGGGCACAGTGGCTGCGATTGATGGGTACAGTGGCTGCATTTGATGGGCACAGTGGCTGCGTTTGATGGGCACAGAGAGGTTGCAATTGAAGGGGTTTTATTTCATAAAAACAATCAATGTGTTCTTACGTGTTCCTGTTCATTAATCGTAGACCCAGTTACTAAATCGCTATTGAAGTTTCAACAAGCTAAAGTCATTTTCAATATTTTTAAAGCTGAACTCCAGGCATTAAAAAATATAATCAAAATATATTCCCTAACAGCCAAAAAGAATATAAATCCAGTTTGTGAGCACCAAATAAATACCTGAAAACCCGGATATCACCTTCTAACAGTAGAAGTGACGTCATCACTTTGCTGTACACAACGTGCGCCGGGAGTGGAGCAGAATACATATCAGCCTAAATTCATGAAGAAATTCGATTTTTTACATTTTTTTTATTGGATGTTTTATAGCAGAAAGTAAAAAAAATATTATTTTTTTTTTCAAAATTGTCAGTCTTTTTTTGTTTATAACGCAAAAAAATAAAAAATAAATAAAACACGCAGAGGTGATCAAATACCACCAAAAGAAAGCTCTATTTGTAGGGGGGAAAAAAGGACATCAATTTTATTTGGGTACAGCGCCGCCCGACCGCGCAATTGTCAGTTAAAGTAACGCAGCGCTGTATCGCAAAAAAACGGCGGGGGTAAACCTTCCGGGGCTGAAGAGGTTAACTGAATACATTTCTGTAGATGTTAAAGAAAACATTTTATTTGTATGCCTCCGTTTTTGAGTGATGCCCCCTGGCAAGAGAGAGGGTGGGGGGAGGGTGGGGGGTACAATGATGCAGAATCAGCCATCATGGCGGAGCCCTTCTATGAGCCGTTTTGTCACTCTATGTACCATCTTGTCAGGGGAAGCTCCTGGGAAGCCATCGCCGTCTCTTCTCCCATGAGCCTTCGCCTGCGTCTACCAGCTGCCGTGATTTATACAGTAAATGGCCTGATTAATGGCGGAAGACTTCCATTTATTCCTTGAATTCTTCCAGCAGCCCCTCCCCCGCCCCAAAAGGGGGTAAGAAAATTGATAATTCTGTACTTCATATCCCAAGCGATGAGATCGGCTTTACCCAATGGGAATTGTTCTTTGAGAATAGAACTCCCCTGTATGCACATGGCAGCATTAGCGTTGCGTTGCGTTGCGCTGCGGCAGAGCGCGGCGGGTGTTGAGTCTTTGCAACCGACTCTGTTGACTTCTATTGGAAGACACGGCAAACACCAGAGGCATCAAAAGTAATCACTAACACTGAAAAAAATAAAGTCTTATGCCACGTACACACGACCGGACTTTTTGACAGCAAAATTCCGTCGGAACTCCGCCGGAATTCCGGCGGGAACTCCGTCGGACCTAGGCTGCTGGAAAGTCCGGTCGTGTGTACAGGGCATTACTGGGAGCTTGAGGAGCACCAATTGAATTTTAATGGAAATTAACCTCTTGCTTACTGGGCACTTAAACCCCCCCCCCCCCCCTCCTGCCAAGACCAATTTTCAGCTTTCAGCGCTTTCACACTTTGAATGACAATTGCGCGGTCATACAACACTGTACTCAAATGACATTTTTTATCATTTTTTTCACACAAACGGTGCTTTCTTTTGGTGGTATTTAAAGAGGAGTTCCACCCTAAAGTGGAACTTCCGCTTATCAGAATCCCCCCCCCCCCCACTTCGGTGCCACAATTGGCACCTTTCAGGGGGGAGGGGGTGCAGATACCTGTATAATACAGGTATCTGTACCCACTTCCGTGATAAGATATCTGGAGCTGCCCCGCCCATATGCGAAGATGCCCCATTGTGTCTTTGGAAACACGGTTCCCAGGACACAGCGGGGACCAATAGAGACGCGCAGCGTGACTCGCGCATGCGCAGTAGGGAACCGGGCAGTGAAGCCGTTGCGTCTTCACTTCCTGATTCCCTGACAGAGGATGGCGGCGGGGCAGCCGAGAGACGAGCGGTCGCTCGTCACATTCTGCCGACACCGCTGGGCCCCCGGGACAGGTAAGTGTCCATTTATTAAAAGTCAGCAGCTGCAGTATTTGTAGCTGCTGACTTTTAATATTTTTGGTGCGGGTGGCCATCCTCTTTAATCACCACTTGGGTTTTTTAATTTTTACTAAACAAACAAAAAAAGACAGAAATAAAAAAAGAAAAAAAAAGAAACGTTTCATAGCTTGTTATAAGATTTTGCAAACGGGTAATTTTTCTCCTTCATTGATATTTGCTGATGAGGCTGCACTGATGGGCTGCACTGATGGGCACTGATGGGCTGCACTGATAGGCACAGATAAGGCGACACTGATAGGCACTGATAAACAAACAAAAAAAGACAGCACTGATGGGTGGCACTGATGGCACTGATGGGTGGCACTGATAAGCACCAAAAAAAAAGAAACGTTTGATAGGCAGCACTGAGGATGGGGCACTGATTGGTTACATTTATAGGAGGTGAAATCTTGGGTGAGAACCTCCTTCCCTCAGCCAGGGCATTAAAAATGGGTGGTGGATGGGTATTCCAGCATGACAATGACCCAAAACACATGGCCAAGGCAACAAAGAAGTGGCTCAAAAAGAAGCACATTAAGCTCCTGGAGTGGCCTAGCCGGTCTCCAGACCTTAATCCCATAGAAAATATGTGGAGGGAGCTGAAGGTTCGAGTTAGCAAACGTCAGCCTGGAAACCTTAATGACTTGGAGAGGATGGGACGGCCCCTTCCTGTCCCAACATGACTGCGCACCAGTGCACAAAGCTAGGTCCATAAAGACATGGATGAGCAAGTGTGGGGTGTAGGCTCTTGACTGGCTTGCACAGGGTCCTGACCTCAACCCGATAGAACACCGAATTAGAGCAGAGACTGTGAGCCAGGCCTTCTCATCCAACATCACCTGACCTCACAAATGCGCTTCTGGAAGAATGGACAAACATTCCCATAGACACACTCCTAAACCTTGTGGACGGCCTTCTCAGAAGAGGCGAAGCTGTTATAGCTGCAAAGGGCGGGCCAACCCAATATCGAACCCTACGGACTAAGACTGGGATGCCATAAGGCTCGGTTTCCGCTAGAGAGAGTTGTCAAGCGACTTGGGACTGCAAAGTCACGTGACAAGTCGTATCCCATGATTTCCAATGAGTAGCGTTCATATCTGTGCAACTTCAAGTCGCAGCGACTTCAAAGTAGTCCCACTTTGATGCAACTTGAGGGCCATAGACCTCAAGAATACACAGGCATTGCTTCAAGTCGCATCAAAAACCGCGCGACTTTCAGGTCGCAATAGTGAAAACTTTGCCTTAAAGTTCATGTGCGTGTGAAGGCAGGTGTCCCAATACTTTTGACAATATTGTGTATGTGTCATGCATTACTCCTTTTTTGCACCTATGTTAATACGCATTAGGTTAGAGCAGCCTATTCATTTTAAATGGGCTGCCAACACACCCCAATACATAAACACGCGCCTGCTCCACATAGTTACACAGTAGGTGAGGTTGAAAAAAGACACAAGTCCATCAAGTCCAACCTCTGTGTGTGATTATATGTCAGTATTACATTGTATATCCCTGTATGTTGCGGTCGTTCAGGTGCCTAATAGTTTCTTGAAACTATCGATGCTCCCCGCTGAGACCACCGCCTGTGGAAGGGAATTCCACATCCTTGCCGCTCTTACAGTAAAGAACCCTCTACGTAGTTTAAGGTTAAACCTCCTTTCTTCTCATTTTAATGAGTGGCCACGAGTCTTATTAACCACTTCCCTACCCGCCCATAGTCATGACGCCCACAAGGTGGATCCCATCCTGGGTGGGCGTCATATGACGCGCGCGCACGCCCGCGGCATCTCTCGGGACCCGGTGCGAGTGCCCGGCGGCAACGATGTCCGCCGGGCACCCGCGATTGCCTGTTAAAGCAACGGGACCGTGCGGGACCGTGGAGCTGTGTGTGTAAACACACAGCTCCACGTCCTGTCAGCGGAGAGGAGACCGATCATGTGATCCCAGTACGGAGGAACACCGATCGGTCTCCTCCCCTTGTGAGTCCCCTCACCCCCACAGTTAGAATCACTCCTATAGGGAACACATTAACCCCTGCAGCGCCCCCTAGTGTTAACCCCTTCCCTGCCAGTCACATTACACAGTAATCAGTGCAATTTTATAGCAACGATCGCTGTGTAAATGTGAATGGTTCCAAAAATGTGTCAAAAGTGTCCGAAGTGTCCGCCGCAAAGTCGCAGTCACGAAAAAAAAATCGCAGATCGCCGCCATAACTAGTAAAAAAAAAAAAATGCAATAAATCTATCCCCTATTTTGTAGACGCTATAACTTTTGCGCAAACCGATCAATATACGCTTATTGCGATTTTTTTTACCTAAAATATGTAGAAGAATACGTATCGGCCTAAACTGAGGAAAAAAATAGTTTTTTTTTAAAAAAAAATGGGATATTTATTATAGCAAAAAGTAATAAATATTGTGTTTTTTTTCAAAATTGTCGCTCTTCTTTTGTTTATAGCGCAAAAAATAAAAACCGCAGGGGCGATCAAATACCACCAAAAGAAAGCTCTATTTGTGGGAAAAAAAGGACGTCAATTTTGTTTGGGTGTAACGTTGCACGAACGCGCAATTGTTAGTTAAAGCGACGCAGTGCCGAATCGCAAAAAGTGCTCTGGTAAGGAAGGGTGTAAAATGGCCCGGTGCTGAAGTGGTTAAACTCCCTTCTACGAAAAAAAGTTTTCTCCCTATTGTGGGGTCACCAGTACGGTATTTGCAAATTGAAATCATATCCCCTCTCAAGCGTCTCTTCTCCAGAGAGAATAAGTTCAGTGCTCGCAACCTTTCCTCATAAATAATATCCTCCAGACCCTTTATTAGCTTTGTTGCCCTTCTTTGTACTCGCTCCATTTCCAGTACATCCTTCCTGAGGACTGGTGCCCAGAACTGGACAGCACACTCCAGGTGCGGCCGGACCAGAGTCTTGTAGAGCGGGAGAATTGTCGTTTTATCTCTGGAGTTGATGCCCTTTTTAATGCCAATATTCTGTTTGCTTTGTTAGCAGCAGCTTGGCATTGCTGAGCCTATCATCTACTAGGACCCCCCAGGTCCTTTTCCATACTAGATCCCCCCAGAGGTTCTCCCCCCCCCCCCCAGTCTATAGATTGTATTCAGATTTTTGCCACCCAAATGCATTATTTTACATTTTTCTACATTGAACCTCATTTGCCATGTAGTTGCCTCCCCCCCCCTATTCATTTGTTTCTTCTTGCAAGGTTTCCACATCCTGCAGAGAAGTTATTGCCCTGCTTAGCTTAGTATCCTCCGCAAATACAGAGATTGAACTGTTTCCCCCATGCCCATCCTCCAGGTCACCACGCACATTAGCGCCGGCGTCAGCTTACACATCTTTTGGCAGGTTTGTGTTTCCTCCATCTGTGTTCTACCTGTGCATGCCAACAATTTTCTGGAGTTGCTCCTTAAACAGAAGAAATTGGTGGCGGCGCCCCCCCGGGGGGCTCGTGTCCTGAGTCAGCGGATCTAAATATAATGGAACCATCTCCCCACCCGGCTCTTCTTCCTCTAATTACCGGATAAAACACAATAAAAAAAATAAAAAAAGATTCTTTTGTTTGAAATGGTAACGAGTAGCTCAAGGAGCCGCTTGGCTGAATTTTCCGAACTCCGCGGAAGTTCCTGGCGGTGATCTTCCTGTCTTTTATATTCCCCCCCTCCTAAGCTGGCGGTCAGGAATGATCTGGATTCCATCCCGGAGGTGGCACTGAACTGACGGCATAGCAGTTATGAAGCCTCCATGCCAGGAAGTTGGTAAAAACTTTGGCCCTTGTTTGCAGCATTTGACAGAAGGCTCGTCGCAGGAAGCAGACAGAACCCCCCCCCCCCCCCACTTTCATTTTCTCACCTTTGGTTTAAAAAATGAGAACAGGAAGCTGATTGGATGCCCCGGGTAACACAGACGCTCTTCTTGTAGGAACCAGCTAATACGCAAGACTTCTGTGTGGTCATCAAGGCAAGTGACAGTCTCTGTTCTGATTGGCTCAGGTCACACACAATCTCATTTATTCTCACAAAAGAACTGTGTTTGTTGCTGCTTGAGGCATTTATCCAAAATTATGAGATTCCTGAAAAAATTTGCGAAATGCATTGGAGTCGATGGGGAAGGGGACATTTTTGAAGCCATATTTTAGAGTCACTTACCTCCAGGACAGGTTTATTAGACGCCCAGGGTAAGGATGTGGAATTGCGCCCCCTCCCCCACTGTTATGGTCTAGTGCTGGGGTTCACAGTCCTCCTGCCTGGTCTGGTCCATTGTTCACTGATTATGGTCTGGTGCTGGGGTCCACAATCCTGCTGCTTGGCCTGGTCCAGTGTTCCTTGAATATGGTCTGGTGCTGGGGTCCACAGTCCTCCTGCCTGGTCTGGTCCATTGTTTATTGATTATGGTCTGGTGTTGGGGTCCACAATCCTGCTGCTTGGCCCGGTCCAGTGTTCCTTGAGTATGGTCTGATGCTGGGGTCCACAGTCCTCCTGCCTGGTCTGGTCCATTGTTTATTGATTATGGTCTGGTGCTGGAAGTTATAGTGGAGAGTGGAGGTTATAGCGCTGTCACGTTGTTTTGGTTCATCCAGTATGCCCTAGTGCTGGGGTCCACAGTCTTGCTGCCTGGTATAGTCCATTGGTCATTTTGTATGCTTTGGTGCTGGGGTCCACAGTCCTCCTGCCTGGTCTGGTCCATGGTTCATCGATTATGGTCTGGTGCTGGGGTTCACAATCCTGCTGCTTTGTCTGGTCTAGTGTTCCTGGAGTATGGTCTGGTGCTGGGGTCCACAGTCCTCCTGCCTGTTCTTGTCCATTGTTCATTGATTAGGCTCTGGTGCTGGGGTCCACAATCCTGCTGCATGGCCTGGTCCACTGCTTGGCCTGGTCCAGTGTTCCTTGAGTATGGTCTGGTGCTGGGGTCCACAATCCTGCTGCTTGGCCTGGTCCAGTGTTACTTGAGTATGGTCTAGTGCTGGGGTTCACATTCCTCCTGCCTGGTCTTGTCCATTGTTCATTGATTAGGCTCTTGTGCTGGGGTCCACAATCCTGCTGCTTGGCCTGGTCCAGTGTTCCTTGAGCATGGTCTGGTGCTGGGGTCCACAGTCCTCCTGCCTGGTCTGGTCCATTGTTCATTGATTATGGTCTAGTGCTGGGGTCCACAATCCTGCTGCTTGGTTTGGTCCAATGTTCCTTGACTATGCTCTGTGCTGGGGTCCACAGTCCTCCTGCCTGGTCTGGTCTGTTGTCCATTGATAATGGTCTGGTGCTGGGGTCCACAGTCCTCTTGCCTGGTCTGGTCTGTTTTTCCATTGATTATGGTCTGGTGCTGGGGTCCACAGTCCTGCTGCCTAGTATGGTCCGTTGTTCATCCAGTACACTCCAGTGCTGAAGTCCGCTGTAATGCTGCCTGGTCTGATATTTTCACCTGTTTGCTCTGTTGCTGCGGTCCGAATGGGAAGGTTTTCTTGTAGTAAGATTACTTTTTCAAACAAATCTCATCTAAGAATGGAGGGCAGAGGGAGAGAAATAAAGTTTAAAAAAAAAAAAAAAAAAAAACAAGAAAAAGGAAGGAAAGAAGGAACGATGGGTTTAACAGAAGGAAAGAAAGGAAGAAAGGAAAAAAGAAGGAAGGGAGGGAGAGAGGAAGTAAAAAAGTCAGGAAGGCAGAAAGAGAGGAAGGAAGGGAAGAAAGTAAGAAAAGAGAGAAGGAATCAGAGGAAGGAAAGAAAGGTGGAAAGATACAACGGAAGAGGAGAAGGAAGACAGGAAAGAATGTCTCCCCCCCCTTTTTTTCTACTTGTGTGTTTTTTGGACCCACACATATCAGTAAGACCCCTTTCACACTGGGGCGTATTTCAGGCGTTTTTTAAGGCGCTTTAGCGTTTAAAAAAGCGCCTGTAAAGCGCCTGAAAGAAGCCGCAACTGCAATCCCAATGTGAAAACCCGAGTGCTTTCACACGAGGCGCTGCACTGGCAGGGCGTCAGAAAAAGTCCTGCAAGCAGCTTCTTTGCAGCGCTTTTGGAGCGGTGAATGCACGGCTCCTAAAGCGCCTCTTCCCATTGAAATCAATAGGAAGCGCCTGAAAAAGCGCTTGTAGCAGCAGCGCTTTGTGGGCACTTTTAACCCTTTTTTGGCCACTAGCAGGGTTAAAAGTGCCCCACTAGCGCTCAAAAAGCGCTGGTAAAGCGCCGCTAGTTTAAGCGGCGCTTTACGAGCATTTTTCGGGCGCTGGCAGTGTGAAAGGGCTCTTAAGGCCCCTTTCACACCGGGGCGTTTTTCATGCGGTGCAGCGCTAAAAATAGCGCCTGTTCACCGCATGAAAAAAATCCCGCCCCTTTAACTCCAGTGTGAAAGCTGGCGGGCTTTCACACTGGAGCGGTGCGCTAGCAGGATGACAAAAAAAGTCCTGCTAGGAGCATCTTTGGAGCGGGATAGGAGCCGTGTGTTCACCGCTCCTATACCAAGTTTGAAGTTCAGGGGACCTATGGCTGCAAATGGGCACAGTGAGGCTGCAAATGAACATTGTTGACCCTCTTTAACACTTACAGTATCTGCGCATTTCTCACCCTAGGCTTATACTCGAGTCAATACGTTTTCCCAGTTTTTTGTGGTAAAATTAGGTGCCTCGGCTTATATTCGGGTCGGCTTATACTCGAGTATATACGGTGATTGTCCATTCCCTGGGTACCGAGATAGCCCATAATCCTGTTTGTCATGGGGCATTTTTTGGAGTAGCTCCTGACATCTCCCATACCTCCCCCTATTAGTTGATATAACAATGCTGACCTGTGTTTGGATCCTGCCATAAACCTTAAATGAGTTTGGGAGAGAGGGACGGAGGGATAGAGAGTGTTTGATGGTAAATGTTGCGATATCTTCCTGATAATTAATATGTAGATGACACCATCCTTTTGTTCCGAGGGGCAACTCTGCCCTCATCTCTGTCTGATGGCACTTTAGGGCTCCGGATAACAAAGCAGCCGGCACTCATATGAAGAGGTCCCATTGTGGCTGTTGGAGGGGGGGGTGGGGGGATATGAATCCTACAAATAACTGCAGATAGTCAGCAGGAAATCAGGATGCATCCTCTGATTGGGGTATTAATCACATCTCTATCCAGGGAGAAGAGGCAGGTGCAGATCCTCATCTCCGGGACACAGTGGGGGATGGGGGGGCACGGCTGCCAGTCATTCCATTCACCATTGTACTACATGCAGAAAATAAATAGATTAATAACATTGACATGTTGGCTGTACCTGCACTCTCGGGTGCAGGTATTATCTGTACGGTGATGTCTCAGGAAGTTTAGTTTTATAGATCCTGTATACAAACTTACATCCATCAGACACATTATTAAAGTGGGCCTCTGGATCCATTTATATTTGCTGTTTGTTTACCCAATCAAGGTTTCACATCAGAACCCACCCCCCCTCAATATCATCAGAGGCCCCCTTCCACCATCAGAGCCCCCCTTTTACATTGGACGCCCCTTTCGCATCACGTTCCCCACCATCACATCAAAGCCACCCCCCTCCTCATATCAGAGTCCCATTTCACACCAGAGACCCCCTCTCACATCACAGTCTCTCCTTTTCACATCAGAAGCCCCCCCCCCCCCATATCATCAGAGGCCCCCTTCCACCATCAGAGCCCCCCTTTTACATTGGACGCCCCTTTCACATCACGTTCCCCACCGTCACATCAAAGCCACCCCCCTCCCACCCCCCTCCTCATATCAGAGTCCTATTTCACACCAGAGACCCCCTCTTACATCACAGTCTCTCCTTTTCACATCAGAAGCCCCCCCCCCCAATATCATCAGAGGGCCCCTTCCACCATCAGAGCCCCCCTTTTACATTGGACGCCCCTTTCACATCACGTTCCCCACCATCACATCAAAGCCACCCCCCTCCTCATATCAGAGCCCTATTTCACACCGGAGACCCCCTCTTACATCACAGTCTCTCCTTTTCACATCAGAAGCCCCCCCCCATTACATTAGAACCCCCTCCTTTCACATCAGAAGCCCCCCCCCCCCAATATCATCAGAGGGCCCCTTCCACCATCAGAGCCCCCCTTTTACATTGGACGCCCCTTTCACATCACGTTCCCCACCATCACATCAAAGCCACCCCCCTCCTCATATCAGAACCCTATTTCACACCAGAGACCCCCTCTCACATCACAGTCTCTCCTTTTCACATCAGAAGCCCCCCCCCCCCCATTACATCAACCCCCCCTTTCACATCAGAAGCCCCCTCCCCCAATACATCAGAACCCCCCCTTCACATCAGAAGCCCCCCCATGACATCAGAAGCCCCCCATGACATCAGAGTTGTTGTGGGCCAGGTAAAATCTTGTTGTGAGCTCCATGTGGCCTTCATGCAGTAGACCCCTGCTATAGGGGGTTGACATGGCAGCCCGGCAGTAAGCCAACACTGCTAGCTGGACAATCGATTTGCCCAGATTGACCTTCTCGTTTTTATAGGGCAGACTTCCGGCTCCCCGGTCAGCCCAGCCAGCAGTAATTGCTGCATTGTATCGTCTTTGTAGCACATTTGTCCCCAGCACAGATCATTCTGTTCCTTTGTCTCAGAGAAGTCATTTGTTTCCCGAGAAAACTTGTCTGCATTGTGTATTTACCTCCATTGTGTTATCGTACCGACCGAACGCTTCATTAGAAGCAAGCTGTGACCCACGGGGTGACGTTCCCCCATCATTATCCCACCGCTAACATAACACCTCTGTAGTACCTCTGACAGTGACGTATTGCGTGTGATGAAAGCCAGCTCCAGGGAACCTTGTTTTCCTAGTGCGCCTTTTTAAGGGACGCTGCGCGAAGCGGCGGTTATGACAGCGAAGCTTTGATCAGCCAACACCCCGCCATCTTCTTCACACAACTTCTCTGAAATAGGCCAAGAGAGGGAATTTCTGAAATACCTATCCCACTTGTCTTCATTTCAAAAATGTGTTTTAAAGTGGAACCTCACTCAAAAAGTGGTTCGCGCCCAAACCCCCCCCAGCCTGTAACTAAGTTACGTGTTTTTTGTTTTTTTTGGTGGGGGGGCCGAGTAGTGATTTTGATCGGTACCCACTTCCACTTTCGCAATCCTCACCTAGGCAAGAATGGCATCCCTTGCCCCTTTCCCTCCTCCCACAGCCTTCTGGGACACGTCACCCAGGCAAGAATGGCGCCCCGTGCCCCTTTCCCTCCTCCCACAGCCTTCTGGGACACGTCCTGAAAGTCGGGGAGGGGGTGGACATGGCCTTCTGGCTTAGTTCGCCCTCTCTCATTAGGGTTGGGGTCTCCCTTCGGGGGA
Source organism: Lithobates sylvaticus (assembly GCA_028564925.1). NCBI lineage: Eukaryota > Metazoa > Chordata > Amphibia > Anura > Ranidae > Lithobates > Lithobates sylvaticus. Next base: position 9,787,748 of record CM053031.1, on the reverse strand, counting down.
GCCTCACCTAGTATTTGGGTGGGTCTGTTTCAGCAGACCTTCCAGAGAACGGGGTCTGATTGGTTTCGGCCATGGTGACCAAGTTTTACGTGTCCTTGTCCCTGTCTGGAGCCTAACGCCCTGGGGGATTCAGGACTAGGTCCTCTGATTTTAGAGGACTTGTGTACCCGTTGCACTTTTTTGTCGCACCTCTTTATGTTGTGCACATTTTTTATGCACCGGGTGAGTTTTTGAGTGTGTTTTGCACGCCATCGGCTTTCAATAAAAAAACTAACAGTTTTCTTGTGATACCAATGTATATTCATCTTGTGGCACGCCACATATATGCTCAAACCAATAAAAACAGCGCTGGCAAACAAAAATTGTGACAAAATAATAAATGATCCCACAAAATTGACAAACATCAATAATGTGTGTGAAGTGGTTACATGTCTGACACAAACCAATCCCATAAAAAATAAACTAGCATCAAATAATATGTGTGATAAATTATTACATAAGTGACATGATTGAATAATAACCATAAAATTATTTCATAGATACCAAAATTGAATAAGTGATCAATGTGGTAAGAAAATATATATAAAAAAAAAAAAAAATAATGTGAGTAAGTCCAGTTATTGTCCCAAAAAAACAAGAACCAAAATAAATGTACATATGAGCTCCTTCTTGGAATAGACTCACCGGGCTAGCAGACAGACAGAGCAGCAAAGCAGAGGGCAGATATGCAGACAAACTGTGGTTCGGCAAGTAGGCACAAAAGCAGAGCTGAATAAACAAGCCAGTGGGATGAGAGGATCCAGGGAGCGATGCATGCACACAAGGCACAGTGATGTTCTTGGAGATATTGTACCGATAATAGAAGAGATCAAATTTTAAAGTGTTGTAGAAGGATTTTTAAAATGCGCGCTCTGCGCTACTTACAGGATGCATAAAGGAAGGCAAACTTCTCAGATACTTCCGCTGTTGCAGCTGGTTTAGCGTGCGCTCCACGGGAACAGGAAGTGGCGTCAGTGGTTAGATCCTTGGCCGGAAATTACGTCGACGCGTTTCGCCCCTCCTCCAGGGCGTCATCAAAAGACATTCTTGTTGTATCTTGTGATACCAATGTATATTCATGTGGCACGCCACATATATGTTATTCTACTGTTATACTGTTAACCCTTTCCCTGTTTCCCCACCTATCCCAGTTTTTGCCAGGACATTCTCTTTCAGGCTTGGGAGCTCAAATTATTTTTTTCTTCAAACTCCAGGACGTAGTTTCTTGGGCAGGGGAAGGATGTAGCACCCTGGAGTTTAGTCAGGGAGCTCCTCACAAATTTACTTGCCAAGGGTAGTTATCTTGGTCGATTGATAGGGATCTATTGATTTCTCCCTAAGCTTGGCCTTGTTGCACTTTTCTCTTATACCACTAGGTGGCTGGGTACTTGGTGGTACTAGATACGAAAAGGGAAACCCAAGGTAAGGTTATGGGTATGTTGGTGTCCCAGCCAATGGGCAAGATTTTTCTTTAATCCCTTGGCCTGGTGGGAGAGCCTATATGTTCGGGTGAGGTCAGGTGATCTGTTTTCTGAGCCACCCGGACTGCCGTCAGGGTGGACGTGTGTCGTCTTCCCCGGGCTGCTAGGCCAGAGATTGGGCCTATCCCAGGGGCATCTGGCTGCCAGGCTGTGTGAGGGCCTATCCAGAAGTAAGAGGGCAGCACAGGGTTAGGACTGTGGCTTGCAGTCCAATCCAAAGTGCCGGTTCTGCCGGTCGCAGAGCCTGTCATTGGTCGGAGGTAAAAGGGAAGCTGTCGCCACGAAGGGACCAAGTGCCTTTACCAGGGACCACAGTGAGTGACTGAAGCAAGTACCGGAATCATATTCTCACCGAAGGGCACGGTGGATAATCGGGAAACTTAAGGTGGTGGTCAAGTCAGGGACCCAACCAGAGGAGGAGACGCTTGCAGAGCAGCCTTGTGTGTCAAGCCAGGGACGGAGCCGGTTAGCAGAGGTGAAGCTTGAGGAGTATCTGGAGTGCCAAGCTACGGACCCAGCAGAGAAGCGGGGTGATGCTTGAGGGGATACCAACGCAAACCTTGGAGGAGCTCAAGGGATTCATAGTCAGTGAATCAGAGGGTCTAGTGAGAAACCAGGAGCTCAGTATTGAAGAGCTACAAGGAGCAGTTGTAGTGGAGCTAAAAGAACTCATACGTTTGAGTTAGGAACTGTTAAAGGACTGTTACCATTGGAGACAGCATTCCTGTATGTGCAGGAGTTGCACCTTGCTGGGGCTTTTCCCTGTACGGCTGTTCTCCTATTAAAGTCTCGGAGTCTGCCAATTGAGTTTGCAACTATCTAAGTGTGTCCTGGCCCAAACCCTCTTTCCCCAAAAATATATAAAAAGGACTTTCAAAAGAAATAAAACCTCTTTTACATCCAAGAAGTGTCTGGTGCCCAATGACTTTCACCATGTTTGCACCCACTATTCCTCACAACCCACCACATTTTGAAGGATGTCGGCTATCTAAGGTCTTGGAGGTTCTCATTAGACCAAATTAGACCAAAAGAGGTAAAAGACCTTGCTACATTTGGCGCCCAACGTGGGGCTAAAGTGTCGTCTTTGCAGCAGTCGCCCATAGCAGCCGGCTTCAGCTCCATCGGGACTTCGTCTGGCTCCGTGGCAAGGTGGCAAGTAACATTTACCCTTTTTATAGACTGTGTTGTGTACTATCAATGTGGGGAAGAACCACCAAGTCTCATTGCTCATGGGAAAGAATCTGCCCGGTCTTTTGACACTTCCTGCCAGTGCTGGAAGGGTTAAAACAGGCCCCAAAATGGACTCCATTACAGTTTTGGTGCGCTGCAGCAATAAGGAGGCGGGCGCCACAGTTCCTAAGAAACATTTGCACCAATCCGTTGGCAGTGGGGGGAGCTCCCACTCTGCAGAGGAGGACACATTACTGTTCGGATCACCATTCTTGGATCCACATGTTGAGACCTTGTGGCCTGAAAGGAAACACGGCGCACCTGGGAGCTCTGAGATTCCTCAACCCATGTCAGCTGAATACGACCCACGAGAGATCACCAGTTTCTTTGTCTCGGGAACCACGATTACTGACACAGGTATTCAGATGGCACCGAAGGGTGAGATTGCTCTGTACATCTCTCAAAGCTCCGCAGCAATGGGGATTGTTTGCCGGCGGTGTTCCCGTTTTGCCCTCTTTATGCGCCCTTGGTGTCGGTGCTGTGGAGAACTGCTGCTGATAGCTGCCAGGCCACCACTACCGTCACGGGTGATAAGGGAGGATTTGGCCTGTGGGTATGCCTCTGTGGAGGAACCCGCCTCCAGTACTGAAGCTGCTGAGTCGGGCAGCTCTACTTCGGCCCATGCTGACTCTTCTTCCGAGGAACCGGACGCGTCAGGTGAGCTTGCAGATACTACAGCGGAAGTGTTAGTTCCCGTTGTCATCACTCCTCCAGAGACACCCACCATCATCGATAGTCCAGAACAGGTGGTGCCAGTAAACCCCCCCCCCCCCCTCCAACCTTTGTTCAGGAGGCTCAAGCATCTCCCTCGACTACCAATTGGGGTTTCACAGTTGCGGTAGGAGGCAACCCCACGGCCATTACTCGTATGGCTCAGTACATTCGCTTATCACAAATGGAGCAAGGGGAATGGTCACGGACCCTTCCCCGGCGGCGCTTGAAGCCGGTAAGTGAAGAAGGAATGGGGGGGAAGTCCGTGATGTGAAGTTGCTACGATGTGCTGAACTTTAACCACTTCAATACCAGACACTTAAGCCCCATACACACGCGCGGATTATCCGAGGACCAGGTCCGTCGGATCATGTCCGTCGTACTTTGTCCGATGTTGGTTTTGCGTACACACGGTCGGACAAAGTTGTCGGAAAATCCGATCATTCTGAACGTGGTGACGTTTGTTGCCTACGACGGGACTACGTAGAGGCTAGTAGCCAATAGCTTTGGTCTTGTAATGTGATCTGAGCATGCGTAGCACTTTGTCCGGTCGGACAACCGTACACACGACCGGATTTGGTGTGATCGGACCGTGTTGTCGCAAAATCTATCCAGCAGGAGATAGGACTTTGTCCGTCGGACAATCCGACGTACACTGTCCGATGGTGCCTACACACGGTCTGATTTTTCAACAACATTGTCCGATCGGACAGAATCCATGCAAAAATCCGACCGTGTGTATGGGGCTTAAGAATTGTGTAAGCAAGTTGTTACTACCGAAACATGGAAAAGAATAGGGGATCGGAAGCCCCCACTGTGACTTGTTCTGAGTCTATTAATTGACATAACGTTAATAATATTAACCACTTGCTGCCCGCTATATAGCAATATGATGTTGGCAAAGTGGTTGCGATATCCTGACCGGACGTCATATGACATCACCAGGATATCAAGCCGATGCGCGTCCCCAGGGGGTGCGCATCGCAGCGATCGTTGTTGCGGTGTTTCAGTCTGACACACCGCAACTCTGATCTAGGTAAAGAGCCTCTGACAGAGACTCTTTACCACATGATCAGCCGTGTCCAATCAAGGCTGATAACAATGTGAACAGTAAGAGCCATTGATCGGCTTTTCCTCACTCGTGTCTGTCAGGCGCATGTGGAGGAGAGCCTGGACCACCAGGGATGCCACCAGGACCACCAGGAATGCCACCACTAGTCACCACCAGGTATGCCAATCAGTGCCCACAATGGATGCCAATCAGTGCCTCAATGGGCATCACTGATTGGCAGGCATTATTGTTTGGCACTGATTGGCATCCATCGGTACCATCCATTAATGTATATCAGTGCCAGCTATCAGTGCCCCTCCATGCCCATCTGTGCCACCTATCAGTGCCCATCCATGCCGCCTATCAGTGCCCATCCGTGCTGCCTATCAGTGCCGCCTTTCAGTGCCGCTTATGTGTACCCATCAGTACTGCATAACAGTGCCACCTATTAGTGCTGCCTATCAGTGCTGAATATTAGTGCCCATCAGTGCCACTTCATCAGTGCCCCCTCATTGGTGCCACCTCATCAGTGCCCATCAGTGCCACCTTATCAGTGCCGTCAGTGCAGCCCCATCAGTGCCCATCAGTGAAGGAGAAAACTTACTTATTTACAAAGTTTTTGTAACAGAAACAATAAAAAAACTTTTTTTTTTTCAACATTTTCGTTCTTTTTTTTAAATTTGTTTAGCAAAAAATAAAAAAACGCAGAGGTGATCAAATACCACCAAAAGAAAGCTCTATTTGTGGGAACAAAATGATAAAAAAAATTAATTTGGGTACAGTGTAGCACGACCGTGCAATTGTCATCAGGGGCGGACTGACCATTCGGCCACTCGGGCACTGCCCGAGGGCCCTGGGCCACTAGGGGGCCCCATCAGGGTTGCCAGCCTCAGTAAAACCAGGGACAGTATGTAAAAATCTGTGTTTCTTTTACATCAGTTTCTGAAATGTTCCTTACCGACATCCTTTTGGTCTAAAAATCCAGAGATTATAGCTGCCCCACCTCTCCAGTACCTTCTCAGCCAATAGAAACATGTCTGTGTATACTGTGTGTACATGTATGTGTATACTGTGTGTACATGTATGTGTATACTGTGTATCTCTGCTTGCCTGGGGGGCCCCATAATCTCCTATTGCCCGGGGGCCCCATGAGTTGTCAGTCCGCCCCTGATTGTCATTCAAAGTGCGACAGCGCTGAAAGCTGACAATTGGCCTGGGCAGGAAGGTGTGTAAGCGCCCCCCGGTATTGAAGTGGTTAAGAGACTTCAAATGTTGTCACTACGATGAATGCTACAAAAGGAACCATGATTCTGCCCAGCCTCGGGCTCTACAATCAATTGTTATGGAAATGCTACAGCGAGCTCGCTGGGGAACTATAAATGTGCACCTGTGGAGGAAAAGACGCTCTGCTGAAGTTACTCCCGTGTCTCTATATCGAGCTCTTGAAAAGGGAAGTACCTCTTATGCCCCGTACACACGGTCGGAAATTCCGACCACAAAATCCGTCGGATTTTGTCCGATGGATTTTGTCCGACACTGGTGATGCATACACACGGTCGGACAAAGTTGTCGGAAAATCCGATTATTCTGAACGTGGTGACATTCGTTGCAAACAACGGGACTACGTAGAGGCTAGTGGCCAATAGCTTTGGTCTTGTAATGTGATCTGAGCATGCGTGGCACTTTGTCCGTCGGAATTCGCTCGCTACACACGATCGGAAAAAGTCCAATTGGATTTTGTTGTCGGAAAATTTGAGATCCTGCTCTCAAATTTTTTCCGTCGGCAATTCCGACCATAAAAAGCCCGCTAGACACACGATCGGATTTTCCGACAACATAATCCGATCTGACTTTTTCCCTCGGAATATCCGACCGTGTACGGGGCATAAGAGCTGTAAAAATGTGGAATGACCATTCGCTACACACGATCGGAAAAAGTCCGATAGGACTTTGTTGTCGGAAAATTTGAGAGCAGGAGATAAAACTTTTTCCGACGGCAATTCCGACAGAAAAAGTCCGATGGAGCCCACACACGGTCGGAATTTCCGACAACATGGTCCGATCGGACATTTTCCGTCGGAAAATCCGACCGTGTGTACGGGGCACTAGGGTGACTGTCTGGAGCTACGGCTGTAAAAGTAATCTGAGCAGCGGAACTATTTGTGAAAAGGTAGATCCCAGATATTACTGGTGAAGTCTTATCAAAGCAATACCTTGTGTATTACAAATATGGGTTGTGTGATGCCAAGCACGCTCTGCTGACAGTTACCCTGCACACCCATTTAAAATGTTACTAATGGGAGAATCCCAGAAAGCTGTAACGCCAGGACTGTGCTGGACTGAATGCCGCCGGCAGTTACAGGAAGCGATCATTTGAGCCACGTTGGCTAAAGATTAAAGTTTGTTGAGGTGTTTCACTCTGAAGAGCGATCTGTGAATTTCAGTGGGTTGTTTGTAACCAAGGAAGGAAGAACGTCTCTGTCTTTGGCTGCCACGTGGGCAGACTGAAGGTATTCTTGCAAGGGGACCTGTGTCCTGAAGTGCGCTCTCTTGTAATTTGCCCTGAGTGCTTGTTATTTGAAATGCAGTTATGCCCTGTGCCCGGAGTTCCTTTTGGAGAAGAAAAGGGAATTGCTGGGAAGTGTGGCCTATCTGCAGTGAAGTCAGATGGACGGTAACCTGTCATGGACATTGAACATGTCGTTAGAATAGGCTGTGATAGGAAAATGATTGCCTATTTCTTCGAATAATGGACTCATGCCTTCGGCTGAGGAGCAGTTGAAATCACGGTGTACATATTGCACCAAGTTCTTATAGGGTAGGATGCACTTTGCATTGTTCTGCTTTCTCTCTTTCAGATGTTGCTGTGTCGGTGCGTCTTCCTTGGCTAAGGAGAGACAGGGATCTAGCCAGACAACAACCCTTATATATATATATATTTGCTACGACTGTATATATTAGATAGTTAGGTGATAGCATTGTTGCTTACTTGTCTTAAAATGTACATAACTATTTTTGATACTTGAATGTCATATGTGACTAATAGGGATGAGCTTGATGTTCAGGTCGGAAGCTGTCAGGCAGGAGAGTAGTCAGGTCCAGGCAGAGATCGAGGCAGGTGGCAGGCAAGAGAGTAGTCAGGTCCAGGCAGAGATCGAGGCAGGTGGCAGGCAAGAGAGTAGTCAGGTCCAGGCAGAGATCGAGGCAGGTGGCAGGCAGGAGAGTAGTCAGGTCCAGGCAGAGATCGAGGCAGGTGGCAGGCAGGAGAGTAGTCAGGTCCAGGCAGAGGTCAAGGTGGGCAGCAGGCAGGAGAGTAATAAGGTCCATGCAGAGGTCGAGGCAGGTGACAAGCAAGAGAATAGTCAGGTTGAGGCGGGTGGCGGGCAAAAGAATAGTCAAGTCAAGGCAGAGATCGAGGAGGGTGGCAGGCAGGAGTGGAGTCAGGTCCAGGCAAAGGTTGAGGCAGGTGCAGGCAAGAGAATAGGCAGAGATCAAAGCGGGTGGCAGGCAAGAGAATAGTCAGGTCCAGGCAGAGGTCAAGGCGGGTGGCAGGCAGGAGAGTAGTCAGGTCCAGGCAGAGTATGAGGCAGGTGGCAGGCAGGAGAGTAGTCAGGTCCAGGCAGAGTATGAGGCAGGTGGCAGGCAGGAGAGTAGTCAGGTCCAGGCAGAGTATGAGGCAGGTGGCAGGCAGGAGAGTAGTCAGGTCCAGGCAGAGATCAAGGCAGGTGGCAGGCAGGAGAGTAGTCAGGTCCAAGCAGATGTCGAGGCAGGCAGCAGGCAGGAGTAATGTCAAGTCCAGGCAGAGATCAAGGCGGGTGGCAGGCAAGAGAATAATCAGGTCCAGGCAGAGGTCAAGGTGGGCGGCAGGCAGGAGAGTAGTCAGGTCCAGGCAGAGGTCGAGGCGGGCAGCAGGCAGGAGTAATGTCAAGTCCAGGCAGAGATCCAGGTGGGTGGCAGGCAAGAGAATAGTCAGGTCCAGGCAGAGATCAAGGCGGGTGGCAGGCAGGCAGGAGAGTAGTCTGGTCCAGGCAGAGATCGAGGCAGGTGGCAGGCAGGAGAGTAGTCAGGTCCAGACAGAGGTCAAAGCCAGAGGTCGAGGTGGGCAGCAGGCAGGAGAGTAATAAGGTCCATGCAGAGGTCGAGGCGGGTGACAAGCAAGAGAATAGTCAGGTCGAGGCGGGTGGCAGGCAAAAGAATAGTCAGATTAAGGCAGAGATCGAGGAGGGTGGCAGGCAGGAGTGGAGTCAGGTCCAGGCAAAGGTTGAGGCAGGTGAAGGCAAGAGAATAGTCAGGTCCAGTCAGGGGTCGAGGCGGGTGTCAGGCAGCAGAGTAGTCAGGACCAGGCAGAGGTCAAGACAGGCAGCAGACAAGAGAGAAGTCGGGTCCAGGCAAAGGTTGAGGTGGTGACAGGCAAGAAAGCAATCTGGTTAAGGCAGCAGTTGAGGCAGGCAGGAGAGTAGTCAGCTCTATGTGTGATGCATTGCGGTGCCACTCATTGTGAAGACAAGTTGTGATGTGCTGCATCCCCCAAAAATTAACTTTTTTTTGTCATTGTGGTGCCCTGGCAGTTCTTTCTGACCTCCGACCTCCCCTTCAGTCTTGCACAGGTGTACCGGCTCCTCTCCTGGACTGAAATGGCTTCTTCTGATTTCCGGATGTGACAGTCAGAGGAGCGGGAAGGGTTAACAGAGGTGCCCCTCTCCTTTCATGTCTCATCTCCTGTACTTCGGGAGGACAAAGGCTCATCTCCAGACACCCCATCCATCACCTGACACGGAGGACAAAGCTTCTGGTTGTTTTAGAATCCTTCATGGAACATTGACCCGGGGCGGGGATAATGTGCTCCGGGTGCCGTACCTGAGCCCCAAACCTGACCTGTCACCTTGCCGGGAATCTCCACCAATAGGAGCGCAGTCCTCACAGAGAGACACCTGGGGAATGAAAGGGCGACTCTGTCCACACCGACCGACAACATCATTAGCTGCCGACAGATTCCTAAAGTGGACCTGTCATTACATGAAAAACATTCCTGACTCATCACAATATACAGCAACAGCTCAGTCCCACCTCTTATCATTAGAAAGCCGCCATTGAGCTCCAGTCAGGGACTCTGCCTAGGCTGAGCTGATGTCATCAGTCTGCTGCAGGCAGGAGGAGGCATTTCCTTAGTCTCTCCTCCCCCAGTGATCAGACTGTACATTGTAACTTTGTAGAAGGGGGAGGAGTCATTTCCTCAGTCTCTCCTCCCCCTAGTGATCAGACTGTACATTGTAACTTTGTAGAAGGAGGAGGAGTAATTTCCTCAGTCTCTCCTCCCCCAGTGATCAGACTGTACATTGTAACTTTGTAGAAGGAGGAGGAGTCATTTCCTCAGTCTCCCCTCCCCCAGTGATTAGACTGTACATTGTAACTTTGTAGAAGGGGGAGGGGTCATTTCCTCAGTCTTCCCTCCCCCCAGTGATTACACTGTACATTGTAACTTTGTAGAAGGGGGAGGAGTCATTTCCTCAGTCTCCTCCCCCAGTGATCAGACTGTACATTGTAACTTTGTAGAAGGAGGAGGAGACATTTCATCAATCTCCCCTCCCCTAGTGATCAGACTGTACATTGTAACTTTGTAGAAGGAGGAGGAGGTATTTCCTCAGTCTCCCCTCCCCCAGTGATCAGACTGTACATTGTAACTTTGTAGAAGGAGGAGGAGTCATTTCCTCAGTCTCCCCTCCCCCAGTGATCAGACTGTACATTGTAACTTTGTAGAAGGAGGAGGAGACATTTCATCAGATCAGACTTTGCATTGTAGATTTGTAGACTATCTATGTAACTATGTAAGTCGGATTGGAGAGGCCGGGGCTCCCCTGGACCATTGCGAAAAGCCAGGCCGACCCCCTCGGAGCCCCTGTTGGCCACTTTTAGCGGATCTCGCCCCGGTCCTCCCCGGGTAGCTTGCCGTAGATTTAGACGCTTCCCCCGAGACTTCGCCAAAAGCCCAAGCTGACCCCCTCGGAGCCCCGAATGGTCGCTTCAGCGGGCTTCGTCCCGATCCTCCCCGGTCAGCTTGCCACGGAATGAGACGTTTGGAATTTCTCCTCCGGCCAGCTTGCCGCGCAGTTGGACAGTTCCCCAAAGTCCAGGCTGACCAGTGGCGGTGCGTCCATAGAGGGCGCAGGAGCGCAGCCCCCCATCTCTCCTGCACCCGTCAATCTTCAATAGATTCATGCATTGCATGAATCTATCTATTGTCGCCGCTGCCGCCCCCTATTCAGGTGTCTGGCCCCTTGTCGGGTGCCGGGCATCTGAAGTACAGCGGCGGGGGGGGGTTTCCGGAAGTGCCTGATTAGAGCCGTCGGCTTCCAAATTGGTAAACAGTGGGCGCACTGTTGTGCGTTCCCTGCTTACGTAGTGCTGTGTTAGGGAAGCAATTTATTTGATTCCCTAACACTGACCCGCCTCTCAGCCAATCAGGTGCAACGGGTCTGGTTACCCGTCACCTGATTGGCTGAAGCGACAGGTGCTGTGATTGGATGCCTATCAGGCGTCCAATCATAGCAGATAAGGACGGCAGAAGACATCAAGGACTCGGAGGGAGCATGGAGGAATGTGCTGACCCGAGACAGGTAAGTGCCGGGCGGGGGGGACACTGGCAGCATTTGATGGGGCAAACTGGTGGCAATTGATGAGGCAAACTGGCAGCAATTGATGGTTACAGTGGCTGCGCTTGATGGGCACAGTGGTGGCAATTTATGGGTACAGTGGCTGCATTTGATGGCACAGTGGCTGCATTTGATGGGCACAGTGGCTGCATTTGATGGCACAGTGGCTGCGTTTGATGGGTACAGTGGCTGCATTTGATGGCACAGTGGCTGCGTTTGATGGGCACAGTGGCTGCATTTGTTGGCACAGTGGCTGCATTTGATGGGCACAGTGGTGGAAATTTATGGGTACAGTGGGTGCATTTGATGACACAGTGGCTGCGTTTTGACAGTGGCTGCGTTTGATGCACAGTGGCTGCGTTTGATGGGCACAGTGGCTGCATTTGATGGCACAGTGGCTGCATTTGATGGCACAGTAGCTGCGTTTGATGGCACAGTGGTTGCAATTTATGGGTACAGTGGCTGCATTTGATGCACAGTGGCTGCGTTTGATGGGCACAGTGGCTGCGTTTGATGGCACAGTGGTAGTAATTTATGGGTAGAGTGGTTGCATTTGATGGCACAGTGGCTGCGTTTGATGGGCACAGTGGCTGCGTTTGTTGGCACAGTGGCTGCATTTGATGGGCACAGTGGTGGAAATTTATGGGTACCGTGGGTGCATTTGATGACAAGGGGCTGCGTTTGATGGGCACAGTGGCTGCGTTTGATGGGCACAGTGGCTGTGTTTGATAGCACAGTGGCTGCATGTGATGGCACAGTGGCTGTGTTTGATGGCACAGTGGTTGCAAATTATGGGTACAGTGGCTGCATTTGATGGGCACAGTGGCTGCGTTTGAGGGCACAGTGGCTGCGTTTGATGGGCACAGTGGTGGCAATTTATGGGTACAGTGGCTGCATTTGATGGGCACAGTGGTTGCGTTTGATGGGCACAGTGGCTGCGTTTGATGGGAACAGTGGCAGCAATTGATGGGCACAGTAGCTGCATTTGATGGGCACATTGAGGCTGCAATTGATGGGTTTTTTTTTTTTCAGTTTGCGCCCCCCCCCCCAAAAAATTTGAACACCAGCCGCCAATGAGGCTGACACAACAGGAAGTGAGGAAAATCCTCTCTTAGTTGTCACCGGAAAGCAGGGGTCCCCATTGGAAGATTTCCCCTAAAATTTTGCATTTTTCCTAATTCCAGTCCCAGAGATCATCATCTGACAGCTATTGACCCGGAACAATTAGAGAAGGCGAATCTCCCCAGCAGGGATGCAGATAGAAATACAAACCTGACTCCATCTAAAAAATAAAAAAGAATGGCTGTAGATGGGTTGCTCCGCCTGCGGCCCTCCAGTTGTTGCGGAACTACAAGTCCCATGAGGCATTGCAAGGCTGACAGTTACAAGCATGACTCCCAAAGGCAGAGGCATGATGGGACTTGTAGTTCTGCAACAGCTGGAGGGCCACAGGTTGAGCAGCCATGAGGGCACACTAATATAAATGCCTAAATATAAAATTCATTTAAACCACATGCCGACCGGGCCATAGTCGAAAGACGCCTACAGCGCGGTCGGCTTATCCTGAGTGGACGTCCTACGAACGTCCTCCCAGAAACTTGCTCCCGTGCGCCCCCTGGGGCGCGCACTCGGGAACATCCGTCACGTCACATCACGGTGACGATGATGGAGCGATCACATGTACAAAAACCGGCGTCACGTCATGACGCCGGTTCCTCCCTCCCCTCTCTGTACCGATCGGTACAGTGAGAGGGGAGAAGCGGAAAGGGATGAGATGGGACCAGCGCTGTGGGCTGGATGTGTAGTGCCCACAGCGTTGGTCAGTGACAGCAATACACTGCCACCACTGTGCAATGCTCTGCCACCACTGTGCAATACTCTATCAATACTGTGCAACACTGCAACACTGCAATACTCTGCCAATACTCGCCAATACTCTGCCAATACTCCCAATACTCGCCAATACTCTGCCAATACTCGCCAATACTCGCCAATACTCTGCCAATACTCGCCAATACTCTGCCAATACTCTGCCAATACTCGCCAATACTCTGCCAATACTACGCCAATACTCTGCCAATACTCTGCCAATACTCTGCCAATACTCGCCAATACTCTGCCAATACTCGCCAATACTCTGCCAATACTCTGCCAATACTCGCCAATACTCTGCCAATACTCTGCCAATACTCCGCCAATACTCTGCCAATACTCTGCCAATAATCGCCAATACTCTGCCAATACTTGCCAATACTCGCCAATACTCGCCAATACTCTGCCAATACTCGCCAATACTCTGCCAATACTCGCCAATACTCTGCCAATACTCTGCCAATACTCTGCCAATACTCTGCCAATACTCGCCAATACTCTGCCAATACTCTGCCAATACTCGCCAATACTCTGCCAATACTTGCCAATACTCTGCCAATACTCTGCCAATACTTGCCAATACTCGCCAATACTCTGCCAATACTCTGCCAATACTCGCCAATACTCGCCAATACTCTGCAATAAATTTTAATAGAAACAAAGAATTTTATTTATTTTTTTTACCGAATTTTCAGTATTTTTTTGATTTTTTGATTTATAGCGCAAAAAATTTAAAAACCCAGCGGTGATTAAATACCACCAAAAGAAAGCTCTATTTGTGTGAAAAAAAAGGACACAACATTCATTTGGGTACAGTGTTGCATGACTGAGTAATTGTCATTCAAAGTGTGAGAGCACCGAAAGCTGAAAATTGGTCTGGTTAGGAAGGGGGTTTAAGTGCCCGGTGGGTAAGTGGTTAACAGAAGCACGCTACAGTCCATGTAACACGGTTTCCTATGGGTCACGTTCACATCTGTGCATTTTATGGAAAGAGCCGGCGACTTATTTCTGTTTTTTGGTTCCATAAACTTCAATGGATCAAAAACATGTATTGAAAAAAGGAAAAAATACACCCGTCGGACTATGCAAACTGCACCCTACAGAGGTGTGGACCAGGCCTAAGAATGTGACTTGTACAGCGATGTCGCCATCTACTGGCCATTTGGTGTCACTTACACCGGCTCTATTTGCACAGGAATGCAGCAATTAGTGGCCACTGGCATTTTACTAATTTGCCCCGGGTGGGTAATTACTGGTCAGCGGACGCAGCCCGCTGTTTGCACTCGCAGATAATGAGGCTCCTCAGGAAATTGTGGTGGTGATTTAGTCATGACTTTAGGTAAGCCGGGCCTTTCAATATCCTCTTCTGTAAATGAAGGCTTTTCACTCGGCAAACTAATCCGCCTCTTCAGCGATTCTCCGCCAGAGCCGCTGAAAAGTAACTAAGAGACCTCAGAGCCTCACCGACGGGGGAGGGAATGAGGGAAAACCATTCACGCTTCTGGGTCGCGGTGACGCAACATGCATTATTGTGTTGCGTCACCGTTCAATGGCACCCCGGCACGTTAAGACTTTGTGCCCCAAATATGCCGGATTTTGTTTTTCTCCCAGAACTTGTCAGAAAAAAAATGCCTCTCATGTTGTGTACACACGGGCGTTTACACATATATATGTCAGAATATTCATTTATTGCGGCCATTGGAATATGAAAATATTTGTTTTTCTTCCAGCCTCTCTGAAGCTTCCCTTCCTACCACTTATTATTTTATACACAGTAAAATCTCGGATTGCAAGTAACGCGGTTTACGAGCGTTTTCGCAATACGAGCAATTTTTCGGGAGATCCTGACTTGATTTGTGAGCGTTGTCTCGCAAGAAGAGCAGGATTCAAGCCTCTGGGGTGTGCAGTACCACATGTGGCCACAGTGCCAGTGCCACTTTGAGACACTCGGAGATGTTCGGAGACATTCGGTTCCCAAATGTCTCCGAGCGTCTCAGAGTGTCTCCAAGTATCTCCAAGTGGTCTCTGAGCATCTCCAAGCTCCTCCAAGTGTCTATGAGCGTCCCTAAGCGTCTCCAAGCATTTCCAAGTGGTCTCCGAGCGTCTCCGAGTGTCTCCAAGCATCTCCAAGTGGTCTCAGTGCGTCTCCGAGTGTCTCCAAGCATCTCCAAGTGGTCTCTGAGCATCTCTGAGCATCTCCAAGTGTCTCCAAGCATCTCCAAGTGGTCTCCGAGCATCTCCGAGTGTCTATGAGCGTCTCAGAGTGTCTCCAAGTATCTCCAAGTGGTCTCCGAGCATCTCTGAGTGTCTCCAAGCGTCTCACAGTGGTCTCTGAGCATCTCCAAGTGGTCGCCGAGTGTCTCCGAGTGTCTCCAAGCGTCTCACAGTGGTCTCTGAGCATCTCCAAGTGGTCGCCGAGTGTCTCCGAGTGTCTCCAAGCGTCTCACAGTGGTCTCTGAGCATCTCCAAGTGGTCGCCGAGTGTTTCCAAGTGTCTATGAGCGTCCCTGAGCGTCTCCAAGCATTTCCAAGTGGTCTTCGAGCGTCTCCGAGTGTCTCCAAGTATCTCCAAGTGGTCTCTGAGCGTCTCCGAGTGTCTCCAAACATCTCCAAGTGGTCTCTGAGCGTCTCTGAGCATTTCCGAGTGTCTCCAAGCATCTCCAAGTATCTCCAAATGGTCTCAGAGCATCTCCGAGTGTCTCCAAGCATCTCCAAGTGTCTATGAGCGTCTCAGAGTGTCTCCAAGTATCTCCAAGTGGTCTCCGAGCATCTCTGATTGTCTCCAAGCGTCTCACAGTGGTCTCTGAGCATCTCCAAGTGGTCGCCGAGTGTCTCCAAGCATCTCCAAGTGGTCTCTGAGCATCTCCGAGCGTCTCCAAGCTTCTCCAAGTGTCTATGAGCGTCCCTGAGCGTCTCCAAGCATTTCCAAGTGGTCTTCGAGCGTCTCCGAGTGTCTCCAAGCATCTCCAAGTGGTCTCTGAGCGTCTCCGAGTGTCTCCAAATATCTCCAAGTGGTCTCTGAGCGTCTCTGAGCATTTCCGAGTGTCTCCAAGCATCTCCAAGTGGTCTCTGAGCGTCTCCGAGTGTCTCCAAGCATCTCCAAGTAGTCTCCGAGCATCTCTGAGTGTCTCCAAGCGCCTCCAAGTGTCTATGAGCGTCTCTGAGTGTCTCCAAGCGTCTCCAAGTGGTCTCTGAGCATCTCCAAATGGTCGCCGAGTGTCTCCGAGTGTCTCCAAGCGTCTCCAAGTAGTCTCTGAGCATCTCCAAGCTCCTTCAAGTGTCTATGAGCGTCCCTAAGCGTCTCCAAGCATTTCCAAGTGGTCTCCGAGCATCTCCGAGTGTCTCCAAGCATCTCCAAGTGGTCTCTGAGCGTCTCCGAGTGTCTCCAAGCATCTCCAAGTGGTCTCTGAGCGTCTCAGAGTGTCTCCAAGTGGTCTCCCAGCATCTCCAAGTGGTCTCTGAGCGTCTCCGAGCGTCTCCAAGTGGTCTCCCAGCATCTCCAAGTGGTCTCTGATTGTCCCCGAGCATCTCCAAGTGTCCCCAAGCATCTCCAAGTGGTCTCCGAGGGTCTCCAAGCGTCTCCAATTGGTCTCTGAGCATCTCTAAGTGTCTCCAAGCGTCTCCAAGTGGTCTCTGAGCGTCTCCCAGCATCTCTGGGTGATTTCGGCGCCCCCCGCACCTGTGGCCACATGCGGTACTGCATACACTAGCAGTGGCACTGGAACGAATTATCTGAGTTTCCATTGATTCCTATGGGGAAACTCACTTTGATATACGAGTGCTTTGGATTACAAGCATTCTTCTCGTAATCCAAGGTTCCACTGTATACTGGGATTCTGTACTTGCCAAATATGCTGCAGAAATCTTCCTCCACTGAGTCTGGCTGCAGCCATTTTAACTGTGGGCAGCTGAAGCTGCTGCCTGTTCACTTCCTGGATTTACGCAGACACACAGAGTCACATCTCCAGCTCTGCAGCTCTCATTGGCCCTCTTATGACTCCCCCCCCCCCTCCCTTCCTGGCAAACTCTCACGAGAGTGAGAGAGAGAGCTGTGCATGATGTCACAGATGTCACATGATGGCATCACGTGTGTTTACATGTATGTGTGCACATTTTATGTATGCACTTCCTGAACCCCCTATATGTGTACAGTCAGAACTGATTATTCTTTCCATGCTTGTACCAGCAGAAAAATGCTGTTCCACTGAAAAGCGATCCATGCTCAGATTGCCTCCTGACCGCCAGTCCATTTTCCTCCGGGGGGTAAATGGAGAAATCGGTTCCTTTAAATGCATCCACCCACTTGCGACCGGGCCCTGGTGTTCCGCCACCGGGCTCGGAGGAAAAGGCCCTGTCCGGGGTCCCTTCATGGCTTCTTGCATAGGGGCCCTGAAGGTTCTAGAGCAGAGGGTTCTCTGTTTTGCAACATTGTTTCTTTCTACCAAAGGCAATCATTAGCACCAGTCTATGCGCTCATTCACACAGGCAGAAGGGGTAGACGAGCGACTGTCTACTAACTGGTCGCTAATTAGACATGTGCACAATAGAAAAATTAGTTTATTTTCGTTTCGTTTCTTTCGTTTCCGTTGATTCGTAACGATTCGTAATTTCGTAAGTCGTCGGTGTTCGTATTCGTATTTTCTTAAGAGTTATTTTTTCGTTGATTCGTTTTTCCGTTAGTTTAATTTTCGTTTATTCGAAATTCGGACGCATTCGTATTTTCGTAGATTTAGTTACATTCGTACTTTCGTTAGATTGATTTATTCGTACTTTCGTAACATTGTTTTCGTAGATTTGTAATTGGAGCATAATTCATAATGTTATGTAATGTGTATGCTATTATTACATTGTAAGAGACACGGAAAATTACGAATCAAAAAAAAAAGTTACGAATGTACGATTTTTTTCGTTCAATCCATTCGAAGCACGTTTAGCAGCGCCATTGTAAGAGACACGGAAAATTACCAATTCAACAAAAAAAGTTACGAATGTACAAAATTTTTCGTTCATTTTGATTTTCGTTGTTCCTTTTTTTGTTTTTTCGGATTTTCTTCTTTCGTAGTTTCGTTGTTTCTAATTTGGTTATTTTGGATTTTCGTTGTTTTTAGGATTCGTTCGATTCGAACATTCGTTAAAATATTTAGCGAATCGTTCGTTCATTCGTACGATAACGAATGAACGAATATAACTAATTTTAACGAAAAAAAAATAAATGAATTGCACATGTCTAGCGCTAATGAGAGTTCCGTCTTTGAGCCTTCACAGTAACGTCATCCGCCGAGTGATGCCTGTGTGGGTGTTAAAGCCCCACCCCTTTTGCTGTGGCACCTCGATCATCCATAACATTATGACCACCCACCATAACCTACAGAGGGATGGACTCCATTAGACCTGAATGTGTGCTGTGGTATCTGATACCACGCCATCGGCAGCAGATCCTTTAAGTCCTGTACGTTATGAGGTGGGGCCTCCATGGATCGGACTTGTTTTTCCAGCACATTCTACAGGTGCTCAACTGGACTGAGATCTGGAGAATCTGGAGGATAAGTTAACACCTTGAACTAGTTGTTGTGTTCCTCAAACCATTTTTGAGTACCTCAGACCAGGCCACCTTCTTCCATTGATCTGTGCTCCAGTTCTGATGCTCACGTGTGCATTGTAGGCACTTTTGGTTGTGGACACTGGTCAACATTGGCACCCTGACCGGTCTGCGGCTACACAGCGCCATAAACAACAAACTACAATGCTCTGTGTGTTCTGACATCTTTTTATCAGAACCAGATTTAACTTTTTCAGCAATCAATGAGCCTTCCCTCCCACCTCAATCAATGAGCCTTCCCTCCCCACCTCCATCAATGAGCTTTCCCTCCCCACCTCCATCAATCAGCCTTCCCTCCCCACCTCCATCAATGAGCCTTCCCTCCCACCTCCATCAATGAGCCTTCGCTTCCCACCTCCATAAATGGGCCTTCCCTCCCCACCTCCATCAATCAGCCTTCCCTCCCCACCTCCATCAATGAGCCTTCCCTCCCCACCTCCATCAGTGAGCCTTCCCTCCCCACCTCCATCAATGAGCCTTCCCTCCCCACCTCCATCAATGAGCCTTCCCTCCCCACCTCCATCAATGAGCCTTCCCTCCCCACCTCCATCAATGAGCCTTCCCTTCCCCACCTCCATCAATGAGCCTTCCCCTCTCCACCTCCATCAATGAGCCTCCCTCCCCACCTCCATCAATGAGCCTTCCCTCCCCATCTCCATCAATGAGCCTTCCCTCCCACCTCCATCAACGAGCCTTCCCTCCCCACCTCCATCAGTGAGCCTTCCCTCCCCCACCTCCATCAATGAGCCTTCCCTCCCCACCTCCATCAATGAGCCTTCCCTCTCCACCTCCATCAATGAGCCTTCCCTCCCCCACCTCCATCAATGAGCCTTCCCTCCCCCACCTCCATCAACGAGCCTTCCCTCTTCACCTCCATCAATGAGCCTTCCCTCCCCACCTCCATCAATGAGCCTTCCCTCCCCACCTCCATCAATGAGCCTTCCCTCCCCACCTCCATCAATGAGCCTTCCCTCCCCCACCTCCATCAATGAGCCTTCGCTTCCCACCTCCATAAATGAGCCTTCGCTTCCCACCTCCATAAATGAGCCTTGGCTGCCCACTTCCATCAATGAGCCTTCCCTCCCCACCTCCATCAATGGGCCTTCTCTAGTTGTTGTGTTCCTCAAACCATTTTTGAGTACCTCAGACCAGGCCACCTTCTTCCATTGATCTGTGCTCCAGTTCTGATGCTCACGTGTGCATTGTAGGCTCTTTTGGTTGTGGACACTGGTCAACATTGGCGCCCTGACCGGTCTGCGGCTACACAGCGCCATAAACAACAAACTACAATGCTCTGTGTGTTCTGAAATCTTTTTATCAGAACCAGAATTACCTTTTTTAGCAATCAATGAGCCTTCCCTCCCCACCTCCATCAATGAGCCTTCCCTCCCCACCTCCATCAATGAGCCTTCCCTCCCCACCTCCATCAGTAAGCGTTCCCTCCCCACCTCCATCAGTGAGCCTTCCCTCCCACCTCCATCAATGAGCCTTCCCTCCCCACCTCCATCAATGAGCCTTCGCTTCCCACCTCCATAAATGAGCCTTTGCTTCCCACCTCCATAAATGAGCCTTCCCTCCCCACCTCCATCAACGAGCCTTCCCTCCGCACCTCCATCAATGAGCCTTCCCTCCCCACCTCCATCAATGAGCCTTGGCTGCCCACTTCCATCAATGAGCCTTTCCTCCCCCACCTCTATCGATGAGCCTTCCTCCCCACCTCCATCAATGAGCCTTTCCTCCCCACCTCCATCAATGAGCCTTCCCTCCGCACCTCCATCAATGAGCCTTCCCTCCCCACCTCCATCAATGAGCCTTCCCTCCCCACCTCCATCAATGAGCCTTGGCTGCCCACTTCCATCAATGAGCCTTTCCTCCCCCACCTCTATCGATGAGCCTTCCTCCCTACCTCCATCAATGAGCCTTCCCTCCCCACCTCCATCAATGAGCCTTCCCTCCCCACCTCCATCAATGAGCCTTCCATCCCACCTTCATCAATGAGCCTTCCCTCCCCCACCTCCATCAATGAGCCTTCCCTCCCCACCTCAATCAATGAGCCTTCCATCCCACCTTCATCATTGAGCCTTCTCTCCCCACCTCCATAAATTAGCCTTCCCTCCCCACCTCCATCAATGAGCCTTGCCTGCCCACCTCCATCAATGAGCCTTCCCTCCCCCACCTCCATCAATGGGCCTTCTCTAGTTGTTGTGTTCCTCAAACCATTTTTGAGTACCTCAGACCAGGCCACCTTCTTCCATTGATCTGTGCTCCAGTTCTGGTGCTCACGTGTACATTGTAGGCTCTTTTGGCTGTGGACACTGGTCAACATTGGCACCCTGACCGGTCTGCGGCTACACAGCGCCATAAACAACAAACTACAATGCTCTGTGTGTTCTGACATCTTTTTATCAGAACTAGAATTACCTTTTTCAGCAATCAATGAGCCTTCCCTCCCCACCTCCATCAATCAGCCTTCCCTCCCCATCTCCATCAATTAGCCTTCCCTCCCCACCTCCATCAATCAGCCTTCCCTCCCCACCTCCATCAATGAGCCTTACCTCCCCCACCTCCATCAATGAACCTTCCCTCCCCACCTCCATCAATGAGTCTTCCCTCCCCACCTCCATCAATGAGCCTTCCCTCCCCCACCTCCATCAATAAACCTTGGCTGCCCACTTCCATCAATGAGCCTTCCCTCCCCCATCAGCGACCCTTCCCTCTCCACCTCCATCAATGAGCCCCCCCACCTCCATCAATGAGCCTTGGCTGCCCACTTCCATCAATGAGCCTTCCCTCCACACCTCCATCAATGAGCCTTCCCTCCCCCCTTCATTAATGAGCCTTCCCTCCCCACCTCGATCACTGAGCCTTCCCTCCCCACCTCCATCAATGAGCCCCCACCACCACCACCTCAATCAATGAGTATTTCCTCCCCACCTCCATCAATGAGCCTTCCCTCCCCCACCTCCATCAATGAACCTTCCCTCCCCACCTCCATCAATGAACCTTCCCTCCCCACCTTCATCAATGAGCATTCCCTCCCCACCTCCACCAATGAGCCTTCCCTCCCCACCTCCATCAATGAGCCTTCCCCTCCTCACCTCCATCAATGATCCTTCCTCCCCACCTCCATCAATGAGCCTTCCCCTTCTCACCTCCATTAGTGAGCCTTCCCTCCCCACCTCCATCAATGAGCCTTCCCTCCCCCACCTCCATCAATGAGCCTTGGCTGCCCACTTCCATCAATGATCCTTCCCTCCCCACCTCCATCAATGAGCCTTCCCTCCAGACCTCGATCACGGAGCCTTCCCTCCCCACCTCCATCAATTAGCCTTCCCTCCCCCACCTCCATCAATGAGCCCCTACCACCACCACCTCAATCAATGAGTCTTTCCTCCCCATCTCCATCAATGAGCCCCCCTTCCCCACCTCCATCAATGAGCCTTCCCTTCCCCCCCCACCTCCATCAATGAACCTTCCCTCTCCACCTTCATCAATGAGCCTTCCCCCCCCCCACCTCCATCAATGACCTTCCCTCCCCACCTCCATCAATGAGCCTTCCCTCCCCACCTCCATCAATGAGCCTTCCTCCCCACCTCCATCAATGAGCCTTCCCCTTCTCACCTCCATTATTGAGCCTTCCCTCCCCACTTCCATCAATGTGCCTTCCCTCCACACCACCATCAATGAGCCCCCACCACCACCACCTCAATCAATGAGTCTTTCCTCCCCACCTCCTTCAATGAGCCTTACCTCACCCACCTCCATCAATGAACCTTCCTCCCCACCTCCATCAATGAGTCTTCCCTCCCCCACCTCCATCAATAAACCTTGGCTGCCGACTTCCATCAATGAGCCTCCTCTCCCCCATCAACGACCCTTCCCTCCCCACCTTCATCAATGTGCCTTCCCCTCCACCTCCACCAATAAGCCTTCCCTCCACCTCCATTAATGAGCCTTCCTTTCCCACCTCCATCAATGAGCCTTCCCTCCACACCACCATCAATGAGCCCCCACCACCACCACTTCAATCAATGAGTCTTTCCTCCCCACCTCCATCAATGAGCCTTACCTCACCCACCTCCATCAATGAACCTTCTCTCCCAACCTCCATCAATGAGTATTCCCTCCCCACCTCCATCAATGAGCTTTCCCTCCCCCACCTCCATCAATAAACCTTGGCTGCCCACTTCCATCAATGAGCCTCCCCTCCCCCATCAACGACCCTTCCCTCCCCACCTTCATCAATGAGCCTTCCCTTCCCACCTCCATCAATGTGCCTTCCCCTCCACCTCCACCAATAAGCCTTCCCTCCACCTCCATCAATGAGCCTTCCCTCTCCACCTCCATCAATGAGCCTTCCCTCCCCTCCTCCATCAATGAGCCTTGGCTGCCCACTTCCATGAATGAGCCTTCCCTCCCCACCTCCATGAATGAGCCTTCCCTCCCCCCCCTCCATCAATGAGCCCCCTCCCCACCTCCATCAATGAGCCCCCCCCCCCCCAACCCTTATCAATGTGCCTTCCCTCCCCACCTCCATCAATGAGCCTTCCCTCCCCCACCTCCATCAATGAGCCCTCCATCAATGAGCCTTCCCTCCCCCCCCCCCCCCATCAATGAGCCTTCCCTCCCCACCTCGATCACTGAGCATTCCCTCCCCACCTCCATCAATTAGCCTTCCCTCCCCACCTCCATCAATGAGCCCCCACCACCACCACCACCTCAATCAATGAGTCTTTCCTCCCCACCTCCATCAATGAGCCTTCCCTCCCACCTCCATCAACCCCCCCCCCACCTACATCAATGAGCCTTCCCTCCCCACCTCCATCAATGAGCCTTCCCTCCCCACCTCCATCAATGAGCCTTCCCTCCCCCATCAACGACCCTTCCCTCCCCACCTTCATCAATGAGCCTTCCCTCCCCACCTCCATCAATGAGCCCCCCCCCCCCCCCCAACCTCCATCAATGTGCCTTCCACATGAGCCCGTGTACTGTGTTATGGTGTGGAGTAGGTCTTACTCTTTTATACACATTTATTTTTTTTAATTTGTGACGTTTGTTTTCTTTGTATCACAAAAGTATCTTTATTATTTTTTTTTTAAACAGGGATAAATTATTTAAAGGGACTGAGGGGCGCATTTTGTCATCTCTTTTGCTCACTTTGTTATGCTTTGGATTGGGGGGGGGGGGGTGGCGCACTTTGGCATGCCTTTGGTGCCGGAGGATCTTGTCCAGACACTGCTAGGTAATATAAAAAGAAACCATAATTGAAGTAAATAAAAACATAAGGACAAGTCCATTTGATTTGTATCCAGATGAGCACTACATAGCTGTTGGTAGATCTAAAGGTGATTGGACAATCAGATTGTATGGTGTGGGGCCTTAATTGGCTAGTGGGTGAGTTCATTTACCAGAACTTCAATCCTCAGGTACCTTTTTTTGACCTATTGTCATGTCTGTGGATATAATAGACATGTGCAATTCGTTTCGTTTTAATTCGTTTTCCGTAAAAATTTGTTATATCAGTTCATTCGTACGTTAACGAATGATTCGCTAAAAATTGTAACGAATTATCGAATCGAACGAATATGAAAAACAACAAAAATCCGAAAAATAACCAAATTAGAAACAACGAAACTATGACAGAAGAAAATCCGAAAAACGAAAACAGGAACAACGAAAATCAAAATGAACGAAAAAATTTGTACATTCGTAACTTTTTTTTTTTGTTGAATTGGTAATTTTCCGTGTCTCTTACAATGGCGCTGCTTAACGTGCCTCGAATGGTTTGAACGAAAAAATTCGTTCATTCGTAACTTTTTTTTTTTGTTTTTGCGATTCGGCATTTTCCGTGTCTCTTACAATGGCGCTGCTTAACGTGCCTCGAATGGATTGAACGAAAAAATTTGTACATTCGTAACTTTTTTTTTCGATTCGTAATTTTCCGTGTCTCTTACAATGGCGCTGCTTAACGTGCTTCGATTGGATTGAACGAAAAAATTCGTACATTCGTAACTTTTTTTTTTTTTTCGATTGGTAATTTTTACCGTGTATCTTACAATGGCGCTGCTTAACGTGCCTCGATTGGATTGAACGAAAAAAATCGTACATTCGTAACTTTTTTTTTCGATTCGTAATTTTCCGTGTCTCTTACAATGTAATAAAAGCATACACATTACATAAAATGATGAATTATGCTCCGATTACGAACCTACGAAAACAATGTTACGAAAGTACGAATAAATCAATCTTACGAAAGTACGAATGTAACTAAATCTACGAAAATACGAATGCGTCCGAATTTCGAATAAACTAAAATTAAACTAACGGTAAAACGAATCAACGAAAAAATAACTCTTACGAAAATACGAATACGAACACCGACGACTTACGAATTTCCGAATCGTTACGAATCAACGGAAACGAACAGAAACTGAACTAAACAAATTTTTCTATTGCGCACATGTCTAATATGCAACAATGCGAATATTCTCATCCCTTTGTTCATGCATGCTTTACTCCTCTCCACCACTTTGAGGCGCCATAAGGAACAGTGCAGTACCTGTGTGGAAAGGGAACCGCCTATAATGACAGCAGCTCTGCCTGGACCGTCACTGTAGGTATTGGGGAGATGCAGCATAGGACGGTCTGTAAATGCCCCACACACCTGAAATTCCTGGTAGGCTCCTGCAATACCCAAATCAGCCACATGATGGCAGACAAACACAGGCTATATATATGTAGAGCAGAGGTCACCAACCTTTTTCCACTTAAGTGCCTGGATTCAATGTATGTGAATGCAAAGAGGGCAATGCATGGAGGGCAATGCATGGAGGGCCGCATTCACCTGCTAATAAATGAAGATAATAATAATCCTAACACAGTAATAATAACAGTACAGGTTTACCTCCCTTTAACCACTTAAGCCCCGGACCATTTGGCTGGCCAAAGACCAGAGCACTTTCTGCGATTCGGCACTGCGTCGCTTTAACTGACAATTGCGCGGCCGTGCGGCGTGGCTCCCAAACAAAATTGACGTCCTTTTTTTCCCCCACAAATAGAGCTTTCTTTTGGTGGTATTTGATCACCTCTGCGGTTTTTATTTTTTGCGCTATAAAAAAAAGAGTGACAATTTTGAAAAAAAAGCTATATTTTTTTACTTTTTGCTATAATAAATATCCCCAAAAAATATATAAAAAAAAAACATTTTTTTTTCTCAGTTTAGGCCGATACGTATTCTTCTACATATTTTTGGTAAAAAAAAAATCGCAATAAGCGATTATTGATTGGTTTGCGCAAAAGTTATAGCGTCTACAATATAGGGCATAGTTTTATGGCATTTTTATTAATAATTAATTTTCATTAGAATTGGCGGCGATCAGCGATTTTTATCGTGACTGCGACATGGCGGACACATCAGAGATTTTTGGCACTATCTTGGGACCATTCAAATTTATACAGCGATCAGTGCGATTAAAAATGCTCTGATTACTGTGTAAATGTGACTGGCAGTGAAGGGGTTAACCAGGAGGGGGCGCTGCAGGGGTTAAGTTTGTCCTAGGGAGGGATTCTAACTGTGGGGGGGGGAGGGGCTACATGTGACATCACTGATCACCGCTCCCGATTACAGGGAGCAGAGATCAGTGACAGTCACTAGGCAGAACGGGGAAATGCTTGTTTACATCAGCATTTCCCCGTTCTTCATCTCTGTGAGACGATCGCGGGTATCCCCGCAGACATCGAATCCGCGGGACCCGCGATCACACTCACGGAGCTCGCGGCAGTGTGCGACCACACAGCGGCAAATTCAAAGGGACGTGCAGGTACGCCCATTTGCGCAGCTGTGACATTCTGCTGACGTATATGTACATGCGGCGGACGGCAAGCGGTTAAGTTGCTTCACTAATACAAAGCCAGTTAACCCTGAGGGAGAATGTGGCTGGGGATTCGGATTTTACTGCCCCCTCCCCCATCCTAGCATGCAAGGGTAGCTGACGTCAGCCCTGCCAGCCAGCATGGTCTGGAGAAGGGGTTCCTGCTCTTAGGGGAGATGGGGTTCCTGTCCCCAGGTAAGAAAGGGGTCCCTGTCCCCATGAAGAAGGAGTCCCTGTCCCCAAGTGAGCAAGGGGCCCCTGTCCCTAAGTGAGAAGGGGCCCCGTCCCCAAGTAAGAAAGGGGTCTCTGTCCCCAAGTGAGAAAGGGGTCCCTGTCCCCAGGGGAAAAGGGGTCCCTGTCCCCAAGTGAGAAAGGGGTCCCTGTCCCCAAGTGAGAAGGGGTCTCTGTCCATGAGTGAGAAAGGGGCCCCTGTCCCCAAGTGAGAAGGGGTCCCTGTTCCCAAGTAAGAAACAGGTCCCTGTCCCCAAGTGAGAAAGGGACCCCTGTCCCTAAGAAAGTGGTCCCTGTCCCCAAGTGAGAAGGGGTCCCTGTCCCAGGGGGAGAAGGGGTCCCTGTCCCTAAGTGAGAAAGGGACCCCTGTCCCTAAGTAAGAAAGTGGTCCCTGTCCCCAAGTGAGAAGGGGCCCCTGTCCCCAGGGGGAGAAGGGGTCCCTGTCCCTAAGTGAGAAAGGGACCCCTGTCCCTAAGTAAGAAAGTGGTCCCTGTTCCCATGTGAGAAGGGGTCCCTGTCCCCAAGAGAGAAGGGGTCCCTGTCCCCAGGGGAGAAGGGGTCCCTGTCCCCAAGTGAGAAAGGGGTCCCTGTCCCCAAGTGAGAAGGGGTCCCTGTCCCTAAGTAAGAAAGGGGTCCCTGTCCCCAAGTGAGAAAGGGGCCCCTGTCCCCAAGTGAGAAGGGGTCCCTGTCCCCAAGTGAGAAGGGGCCCCTGTTCCGAAGTAAGAAACAGGTCCTTATCTCCAAGTGAGAATGGGGTCCCTGTCCCCAAGTGAGAAGGGGTCCCTGTTCCCAAGACAGGTCCCTGTCCCCAAGTGAGAAAGGGGTCCCTGCCCCCAAGTGAGAAGGGGTCCCTGTCCCCAAGTAAGAAAGGGACCCCTGTCCCTAAGTGAGAAGGGGTCCCTGTCCCCAAGTAAGAAAGGGGTCCCTGTCCCCAAGTGAGAAGGGGTCCCTGTTCCCAAGTGAGAAACAGGTCCCTGTTAGGGTTGCCACCTCATTAAAACCGAACACATATGAATTACACGGGTTCTGAGGCGAATTTAATGCAGATAAGGCACCAAGTGACTTTAATCTTAATCAGCCTCAGAAGCTGTGTAATTAATATGTTTTTGGGTTTAAAGGGATGAGGTGGCAACCCTAGTCCCTGTCCCCAGGGGAGAAGGGTCCCTGACTGTCCCCAGGAAAAATGGGGACCCTAGAATTGTCCCCACCACACACATTACAGTGTCCTCTGCACCCCCATAGCAGTATCCTCTATACCCCCATAGGAGTGTCCTCTGCACCCCCATAGCAGTGTCCTCTGCACCCCCATAGCAGTGTCCTCTATACCCCCATAGGAGTGTCCTCTATACCCCCATAGCAGTGTCCTCTATACCCCCATAGGAGTGTCCTCTGCACCCCCATAGCAGTGTCCTCTATACCCCCATAGCAGTGTCCTCTATACCCCCATAGCAGTGTCCTCTATACCCCCATAGGAGTGTCCTCTGCACCCCCATAGCAGTGTCCTCTGCACCCCCATAGCAGTATGCTCTGCCCCCTTCACATCACTCCCATAGTGTCCTTTGCCCCCTTCCCCCCATAGAAGTTTTCTGTGCCCCCCCCCCCCCCCCCAAAGCAGTGCCCTCTGTCTCCTACACCCCCCCCCCCCCCCTCACTGTAGTGTCCTCTGCCCCCTGCACCCCACCACACACACGCACAAACACACACTGTGTAGGTTGAACTCCCTACCTTACACAGGTGCACAGCAGAGATCGATCGTTATCACAGGGCTGGATGGGGGCCGGAACCGCTGGAGTTAACTTTTCACATTAACAGGCTGGTGATTGGTTGCTAGGATCGTTCGGCAACCAATCACCTACTGTTTAATGTGAAAGGTTAACTCCAGCGGTTCCCCCGCCACCCATCCAGCCCTGTGATACTGGCCGCTCACCGCTGTCCAATGAAGACAATGAATTAATCACAGGCACTGATGGGCCGGACATTTAGCGGTGCTGATCGCTAGAGTGAGAGTAATAATTCCAGCACTAGACCTCCTCTGTAACTCTAAAACAGGTAACCTGTAAAAAAAATTTAAAGCATCACCTATGGAGATTTTAAGTACCGTAGTTTGTCGCCATTCCACATTCCAGTGTGCGCATTTTTAAATCGTGACATGTTAGGTATCTATTTACTCAGCGTAACATCATCTTTCACATTGTACATAAAAACATTGGGCTAACTTTACTGTCTTTTTCTTTTTTTTTTTTTTATTCAAAAAAGTGTATTTTTTCCTCAAAAAATGCGTTTGTAAGACCGCCGCGTAAATATGGTGTGACATAAAATATTGCAAAGATCGCCATTTTATTCTCTAGGGTCTCTGCAAAAAAAATAAAAAATTATATATATAAAATGTTTGGGGGTTCTAAGTAATTTTCTAGGAAAAAATACTAAACTTTAAACTTGTAAGCAAAAAGTTGCAGAACATGACTGGTCTTAAAGTGGTTAAAAAGGAACCAAAGTCTTTACCAAGTAATTATAGACCTGTTAGTGTAACTTCTATAGTTGGGAAGATTCTGGAGAGTTTAAAAAAAGACCACATAGATGAGTTCTTGCTGGAAAAAAATAGTGTAAGCAACAGGCAGCATGGATTCATGAAAGACAGAAGTTATCAGACAAATCTGAGGAGGTAAGTAAAACCTTGGACAGAGGGGTGGCTGTGGACGTGGTATACTTGGACAGAGGGGAGGTGGTGGATGTGGTATACTTGGACAGAGGGGTGGTGGTGGATGTGGTATACTTGGACAGAGGGGTGGCTGTGGACGTGGTATACTTGGACAGAGGGGTGGCTGTGGATGTGGTATACTTGGACAGAGAGGTGGCGGTGGACGTGGTATACTTGGACAGAGGGGTGGCGGTGGACGTGGTATATTTGGACAGAGGGGTGGCGGTGGACGTGGTATACTTGGACAGAGGGGTGGCTGTGGATGTGGTATAGTTGGACAGAGGGGTGGCGGTGGATGTGGTATACTTGGACAGAGGGGCGGCGGTGGACGTGGTATACTTGGACAGAGGGGTGGTGGTGGATGTGGTATACTTGGACAGAGGGGAGGCGGTGGATGTGGTATACTTGGACAGAGGGGTGGCGGTGGATGTGGTATACTTGGACAGAGGGGTGGTGGTGGATGTGGTATACTTGGACAGAGGGGTGGCTGTGGACGTGGTATACTTGGACAGAGGGGTGGCTGTGGATGTGGTATACTTAGACAGAGAGGTGGCGGTGGACGTGGTATACTTGGACAGAGGGGTGGCGGTGGACGTGGTATATTTGGACAGAGGGGTGGCGGTGGACGTGGTATACTTGGACAGAGGGGTGGCTGTGGAAGTGGTATACTTGGACAGAGGGGCGGTGGTGGACGTGGTATACTTCGACAGAGGGGTGGACGTGGTATACTTGGACAGAGGGGTGGCTGTGGATGTGGTATACTTGGTCAGAGGGGTGGCGGTGGACGTGGTATACTTGGACAGAGGGGTGGTGGTGGACGTGGTATACTTGGACAGAGGGGTGGCTGTGGAGGTGGTATACTTGGAGAGAGGGATGGCTGTGGACGTGGTATACTTGGATTTTGCAAAAGCGTTCGATACAGTTCCCCACACACGGCTCATGTGTAAGGTAAGGTCTACAGGCTTGGAAAGATCAATTTGTAAATGGATAGAAAACTGGCTAAATGACAGAATTCAGAGAGTCGTGGTTAATGATTCTTACTCTGAATGGTCTAAGGTTATCAGTGGTGTACCCCAAGGTTCAGTACTGGGACCCTTACTTTTTAATATCTTTATAAATGATATTGGGTCTGGGATTAAAAGTTACATTTCTGTCTTTGCAGATGACACCGAGCTATGCAGTGGAATAACGTCCTTACAGGAGGTCTCCAATTTACAAGCCGACCTCAATGCTCTGTCTAATTGGGCGACTATGTGGCAGATGAGGTTAATGTTGATAAATGTAAAGTTATGCACTTGGGGGCAAAGAATATGCATCATACATACTAGGGGAGTACAACTGGGGGAATCCGTAGTGGAGAAGGATCTGGGGGGATTCATGGTGGAGAAGGATCTGGGGGATCCATAGTAAAGAAGGATCTGGGGGGCTCCATGGTGGAGAAGGATCTGGGGGGATCCGTAGTGGAGAAGGATCTGGGGGGATCCATGGTGGAGAAGGATCTGGGGGGATCCATGGTGGAGAAGGATCTAGGGGGATCCATAGTGGAGAAGGATCTGGGGGGATCCATAGTGGAGAAGGATCTGGGGGGATCCATAGTGGAGAAGGATCTGGGGGGATCCGTAGTGGAGAAGGATCTGGGGGGGATCCATGGTGGAGAAGGATCTGGGGGGATCCATAGTGGAGAAGGATCTGGGGGGATCCGTAGTAGAGAAGGATTTGGGGGGATCCGTAGTGGAGAAGGATCTGGGGGATCCGTAGTAGAGAAGGATCTGGGGGGGGGATCCATAGTGGAGAAGGATCTGGGGGATCCATAGTGGAGAAGGATCTGGGGGGATCCATAGTGGAGAAGGATCTGGGGGGATCCATAGTGGAGAAGGATCTGGGGGGATCCATAGTAGAGAAGGATCTGGGGGGATCCGTAGTGGAGAAGGATCTGGGGGGGGATCCATGGTGGAGAAGGATCTGGGGGGATCCATAGTGGAGAAGGATCTGGGGGCTCCATGGTGGAGAAGGATCTGGGGGGATCCGTAGTAGAGAAGGATTTGGGGGGATCCGTAGTGGAGAAGGATCTGGGGGGGATCCGTAGTAGAGAAGGATCTGGGGGGATCCATAGTGGAGAAGGATCTGGGGGGATCCATAGTGGAGAAGGATCTGGGGGGATCCATAGTGGAGAAGGATCTGGGGGGATCCATAGTGGAGAAGGATCTGGGGGGATCCATGGTGGGGAAGGATCTGGGGGGATCCATAGTGGAGAAGGATCTGGGGGGGATCCATAGTGGGGAAGGATCTGGGGGGATCCATAGTGGGGAAGGATCTGGGGGGATCCATAGTGGAGAAGGATCTGGGGGATCCATAGTGGAGAAGGATCTGGGGGGATCCATAGTGGAGAAGGATCTGGGGGGATCCGTAGTGGAGAAGGATCTGGGGGGATCCGTAGTGGAGAAGGATCTGGGGGTTTTGGTAGATCATAAGCTCAATAATAACATGCAATGCCAAGCTGCGGTTTCCAAAGCCAGCAAAGTCCTTTCTTGTATTAGGAGAGATATGGACTCCAGAGAGAGAGATATCATCTGTACAAATCATTAGTAAGACCTCATCTGGAATATGCAGTTCAGTTTTGGGCTCCAGTTCTCAAAAAGGATATCGGGGAACTGGAGAAAGTGCAGAGAAGGGCAACCAAACTGATAAGAGGCATGGAGGAGCTCAGCTATGAGGAAAGATTAGAGGAACTACATTTATTCACTACTGAGAAGAGGAGATTAAGGGGGGATATGATCACCATGTATAAATATATAAGGGGTCCATATAGTGATCTTGGTGTTGAGTTATTCACCTTAAGGTCATCACAGAGGACAAGGGGGCTCTCTCAAGAGCAAAGGTTTCTTCACAGTAAGGCCGGGTTCAGACTGCTGCGGTGCGGGAGATCGCATATGATTCGCACCGCACTGCAGTTCAAATCATATGCGATCTCTGTGCGATGCAAATTCAGCCATACAGATAGTATGGCTGAATTCGCATCGCATTCGGCCCAAAATCGGACAGGACCCTTTTTTTCGCTCCGCAGCAGAATCGGATCGCATGGTGTTCTCACCATGCGATCCGATTCCTGTCCGAGTTTGCAGATCGCACTGCGATATGCGAGCTGCTATGGGGGTGTCATTAACATTTCATTGACACCCCCAGCAGCTCGCATAGGGCAGTGTGAACTGCCGGCGGGAGACATGCGGTGCGGGAACTCGCAGTGTATTCGCAGCGTTCCCGCACCGCAGCAGTGTGAACCCAGCCTAAGAGCTGTAAAAATTGTGGAATGACCACTGGCCAGCTCAGTAGATTTAAAAAAGGACTGGATTCTTTCCTAAATGTATATAATATAACTGGATAGTAACATTTATAGGCAAAGTTGATCCAGGAAATATCCGATTGCGTCTCGGGATCAGGAACAAATTTTTTCCCCAGCTGGAGCAAATTTTATCATGCTTTGCTGTTTTTTTTGCCTTCCTCTAGATTAGGGGTCTCCACAACGTTCTACACAAAGGGCCTTCAGACTTTAGGGTGGCCGGACTAGAGTCATTGGGAGTAGAAAATGTCCAGGTGTCCGGTGGGAGTAAACAGTACCCTATCTTTGGTGTCAGTGGGAGGACTAGTGCCCCCATTGTTGGTGTCAATGGAAGGAATTGTGCCCCATTGTTGGCATCAGAAACAAGAATTATTCCCCATTGTTGGTGTCAGTAGATGGAATAGTGCCCTAAGAGACGGGTGAAGGCAAGCAAATGGCCTAGGGTTGCCACCTTTTGTTCAAGCCAAACCCGAACACTTTAGTGGTCTGGAACACCTTTGTGTGCCCAAGGAGAGTAGTGATGCGGTGCACATAGCATGCCGCAGCAAAATGTGGGTGTGGCCAAATTGCTCTTGCTGACATCACTCTGTACCCCAGTGATGCCGAACCTGCCCCCCCCCCCCCCCCCAGACAGCCGCCCACAGCTCCTGGACGGCAACAGATTTGTGTGTGACTATCTCGGTTACTTGGGGAGCCACAGCCAGCTCTGAATAATGTGTCCGGGTTTCAGCCTGCCGGAAACCCGGACACATGATTAAAAACCCGGACAGTCCGGGTGAATCCCGGACAGGTGGCAACCCTAAAATGGCCGCAGTTTGGAGACTCCTGCTCTAGATCAACTGTGGGTATAGGATTGTGTATATAGGATTGTATAAATTTTTTTTAAATATTTTATTGGTTGAACTAGATGGACCTGTGTAACTACATTTATTACCCCTCATAGAGGTCACAGTACCCCCCCCCCCCCCCGACATTGTCTTCATCTGCTTTTCTTTTCAGAAAAACAGCACCATCTTTGTTCAGACATCATCCAGGCTCACCATCTACTGCCAGGACTGAGATGCCGTCTCACAGATGATGCAATCATTTAAATCCTGGGGCCTTTGCAGTTCTTGTTCATAATTATCTGACACAGATCGGACCCTGCTGCGGCCTTTCACCTTCTACAAAGTGGGGGGTGGGGGGGGGGGGGCTGAGGAAATGCTTCCTCCTCGGAGACATTGGAGTGTACATTTTTGATTATTAAAAATCTTATAAACATAATAAAAACATATTTAGATATATACAGAAAAAATAAATGATATATAAACAAATAAAAAGTGGCATAAAAAAAGCAAACTAGCTTTTTTTTTGCCAGAAAACATAAACAGAAGTAAATATTCAAAACAAGATATATGCTAATATTATTATAATCATTATAATGCACCACAACAAAGCCCTAACCACAACCTAAACACACCCTCAGGCACTCAGACATTAGAGTGTACATTTTTGTTTATTAAACATCTTACAAACATAATAAAAACATATTTACATATATACATAATGTATAAATATATATAAACCAAAATAGCTTACATCAGCATAGCAAAAACATAAAGAAAACTAAATATACCAACCTGAACAAAGCCATAACCTCCACCTAAACACAGCCTCGGGCTAAGAAACCATTACACATGTAACCCATGCATGCAGCCTTTTTTCAAAAATATAATCTTATATAAAAAATCTAGGGGGACGTGAAAGGACAGAAAGAAAGCCGCTAGACATGTGCACAACAAAAAAATTCGTTTATTTTCGTTTCGTTTTTTTCGTTTCCGAAAAAAATGTGTTTATTTTCTTTTTTTTTAGTTTCCGTTGATTCGTAACGATTCGTACATTCGTAAGTCGTCGGTGTTCGTATTCGTAACGATTCGTATTTTCGTAAGAGTTATTTTTTCGTTGATTCGTTTTTTCGTTAGTTTAATTTTCGGACGCATTCGTATTTATTCGTACATTCGTAACATTCGTAACATTCGTAGATTCGTAATCGGAGCATAATTCATAATTTTATGTAATGTGTATGCTATTATTACATTTTAATAATTTACAAATCGAAAAAAAAAGTTACGAATCGAAAAAAAAGTTACGAATGTACAAATTTTTTGTTCAATCCATTCGAAGCACGTTAACCGCTTCAATACCCGGCCATAGTCATATGACGCCCACAAGGTGGATCTACCATCCTGGGTGGGCGTCATATGACGTCCTCGGATTCCCGGCCGCCTGGGGGGCGCGCGCGCGCCGCCGGCGGCATCGCTCAGGACCCGGTGCGAGTGCCCGGCGGCCGCGATGTCCGCCGGGCACCCGCGATTGCCCGTTAAAACAACGGGACCGGCGGGACCGTGGAGCTGTGTGTGTAAACACACCGCCCCACGTCCTGTCAGCGGGGAGGAGACCGATCATGTGATCCCAGTACGGAGGATCACATGATCGGTCTCCTCCCCTTAAGTCCCCTCCCCCTACAGTTAGAATCACTCCTATTAGGGACACACATTAACCCCTCCAGCGCCCTCTAGTGTTTAACCCCTTCCCTGACAGTCACATTTACACAGTAATCATTGCAATTTTTATAGCAACGATCGCTGTGTAAATGTGAATGGTTCCAAAAATGTGTCAAAAGTGTCCGAAGTGTCCGCCACAATGTCGCAGTCACGAAAAAAAAAATCGCAGATCCCCGCCATTACTAGTAAAAAAAAAAAAAAAAAATTCAATAAATCTATCCCCTATTTTGTAGACGTTATAACTTTTGCGCAAACCGATCAATATACGCTTATTGCGATTTTTTTTACCAAAAATATGTAGAAGAATACGTATCGGCCTAAACTGAGGAAAAAAATAGTTTTTTTTAAAAAAAATGGGATATTTATTATAGCAAAAAGTAAAAATATTGTGTGTTTTTTTTTCAAAATCGTCGCTCTTCTTTTGTTTATAGCGCAAAAAATAAAAACCGCAGGGGCGATCAAATACCACCAAAAGAAAGCTCTATTTGTGGGAAAAAAAAGGACGTCAATTTTGTTTTGGGTGTAACGTCGCACGACCGCGCAATTGTTAGTTAAAGCGACGCAGTGCGAATCGCAAAAAGTGCTCTGGTAAGGAAGGGTGTTTAAAAGCCCTGTATTGAAGTGGTTAAGCAACGCCATTGTAAGAGACACGGAAAATTACGAATCGAAAAAAAAAAATTACGAATCGAAAAAAAAGTTACGAATCAAAAAAAAAAAAGGTACGAATCGAAAAAAAAAAGTTACGAATGTACGAATTTTTTTTTGTTCAATCCATTCAAAGCACGTTAAGCAGCACCATTGTAAGGGACACGGAAAATTACCCAATTCAACAAAAAAAAAAAGTTACGAATGTACAAATTTTTTTCGTTCGTTTTCGTTTTTCGGATTTTCTTCATTAGTACATTCGTTGTTTCTAATTAGTTTTTTTCGGATTTTCGTTTATTTTTGGATTCGTTCGATTCAAATGATTCGTTAATCGGAATCGTACGATTCGAACAATTCGTTTATTCGTACGAAAACAAATGAAAATAACGAAAAAAAATGAAAAACTAAAAAAAAACGAAACGAATTGCACATGTCTAAAAGCTGCACACCCAGAGACTTGACAAACAGCAACTACGAAGACCTGCCATTCCTCCACGCCTTTGTCCAGGCCCCCCGACCACCACCTGTCCTTCTCAAGACCCTGAATCTTCCCAACCTCACCCAGAATGTCGTGCAGCACCACCTCGACAGGAAGGACTTTTTTTTCCGAATGGAAACCTGACACCGTGCATTCCATGTGAAGAAACGGACTACTAAGCTAACTAGAAAAAGTGACTCAAAATCAAAATCCTGATGTGTCTCAAAGGCCCCGTACGACCATTCCGCATAACTCAAGCGGTAAAGTAAAGGGATACCCAGAGCCCCACCCACCAGCTTGTAGACTTCTATATTGAGGAGCACTGAAGCAAGAAGTGGTTGTCTCCTCCACCCCACCACATTCCACTCTTGGGCAACCACGGTTCTCCGCAGAGCAATGCTTCAGGTTGCCCTTTACATAGAGTCTGCCATGGAACGAGCGCCAGGCCAAATCCCAAAACTTTAAAGGGATTCTCTCTAGATTGAGCAAACGCAGACCCTCCCTCATAACAGGACCTAGGCAATCCCCCAAGGCCAGGTGCTTGCTAAAGGCAGATTCAACAACCCTCCTCTCCAAGTCCTTCCAATGAAGGGACTTAATTTCCGGTCACTCGCCACTGCCGAAGCATTTTCAGGCACGGGGCAACATAAGCCAGGAGCTTACCATGTCGGACCCTCAGGTTTTTCACTGGCCCACCATTCTCCCAGCTTGGCAGAAAAGGCCTAAACCAGGACTGAAAATTACCAACCCACCCTGGCAGTTCCTCTGCCAGCATGTTAGCAAAATTATGTTTCAAAAACATCAGAGAAAGAAAAAACACCGGGGGGGACCATACCTAGGCCACCCATCCGCCTGGGAAGGTAGGTTACAGACTTCTTAACAAGATTCAGTTTGTTCCCCCATAACAGTTGGAAGAAACAGCTGTAGATTCTTACATAAAGTGACACTGGCAAAACACAGACAAAGCTGGCAATCCTTTCCTTGTAAGAGAGAGTTTCCAATCCTTTCAGGTGGCAACCTTAGCATCGGCATTGTAGCCTGCTTTCCCAATTTGTGAAGGCTATAATCGCCAGGACCAAACTTGATGCCTAAAACTTTCATTTCCTGTCGGGGCTCTGGGAAGATGTCCGGAAGCCCGAAGCCTTCACCTTCCTCCCCTATCCAAAAAACATAATTTTTATCCTGATTGACCTTTGAGCCAGATGCCTCAGCATACTACTCCATCACTGAGACCACCTCCTCCGCCTCCTCCGTCCCAGAGATGAAAACAGACACGTCATCAGCATAGGCAGAGATTTCTTTTTCCTGAAATCTGCTTTTAGGACAGCAAGTTTCTGTTCCTCCTTGGTAATACGGCAAAGTCTATTCACCACTTTATCCTGGATTGCTGCTAGGGACTCCCCTTGCATGGGGACAGGCCCAGGATCCATTGCAGCTTGAGCACATGGTCTAGGCCACAGTGCCTCTGGGGAGCCTCCACCTTCGTCTTCCCCAACATGGTTCATGCTTGCCTGGGAAAAGCCTGCAGGACAGGCCCCAGGATTGCTACATCTCTCAGCTGAGGAATATATCAGAGATACATAAATATATAATAATAATAGTGTGTGACTGGGGGGGGGGGGGGGCATTAGAGTGTAAGCTCTTTTTCGATGCACAGACTGATGCTGCACTAGGGAATAGGTCAGAGCTATTCAAATGTATAATAATAATATTAATAATAGTGTTTGACTTTGGGAGGGAATATTAGGGTGTAAGCTCGTTTGATGCAGATGGTGTGAATAGTCGGGGTATTTGGAGTGCTGCATGAGGGTGAAGTCAAACTTGTGTGATGGCGCTTCACCCCTATGTCTCATTGTAAGCAGTCAAAGTTCAGTTAAGCGTAGGTACACATTGGAGCGATTTGGCATGCGATTTGACATGTCAAATCGCATGCCAAATCGGCGGCAATTTCCGGCAATGGCAGCGCCCGAATCGGTGCGACGGCGCATTTGCGGCACTGCACCGATTCCCAAAAGTAGTTTCTGTACTACTTTTGGCGACTTCGGGATGCGATTTCCATAGACATCTGTGCAGCAACCACACACAAATGTCTCTGAAATCGCCCCCCGAAGTCGGGACTGACATGCAGGAATAAAAATCGTGCGAGTTCAGCTGAACTTTCATTCCCGCTGTCAGTGCTGTGAACCTGGGCTAAAGGTCTGATCTGGGGAGGACAGCATTCCTGAAAGCTCTTACATAAGCTTCTCACTGCTCGGACCTGTAATAACCTCCAGGCATCTGTCAATCACAGCGCTTTGTGTTGGTGTAGAAATAAAAAGGTGACAGCTATCGGCGGATGGTGACATAAACCAGTGTTTCCTGGCCATACCTCACGTCAGCACACAATGGGTTAATGCCTCCTCTGAAGCTCACAGGGCCACCTGCTCCTAGCTAAATAAAAGTCACGCTCCAGGCCACCTGTGGATTGCAGTGGTAAGTACTTGGTGGGCACGCAGGAAGTAGGCCTGCCTGCTCAGGGACAGGGGCAAGCTCCTTCGACCTGAGGGGTGGCAGCCTTTGGGGCAGCTATGCCAGGATTTCAGTGAAGGGTATACAGTAGCTCACAAAAGTAAGTACACCCCTCACATTTCTGTAAATCTTTTCTTCTATCTTTTCATGTGACAACACTGAAGAAATGACACTTGTCTACAATGTAAAGTAGTGAGTGTACAGCTTGTATAACAGTGTAAATTTGCCGTCCCCTCAAAATAACTCAACACACAGCCATTAATGTCTAAACCGCTGGCAACAAAAGTCAGTACATCCCTAATGCCGCGTACACACAAAGGGACATTCCCGCGGGATTGTCCGCTGGACTCGAGTCCGCCGGACAATCCCCTCGTGTGTGGGCCTTCGACTGACTTTTTTTCCCAAAGGTCCGGCGGACTAGGTTTTAAGTTTTGTTTTAAAATTATCCGCTGGACTTGGCAGATGATCAATAGGGTTTAGGTCTGGAGACATGCTTGGCCAGTCCATCACCTTTACCCTCAGCTTCTTTAGCAAGGCAGTGGTGGTCTTGGAGGTGTGTTTGGGGTGGTTATCATGTTGGAATACTGCCCTGCGGCCCAGTCTCTGAAGGGAAGGGATCATGCTCTGCTTCAGTATGTCACAGTACATGTTGGTATTCATGGTTCCCTCAATGATCTGTAGCTCCCCAGTGCCGGCAGCACTCATGCAGCCCCAGACCATGACACTCCCACCACCATGACACTCCCACCACCATGCTTGACTGTAGACAAGACACACTTGTCTTTGTCCTCCTCACCTGGTTGCCCCCACACACGCTTGTCACCATCTGACACCAAATACGTTTATCTTGGTCTCATCAGACCACAGGATGTGGTTCCAGTAATCCATGTCCTTAGTCTGCTTGTCTTCAGCAAACTGTTTGTGGTCTTTCTTGTGCATCATCTTTAGAAGAGGCTTCCTTCTGGGACGACAGCCATGCAGACCAATTTGATGCAGTGTGCGGCGTATGGTCTGAGCACTGACAGGCTGACCCCCCACCCCTACAACCTCTGCAGAAATGCTGGCAGCACTCATACGTCTATTTCCCAAAGACAACCTCTGGATATGACGCTGAGCACGTGACCTCAACTTCTTTGGTGGACCATGGCGAGGCCTGTTCTGAGAGGGACCTGTCCTGTTATACCGCTGTATGGTCTTGGCCACCGTGCTGCAGCTCAGTTTCAGGGTCTTGGCAATCTTCCTATGGCCTAAGCCATCTTTATGTAGAGCAACAGTTCTTCAGATCCTCAGAGTGTTCTTTGCCATGAGGTTCCATGTTGAACTTCCAGTGACCAGTATGAGAGAGTGAGAGCGATAACACCAAATTTAACACACCTGCTCCCCATTCACACCTGAGACCTTGTAACACTAACGAGTCACATGACACCGGGGGAGGGAAAATGGATAATTGGGCCCAATTTCGAAATTTTTCACTTAGGGGTGTACTGACTTTTGTTGCCAGCGGTTTAGACATTAATGGCTGTGTGTTGAGTTATTTTGAGGGGACGGCAAATTTACACTGTTATACAAGCTGTACACTCACTACTTTACATTGTAGACAAGTGTCATTTCTTCAGTGTTGTCACATGAAAAGAGAGAAGAAAAGATTTAAAGAAATGTGAGGGGTGTACTCACTTTTGTGAGATACTGTATATACATGGGAATTTTTTCGTTTTTTTTATTTTTTAATACATTTGCAAAGATTTCAAACAAACTTCTTTCACGTTGTCATTATGGGGGATTGTTTGTAGAATTTTGAGGAAAATAATGAATATAATCACTTTTGGAATAACATAACAATAATGTAACATAACAAAATGTGGAAAAAGTGAAGCGTTGTGAATACTTTCCGGATGCGCTGTATCTACTTACTATCTATTAATGATAACGCTGTATTATTTGTGTGCTTTTAATATCAGAATTCAGCTTTTTTTATTTATTTTTATTTTTTTATTTTTTTTTATTATCTCTCTGAATGATCTCCGGCGCCTCGTCTTTGTAACAGATAAGCGATAATAAGTGCGATTGAACAGGCGGTTGGTTAATCATTACATCGTTGATCCTTGATCTGTTAATATCCGCGGTGTCATTTGTAAACAGACACAACGCTGATATGTGTCAACATTCCACACGCCAGTGTTTCTTGGCCCCAGGCGACTAGCTGCAGGCCGGTTCACGCCGGCGTGGTCCATGTCCCAGGTGCGTGCAATGCCCTGTGTAGCGCCAAGGGTCACGCCACCCCTGGCGCTGCCTTTGTCGCTGCGAGGAATACGTGACCTGAGGGCTTATTCCACAAATCTGAGACGGTTCCAGAGCGTTGGTGACACACATTTTGAGATTTCTAATACCAGAGAAAGGTGATGAACGTGACAATCCCGATATTGATGCGATTTGCACCATCCAACGTCGCCAGAGGCGGGTCTAGGCTTTGTGAGGCCTTAGACAAAACTACACATGAGGCCCCACTCACGCCCGTAATAGGAAAAAAAATACAAGCACACAGAAAAGAGGGTGAGATAAAGAGGGGGGGAGAGAGAGAATCAGTGATTGAGCACAGGCAAATTAGGAGGCCGTGAGGCCCCTGTAAGTGCGAGGCCTTAGGCGACCGCCTAATTTGCCTAATTAGAGAGCCGCCTCTGCAACGTCCTTGACATAGTGGTGATGAAGCCAAACTCCAAGCAGATACACTATATTGTCAAAAGTATTGGGACGTATTGGTGCCTTTACACGCACATGAACTTTAATGGCATCCCAGTCTTAGTCCATAGGGTTCAATATTGAGTTGGCCCTTTGCAGCTATAACAGCTTCAACTCTTCTGGGAAGGCCGTTCACAAGGTTTAGGAGTGTGTCTATGGGAACGTTTGACCATTCTTCCAGAAGCGCATTTGTGAGGTCAGGCACTGATGCTAGACGAGAAGGCCTGGCTCGCAGTCTCCATACTAATTCATCCCAAAGGTGTTCTATCGGGTTGAGGGCAGGCCACCCCAAACTCGCTCATCCGTGTCTTTATGGACCTTGCTTTGTGCACTGGTCCAAATCATTTGGTGGAGGGGGGATTATGGTGGGGGCAGGGGCAGGGGCGGACTGACCATTTGGCCACTCGGGCACTGCCTGAGGGCCCCCGGGCCACTAGGGGGCCCCATCAGGGTTGCCAGCCTCAGTAAAACCAGGGACAGTATGTAAAAATCTGTGGTTTTTTTCACATCTGTTTCTGAAATGTCCCTTACCGACATCCTTTTGGTCTAAAAATCCCGAGATTATAGCTGCCCCGCCTCTCCAGTACCTTCTCAGCCAATAGAAACATGTCTGTGTATACTGTGTGTACATGTATGTGTATACTGTGTGATCATATACTGTGTGTGTGTATACTGTGTGGCCCCATAATCTCTGATTGCCTGGGGGCCCCATAATCTCCTATTGCCCGGGGTCCCCATGAGTTGTCAGTCCCGCCCCTGGGTGGGGGGTTGTTTTTCAGGGTTGGGTTGGCCCCTTAGTTCCAGTGAAGGGAACTCTTAAGGCGTCAGCATACCAAGACATTTTGGATAATTTCATGCTCCCAACTTTGTGGGAACAGTTTGGGGACCGCCCCCTTCCTGTTCCAACATGACTGCCCACCAGTGCACAAAGCAAGGTCCAGCGTTTCTCTGGGTGTCGGGAAAGTTCCCAACACACAAAGGTCTGAACCTAGGCTAAATATGTTTATACTGTTGGTAACTCTACTGTTCTGTACAGAAGAGTTCAGACTGGGAGAGGTAGAAGCAGCACAAGGAGCCAATCAGGTGTACTGCGGTGCAAGAAGCATGCTGATAGTAGGAGAGAGCAGAGATGAGCTTATCAGTCTGCTGCTTTCGCCTTCACTGTCCAATCACGGGTTAAGGGAGGGACGAAACTTGTAAGGCTTGCATGAAAGAAAGTTTCTTGATTCCCCCTTCAACACAGTCAGTGTTAATGGGGAATCCCTCCTGTGGAGCGATTGTTTTCTCCCAGCTGGGGAAGGGGAGGGGGGGGGGGGCACTAGCCACTAGCAATAATCACATGTAAAAATCTGACATGTTGGTTGTAGCCGAATCCATCGATGGATCGACTTGGATCCAATCAGCCTGCCAATAGATGGTTAGAATCTCGGCTGGTCCCTGCTGAACCATCTATGGCTGGCTTTAGTGTTACTTAAAAAGGAACGTCAACCCCCATTTCCCCGCCTTCCC
Source organism: Lithobates sylvaticus (assembly GCA_028564925.1). NCBI lineage: Eukaryota > Metazoa > Chordata > Amphibia > Anura > Ranidae > Lithobates > Lithobates sylvaticus. Next base: position 9,744,560 of record CM053031.1, on the reverse strand, counting down.
TTTTTTTATTCTATCCCTATCTAGTCTGTTGGGATGGATTTAACCGCTTCCCGACCAGCGCACACAGATGTACGTCGGCAGAATGGCACGGACAGGCAAATAGGCGTACAGGTACGTCCCTTTAGATTGCCGCCGTGCCATCGCGTGCTCGCGCCGGTCGGGACCTCCGTGAGTCGGATCGCGGGTCCCGTGGACTCGATCGCGGCGGGGATACCCGCGATCTTCTCACGGGGAGGAAGAACGGGGAGATGCTATAGTAAACAAGCATCTCCCCGTTCTGCCTAGCCTAACAGTGTCACTGATCTCTGCTCCCTGTGATTGGAGCAGAGATCAGTGATGTGTACAACACAGCCACGCCCCCCCCCCACAGTTAGCAACACGCCCCTAGGACACACTTAACCCCTACACTGCCACCTAGTGGTTAACCCCTTTACTGCCAGTGTCATTTACGCAGGAATCAGTGCATTTGTATAGCACTGATTGCGGTATAAATGACAATGGTCCCAAAAATGTGTCAAAAATGTCAGATGTGTCCGCCATAATGTCGCAGTCACAATAAAAATCGCTGATCGCCGCCATTACTAGTAAAAAAAAAAAATTATTAATTAAAAATGCCATAACTATAACTATAAATATCCCCTATTTTGTAAACGCTATAACTTTTGCACAATAAATTTTGCGCAAGCCAATCAATAAACGCTTATTGCGATGTAAACGCTGTAACCTTTGTGCTATAACTTTTGCGCAAACCAATCAATAAACGCTTATTGCGATTTTTTTTTTTAACAAAAATATGTAGAAGTATACGTATCGATCTAAACTGAGGAAAAAACTTTTTTTTATACATTTTTGGGGGATATTTATTATAGCAAAAAGTAAAAAATAATGTGTTTTTTTTCGAAATTGTCGCTCTTTTTTTGTTTATAGAGCAAAAAATAAAAACCGCAGGGGCGATCAAATACCACCAAAAGAAATCTCTATTTGTGGGGGGAAAAAAGGACATAAATTTTGTTTGGAAGCCACGTCGCGCGACCGCGCAATTGTCAATTAAAGCGACGCAGTGCCGAAACGCAAAAAGTGGTCTGTTCTTAAGCCAGCAAAATGGTCCGGGGCTGAAAGTGGTTAAAAAACATACTCACCTGCTCAGCCAATCCTGCGTCATCGCCAATCGCCAGGACCTGCCCCGCCCTCTCTTCCTAGGTCAGCAGGGAGCCCGGTGCCACTTCTTGTATCCCGGTGATGATGCAACAGCGTGCTTGATAATTCCCAACACAGGTGCATTGTGGGGTTTATTACCTCCTACAGGGCCGTCTTAATACATGGGAACCCCTGGCCACTGCCCAGGGGCCCCAGGTGCACGGGGGGCCCATTAATAATCTTGCATTACATCAGACTTGCCAACTGTCACAGATTTGCTGGGTCAGTCACGCTTTTTACTAAGCTGTCCCAGCCAGCGTCCCAGAAACTGAGCACCAGGAACAGCAGCAGCCCATCGCTGGGCTAAATCCACAATCGGAATGATTTCCTCCCGCAGTTTCCAGTGCTTTGCAAGGGTTAAGGAAGAACCCCACAAGATGGAGCATCTTATTACTGCTGCTTTGTGTGGGCAGGATGTGTAGCACGCTTGATTATTCTCAGCACATGTGCAGTGTGGAGTTTATTACCCAAAGCCTCGCACAGGGCCAACTTAATATGTGGGAACCCCTGGCCACTGCCCAAGGGGCCCCAGGTGCATGGGGTACCCCTGGCCACTTGCATTACATCATATTAGCCAACCGTCCCGAATTTGCTGGGACAGTCACGCTTTTTACTAAGCTGTTCTGGGATGGCCGTGTCCCCCGCCAGCGTCCCGGAAACTGAGCACCAGGAACAGCCGCAGCCATCGCTGGGCTAAATCCACAATCGGAATGATGTCCCCCCCCCCCCCCCCCCCCGCAAATTTCCTCCCGCAGTTTCTGGCGCTTTGCAGGGGTTAAGGAAGAACCCCCCAAGGTGGAGCATTTTATTACTGCTTGTGTGGGCAGGATGTGTACTGCTCCAATCACATGAGATAGTAGAGGTCTGCCGGAGGGGTTTAGGGCCAGGGCCATCTTTAAGACCCCTTTCACACTGGGGCGTTTTTCTGGCGCTTTAGCGTTAAAAAAAGCGCCTGTAAAGTGCTTGAAAGAACCCTTAGGCCCCTTTCACACCGGGGCGTTTTTCATGCGGTGCAGCGCTAAAAATAGCGCCTGTTCACCGCATGAAAAAATCCTGCCCCATTCACTCCAGTGTGAAAGCCGGCGGGCTTTCACACTGGAGCGGTGCGCTAGCAGGATGACAAAAAAAGTCCTGCTAGCAGCATCTTTGGAGCGGGATAGGAGCGGTGTGTTCACCGCTCCTATACCGCTCCTTCCCATTGATTACAATGGGAGACCGCGGTAAAACCGCGGCAATACCGCGGTTACCGCGGCAATACCGCGGCTACGGCGGCGCTCTGCGGGGGGGTGTTTAACCCTTTTTTCGGCCGCTCGCGGGGGGGTAAAACCGCACCGCGAGCGGCCGAAAACCGCGGTGAAAACGACGGTAAAGCAGCGCTAAATATAGCGCTGCTTTACCGTCACCGCGGCTCACCGCCCCAGTGTGAAAGGGGCCTTATCTGCAATCCCAATGTGAAAGCCTGAGTGCTTTCACACTGAGATCCCTTTCACACTGGGGCATTTTAGCTTAAAAAAAAGCACCTGTAAAGCGCCTGAAAGAAGCCGCAACTGCAATCCCAATGTGAAAGCCCGGGTGCTGTCACACTGAGGCGCTGCGCTGGCGGGGCGTCAAAAAAAGTCCTGCAAGCAGCTTCTTTGCAGCGCTTTTGGAGCGGTGAATACACGGCTCCGAAAGCACCCCTTCCCAGAAGCGCCTGCAGAACGCCAGAAAAGCGCCTGAAAAACGCCCGGAAAGCGCTTTTGGCAGCAGCGCTTTGTGGGCTCGTTTAACCCTTTATTTGGCCACTAGCAGGGGTTAAAAGCGCCCCCACTAGCGCTCGAAAAACGCTGGTAAAGCGCTGCTAGTTTAAGCGGCGCTTTACAAGCGTTTTTCCGGCGCTGGCAGTGTGAAAGGGCTCTTAAAGCACTTGGGCTTTCACATTGGGATTGCAGATGAAGCTTCTTTCAAGCGCTTTACAGGCGCTTTCTTTAACGCTAAAGCGCCTGAAAAACGCCTGAAAAACGCCCCAGTGTGAAAGGGGCCTAATATTGCTTGGACCCTGGGCAAACATTTTCTTGGGCCCTTTCCGAATCCTCTTATAAACGATGTGAGGGCTGTGCGGGCTCAAGGGGCAGCTGTTTTTGGGCCCCACAACCATGACCGGGCCTGGGGCAACTGCCCCCCTTTTGCCCTGTGTTAAAGACTGCCCTGTTTAGGGCCCCCAGTAAAGTACTTTGCCCAGGGGCCCATGATGCTATAAGACGGCCCTGGCCTCCTAGAATGTGTGGCGTGGGTATTCCAGGAGGCTGCGGGCATACGCTTGTGTTTGTTAAGATCTCAGGACCTGCTTTCAGGGGTTTTACTTCCAACAAGAACTGCTCAGAACAAAGAAGGGGGGATAGCCCTGGGGGGGGGGGGGTCGGAAGGTAGACCCCCCAAAAGCCCAAAAGTGTCCTGAAAAATGTAACTGTTAAAAAATATCATGGACAGTACAGAGCTGTGTTGTATGTTCTCTGCAGTCTTTGCCCCCTTTGACTCATGCCCAGGGGCGGACTGACCAATCGGCCACTCGGGCACTTCCCGCGGGCCCCGGGCCACTAGGGGGCCCCATCAGGGTTGCCAGCCTCAGTAAAACCAGGGACAGTATGTAAAAATCTGTGTTTTTTTTACATCTGTCACTGAAATGTCCCTTACCGACATCTTTTTGGTCTAAAAATCCAGAGATTATATCTGCCCCACCCCTCCAGTACCTTCTCAGCCAATAGAAACATGTATGTGTATACTGTGTGATTGTATACTGTGTGGCCCCATAATCTCTGATTGCCTGGGGGCCCCATAATCTCCTATTGCCCGGGGGCCCCATGAGTTGTCAGTCCGCCCCTGCTCATGCCCTGCCTCCACCTGAAATGGCCCCTGGGGCAGATAAAAGGGTGAGATTGGGCATTTGGGTTACATGGCCTAACCATCTGGAGGTCCTCTGGGTCTCCGCTCAGGGCGGCACTGACACCGTCTTCGGTCTTCCAGGTGGGGGAGGCCTTGGCCCGCGATCTGCACAGACGGGTTGGATGGAGATGAGGACTTGACAAACCAGTGGGACCTGTTTTTTTTTTTTTTTTTTCGGAGGAGCGGACTGAGGGAAAGGTTGGCGTGGGGGGGGGGGGGGGCACGGCCTTGTTCTTAACAAACCTAAAAAACGAGATTTATTTTTATGGGATTTAAATGGAAAGAAAACCTTTTAAAAGCGATAAGAGCCTCAAATAAACTTCATCTGCAACTCCAACACTCGCCATAAATAACCAGAAAATGGCCCAATAAAACGCGGCTTCTGCGGCTGTAAAATTGTGTGATTTATACGACCTTCTCGGCCTCCAATCTGTGCGCCGCAGGAGGTGGTGTCACCGGGATCATGAAATAATACCTCCTAGAACTCAAATATGACCGTCTGCCCCAGTGATCTGCAAACTGTGTCCCCCAGGTCAGATGTGGCCCCTTGCTTGCCTTTATCTGCCCTTTTGGAGCACCATTCTATCCACAGACACCAATGAGGGGGCACTGTTCCTCCCAGTGATACCAATAATAGGACAATATTCCTCCCAGTGATACCAATAATAGGACAATATTCCTCCCACTGATACCAATGATGGGGCACCATTCCTCCAATTGATACCAATGATGGGGCACCATTCCTCCCACTGATATCAATTATGGGACACCATTCCTCCAATTGATACCAATAATGGGGCACGATTCCTCCCACTGATACCAATGATGGGGCACCATTACTCCAACTGATACCAATGATGGGGCACCATTCCTCCAATTGATACCAATAATGGGGCACTATTCCTCCCACTGATACCATTGATGGGACATTATTTCTTCCAATGATGGGGCACCATTCCTCCCATTGATACCAATGATGGGGCACTATTCTTTCCCCTGATAGCAATGATGAGGCACTATTCCTCCTACTGACACCAATGATAGGACAAGACTCCTCCTCAGTGGCGGAACTACCAGGGTCGCATCAGTCGCAGTTGCGACTGGGCCCTGAAGTTCCGTCACTGTGGGGGGGCCCACTGGCCCGCCCGCACAGTCTCGCCCGCCGGGGACCCGCCCGCACGTTCTCGCCCGCCGGGGACCCGCCCGCACGTTTTCGCCTGCCGGGGGCCCGCCCGCACGTTTTCGCCCGCCGGGGACCCGCAAGCACGTTCTCCCCCGCCGGGGACCAGCCCGCACGTCCTCCCCCGCCGGGGGCCCGCACGCACGTTCACCCCCGCCTGGGGCAAACCCTCACATCCTCCGGTGTCCAGGGGCCCGCCTTCACGTCCTCCGCTGTTCAGGGGCAGACGCTGGAAGGGAAAGTCAGCTTACCGGCTGACACCAATGCAGCTCTCCCCTGTGCAGGAGATCACATATCACAGGAGCATCCCTGGAGGTATGGAGCGACTGAAAAAGTAAGTGATAAAACAGTGCAACTGCAAGTGGTGGTGATGGTGGTGAGGGGGGGGGGGGGGGCCCCCCCAGGGGCAGGGGGGGTGGTGGTGCTATCCTCCCCCACCAACACCTCTGCCTCTTACTGACCCCCGTCACTACCACAGATCTTATCCCTATCCCCCCATGGGATAGGGATGAGATCTGTGGTGGTGGGATGGGATCAGTATGAGGCAGAGGTGGTGGTGGGGGAGGATAGCACCACCACTGCCACTGCTCCCACCCCCCCCCTCCACCACCATCACCACCACAGATCCCACCACCATCACCGCCACCACTGATCCCATCACCGCCACTAATCCCACCACCATCACCGCCACTAATCCCACCACCATCACCGCCACCACTGATCCCACCACCATCACCGCCACCACTGATCCCATCACCGCCACTAATCCCACCACCATCACCGCCACTAATCCCACCACCATCACCGCCACCACTGATCCCATCACCGCCACTAATCTCACCACCATCACCGCCACCATCACCGCCACTAATCCCACCACCGCCACTAATCCCACCACCATCACCGCCATTGATCCCACCACCATCACCGCCACCACTGATCCCATCACCGCCACTAATCCCACCAACCCCACCACTGATCCCACCACCATCACCGCCACTTATCCCACCACCATCACCGCCACCACTGATCCCTTCACCCCCACTAATCCCACCAACCCCCACCACTGATCCCATCACCGCCGCCACCACTGATCCCAACCCCCCTCACCACCACTGCCACCACCACCGCCACTGATCCCATCCCCCACACCACCACTGATCCCACCCCCCTCAACCTTCACCACTGCCAGTGATCTAGCCCCCCTCACAGCCAAAACTGATCCCATCCCCCCACCACTGCTGCCACTCATCCCATCCAACCCCCCACCACTTATGCCATCCCATTCCCCCGTCACTGCCACCACCGCTCACTGCCACTCATCCCAGCCCCATGCTTCAGGGGGGCCCATGTGTCACCCCTGTATGTGTCACCCCTGTACACCTGGATAGGAGGGGTAGCGGGAGGCATATAGAGGAACCAATACCCTCCATTTTCCTCCTGAAGTCATGACTGCAGGAAGAAAATGGAGGGGATTGGGTCCTCTATATGCCGTCACCGCCGCTCTTCCTATCCAGGTGTACAGGGGTGACACATGGGCCCCTTGAAATATGGGGCTGGGTCGCCCCGGGGGTCAGGGGGCCCTTCATGGTTTCTTGCACGGGGCCCTGAAGGTTCTAGTTACGCCTCTGCTCCTCCTACTGATAGCAATGATGGGGCACTGTTCCTCCTACTTATATCAATAATGCCAGTGATGGGGCACTATTCCTCCCATTGATACCAATAATGGGGCACCATTCCTCCCACTGAAACCAATGATGGGGTATTATTCCTTCCACTGATAGCAATGATGGGGCACTATTCCTCCCACTGATACCAATGATGAGGCACTGTTCCTCCCAGTGATACCAGTGATGGGACACTATTTCTCCCAATGATACCAATGATGGGGCACCATTCCTCCCATTGATACCAATAATGGGGCACCATTCCTCCCACTGAAACCAATGATGGGGTATTATTCCTTCCACTGATAGCAATGATGTGGCACTACTCCCCCCACTGATACCAATGGTGAGGCACCATTCCTCCCATTGATACCAATAATGGGGCACCATTCCTCCCACTGAAACCAATGATGGGGTACTATTCATTCCACTGATATCAATGATGGGGCACTATTCCTCTCACTGATACCAATGATGGGGTACTATTCATCCCACTGATATCAATGATGGGGCACTATTCCTCCCACTGAAACCAATGATGGGGTACTATTCATTCCACTGATATCAATGATGGGGCACTATTCCTCCCACTTATATCAATGATAGGGCAAGACTCCTCCCACTTATATCAATGATGCCAGTGATGAGGCACTATTCTTGCCACTGACACCAATGACGGGGCACGATTCCTCCCAGTGATACCAGTGATGGGGCACTATTCCTCCCACTGATACCAATGATAGGACAAGACCCCTCCCACTGATAGCAATGATGGGGCACTGTTCCTCCTACTTATATCAGTAATGCCAGTTATGGGGCACTATCTCTGCCACTGACACCAATGATGGGGTACTGTTCTTGCCATTGACACCAATGATGGTGCCCTCTTACTTCCACAGACACCCAAGATGATGCACTATACAAGACTGGCTAAACAGAAGCATAAATATTGCCAGGGAAAGCAGGTCACGATTTTGCATTCCCGGTCACCTTTCCCCTACTTTTAATATAACGATTGGATAAAGCCGAGGGTTGTTCTGCACACAGGAGGGGTTGGGACAAGACATGTGCACAATAGAAAAATTTGTTTATTTTTGTTTCTGTTCGTTTCCGTTGATTCGTAACGATTCGTAATTTCGTAAGAGTTATTTTTTCGTTGATTCGTTCTTCCGTTAGTTTAATTTTCGTTTATTCGAAATTCGGACGCATTCGTACTTTCGTAAGATTGATTTATTTGTACTTTCGTAACATTGTTTTCGTAGATTCGTAATCGGAGCGTAATTCATAATGTTATGTAATGTGTATGCTATTATTACATTGTAAGAGACACGGAAAATTACAATCGAAAAAAAAAAAAGTTACGAATGTACGAATTTTTTCGTTCCATCCTTTCGAAGCACGTTAAGCAGCGCCATTGTAAGAGACACGGAAAATTACCAATTCAACAACAAAAAAAAAGTTACGAATGTACGAATTTTTTCGTTCGATCCTTTCGAAGCACGTTAAGCAGCGCCATTGTAAGGGACACGGAAAATTACGAAGCGAAAAAAAAAAAAAGTTACGAATGTACGAATTTTTTCGTTCCATCCATTCGAAGCACGTTAAGCAGCGCCATTGTAAGTGACACGGAAAATTACGAAGCGAAAAAAAAAAAAAAAAAGTTCGAATGTACGAATTTTTTCGTTCAATCCATTCGAAGCACTTTAAGCAGCGCCATTGTAAAGACACGGAAAATTACGAATCAACAAACAAAAAAAAAAATGTTACAAATGTACAAATTTTTTCGTTCAATCCTTTCGAAGCACGTTAAGCAGCGCCATTTAAGAGACACGGAAAAATTACGAATCAACAAAAACAAAAAAAAAAAAAGTTACAAAATGTACAAATTTTTTCGTTCGATCCTTTCGAAGCACGTTAAGCAGCGCCATTGTAAGGGACACGGAAAATTACGAAGCGAAAAAATTTTTTTTTTACGAATGTACGAATTTTTTCGTTCCATCCATTCGAAGCACGTTAAGCAGCGCCATTGTAAGGGACACGGAAAATTACCAATTCAACAAAAAAAAAAAAAAAGTTACGAATGTACGAATTTTTTCGTTCATTTTGATTTTCGTTGTTCCTGTTTTCGTTTTTTGGATTTTCTTCTTTCGTAGTTTCGTTGTTTCTAATTTGGTTATTTCGGATTTTCATTGTTTTTCGTATTCGTTCGATTCGATTATTCGTTAAAATTTTCAGCGAATCATTCGCTCATTCGTACGATAATGAATGAACGAATATAACGAATTTTTATGGAAAACGAAAAAAAAACGAAACGAATTGCACATGTCTAGTTGGGACTGAGGTGATCACTACATTGTTACTGCCCCCCCCCCCCCCCCCGATGTTAGACAAGACGCGGATGTACCATAACAGGCCACATAGGTCAATATAAACCATGTGCAGGGAGCAAAGGGTTAAAAAGCGTCTAGGCCGCGCATTATCCCCACAACACCGGGTTGCATGTCAGGGACGGCTTTATCTTATCTTCTTCGCAGGTTATAAAATTTATCAATATTTCACAGCTACAGGATAGACTTCGCTACCTATAAATCTTTATCTATCTTTCTATCTATAGAATTGAAGAGGTGTCTGAGCTCAAATCCAAATAGTTTACATATATGTGACACGCGAGGTGCGAAATGGGCGTGGCTGCAAGTATGCGCTGAAGACTCCGAATTAACCCTCTGCACGCTGCTCTGCAGCTTTACTTATTTCACAATTTTTTTGCAAAAAAAAAAAAACAGGGATTCTTGGTTCGTATATATTGCAATACATGTACAAGCTGGCCAATGGCCTCAAAGTGATCCCTCTCTGACCAACTACATCAAAGTGATCTCTCTCTGACCAACTACATCAAAGTGATCCCTCTCTAACCAACTACATCAAAGTGATCCCTCTCTGACCAACTGCCTCCAAGTGATCTCTCTCTGGCCAACTACATCAAAGTGATCCCTCTCTAACCAACTGCCTCCAAGTGATCTCTCTCTTGCCAACTACATCAAAGTGATCCCTCTCTGACCAACTGCCTCCAAGTGATCTCTCTCTTGCCAACTGCATCAAAGTCATCCCTCTCTGACCAACTGCCTCCAAGTGATCTCTCCCTGACCAACTGCCTCCAAGTGATCCCTCTCTGGACAATTGCATCAAAGTTATCCCTCTCTGGCCAAGTGCATCAAAGTTATCCCTCCTTGGCCAACTACATCAAAGTGATCTCTCTCTGACCAACTGCCTCCAAGTGATCCCTCTCTGACCAACTGCCTCCAAGTGATTCCTCCCTGACCAACTGCCTCCAAGTGATCCCTCTCTGGACAATTGCATCAAAGTTATCCCTCCTTGGCCAACTACATCAAAGTGATCCCTCTCTAACCAACTACATCAAAGTGATCCCTCTCAAACCAACTACATCAAAGTGATCCCTCTCTGACCAACTGCCTCCAAGTGATTCCTCCCTGACCAACTGCCTCCAAGTGATCCCTCTCTGGACAATTGCATCAAAGTTATCCCTCCTTGGCCAACTACATCAAAGTGATCCCTCTCTAACCAACTACATCAAAGTGATCCCTCTCTAACCAACTACATCAAAGTGATCCCTCTCTGACCAACTGCCTCCAAGTGATCACTCTCTGACCAACTGCCTCCAAGTGATCTCTCCCTGACCAACTGCCTCCAAGTGATCCCTCTCTGGCCAACTACATCAAAGTGATCCCTCTCTGGCCAAGTGCATCAAAGTTATCCATCCTTGGCCAACTACATCAAAGTAATCTCTCCTTGACCAACTGTGTCAAAGTGATCTCTCTCTGGCCAACTACATCAAAGTGATCCCTCTCTGACCAACTGCCTCCAAGTGACCCCCCTCTGGCCAAGTGCATCAAAGTTATCCCTCCTTGGCCAACTACATTAAAATGATCCATCTCTGACCAACTGCCTCCAAGTGATCTCTCTCTGGCCAACTACATCAAAGTGATCCCTCTCTGACCAACTGCCTCCAAGTGATCCCTCTCTGGCCAACTACATCAAAGTGATTGCTCTATGGCCAACTGTGTCTAAGTGATCCCTCCTTGGCCAACTGCATCAAAGGGAACCGCCTCTGAATAATTGCATCTAAGTGATCTCCCTCTGGCCACTCTATCAAAGTGATCCCGCTTTGGCCAACTGCTTCAACATAATCCCTCTCTGGCCAACTGTGTCAAAGTGATCCCTCTCTGGCCAACTGTGTCTAAGGCTGGGTTCACGCTAGTGCCAATTGGATGGTTCCCCCCATCCAATTCGCATTAGCAGAAGATTGTGACCGGCTCTCTATGGAGCCGGTTCAAATATCTCTGCAGCGGATCTGGTGCCTTTTTTTGGTCCGAATTCAGCCAAAAATTAGGGCTGAAATCAGACCTGAAACGGTGATGAGGACGCACCGGACTCCTGCTGTGAGCCGCTGCGTATTCATATGTGAACCCAGCCTAATGCCGCGTACACACGGTCGGAATTCTCGTCAGAAAAAGCGCTGATGGTTTTCCCGCCGGAATTCCGACGGAATTTTCGCTCAAACTGTCTTGCCTACACACTGTCACACCAAATTCCGACGGTCAGTAACACCACGGCATAAAACACGTTCGACAGCACTATACAAGGGAAGTTTAATGCTTCCAAACATGCGCGAATTGTTTCCGAGCATGCGTCGGAATTTTGCGTGTCGGAATTGCATACACACGATCGGAAAATCCGATAGAAAGGTTTTCCGTCGGAAAAATTGAGAACAGGCTCTCAATCCAAAGTCCGTCGGAAATTCCGACAGAAAAAGACCGATGGGCGTACACAATCCGATGAAAAGCTCCCATCGGACTGTTTCCATCGGAAATTCCGACCGCGTGTACGCCGCATAAGTGATCTCCCTCTGGCCACTTCATCAAAGTGATCCCTCTCTGGCCAACTGTGTCTAAGGCTGGGTTCACACTAGTGCCAATTGGATGGTTCCCCCCATCCAATTTGCATTAGCAGGAGATTGTGACCGGCTCTCTATGGAGCCGGTTCAAATATCTCTGCAGCGGCTCTGGTGCCTTTTTTTGGTCCATTGCAGATCCAAATTCAGCCAAAAATTAGGACTGAAATCGGACCTGAATCTGTCAAAGAGAACGCACCGGACTCCTGCTGTGACCTGCTGCATATTCATATGTGAACCCAGCCTAATGCCGCGTACACACGACCGGACTTTTCGACAGCAAAGGTCTGACGGGAACGAATCCGTCGGACAATTAGATCGTGTGTGGGCTCCATCAGACTTTTGCTGTCGAAAAATCCGACAGACTTTAGAAATAGAACATGCTTCAAATTTTTGTGCCGGAACTCCGCCGGACCCAGTTCCTATCGAAAAATCCGCTCGTCTGTGTGCTAGCTTGACGGACAAACAACGACGCTAGGGCAGCTATTGGCTACTGGCTACAGACTTCCTTATTCTAGTCCAGTCGTACGTCATCACGTTCAAATCCGTCGGACTTTAGTGTGATTGTGTGTGGCCAAGTCTGTTCATTCGGAAAGCTCGTTGGAAAGACTGTCAGACCTAGTCCGTCGAAAAGTCCGCTCGTGTGTACGTGGCATAAGTGTTCTCTCCCTGATCAACTGTGTCAAAGTGATCTCTCTCTGGCCAATTGCATCAAAGGGATTGCTCTCAGGCCAATTGTGTCACTGTGTTCCCCCTGTGACCAACTTTATGAAAGTAATCTCTCCTTGACCAACTGTGTCAAAGTGCTCCCTCTCTGGCCAACGGCATCAAAGTGCTCCCTCTCTGGCCAACGGCATCAAAGTGATCCCTCTCTGGCCAACGGCATCAAAGTGCTCCCTCTCTGGCCAACGGCATCAAAGTGCTCCCTCTCTGGCCAATGGCCTCAAAGTGCTCCCTCTCTGGCCAACGGTATCAAAGTGATCCCTCTCTGGCAAACGGCATTAAAGTGATCCCTCTCTGGCCAATGGCATCAAAGCGATCCCTCTCTGGCCAACAGCATCAAAGTGCTCCCTCTCTGGCCAATGGCCTCAAAGCGATCCCTCTCTTTCCAACAGTGTCAAAGTGCTCCCTCTCCTGCTAACTGCATCAAAGTCATGCCTCCTTGGCCAACTACCTCAAAGTGATCCCTCTCTGGCCATCTGCTTTTAAGCTCTCTCTCACTGACCAACTATGTCAATGTAATCTCTCTATGGCCAACTGTGTCAAAGTGATCCCTCTCTGGCCAACGGTGTCAAAGTGTTCCCTCTCTGACCAACGGCATCAAAGTGATCCCTCTCTGGCCAACGGCATCAAAGTGCTCCCTCTCTGGCCAACGGCATCAAAGTGCTCCCTCTCTGGCCAACGGCATCAAAGTGCTCCCTCTCTGGCCAACGGCATCAAAGTGCTCCCTCTCTGGCCAACGGCATCAAAGTGATCCCTCTCTGGCCAACAGCATCAAAGTGATCCCTCTCTGGCCAATGGCATCAAAGTGCTCCCTCTCTGGCCAACGGCATCAAAGTGCTCCCTCTCTGGCCAACGGCATCAAAGTGATCCCTCTCTGGCCAACAGCATCAAAGTGATCCCTCTCTGGCCAACAGCATCAAAGTGCTCCCTCTCTTTCCAACAGTGTCAAAGTGCTCCCTCTCCAGCTAACTGCATCAAAGTCATTCCTCCTTGGCCAACTACCTCAAAGTGATCCCTCTCTGGCCATCTGCTTTTAAGCACTCTCTCCCTGACCAACTATGTCAATGTAATCTCTCTATGGCCAACTGTGTCACCGTGTTCCCCCTGTGACCAACTTTATCAAAGTAATCTCTCCTAGACCAACTGTGTCAAAGTGCTCCCTCTCTGGCCAATGGCCTCAAAGTTCTCCCTCTCCGGCCAATGGCCTCAAAGTGCTCCCTCTCTGGCCAATGGCCTCAAAGTGCTCCCTCTCTGGCCAACGGCATCAAAGTGCTCCCTCTCTCGCCAACGGCATCAAAGTGCTCCCTCTCTGGCCAACGGCATCAAAGTGCTCCCTCTCTGGCCAATGGCCTCAAAGTGCTCCCTCTCTGGCCAATGGCCTCAAAGTGCTCCCTCTCTGGCCAATGGCATCAAAGTGCTCCCTCTCTAGCCAACGGCATCAAAGTGCTCAGGTCTGAATATACCCGAAATGTTGTTTAGAATCTGACCAATGGGGACAATTTTATTCTAATAATGGGAATTGTTTTCTTGCCAAATTCATAAGTCAAGTCAATTCATAAGGATGGCCATAAATCTGTGAAAATTTACTTAAAAAAAATTTACTTTCTGAACATTCTTTGTATTTAGTGCCCCATTGTTAGTACAGTAGAAGGAATAGTGCCCCATCATTGGTGTCAATGGGAAGGAATAGTGCCCCATCATTTGTGTTAGTGGGAGGAATAGTGTCCCATCGTTGATACCCGTGGGAGGAATAGTGCCCCATCGTTGATACCGGTGGGAGGAATAGTGCCCCATTGTTGGTACAGTGGAAGAAATAGTGTCCCATCATTGGTGTCAGTGGGAGGAATAGTGCCCCATCACTGGTGTCAGTGGGAGGAATAGTGTCCCATCACTGGTGTCAGTGGGAGGAATAATGCCCCATCATTGGTGTCAGTGGGAGGAATAGTGCCCCATCACTGGTGTCAGTGGGAGGAATAGTGCCCCATCAGTGGTGTCAGTGGGAGGAATAGTGCCCCATCACTGGTGTCATTGGGAGGTATAGTGCCCCATCATTGGTACAGTGGGAGGAATAGTGCCCCATCATTGGTACAGTGGGAGGAATAGTGCCCCATCGTTGATACCGGTGGGAGGAATAGTGCCCCATTGTTGGTACAGTGGAAGAAATCGTGTCCCATCATTGGTGTCAGTGGAAGAAATAGTGTCCCATCATTGGTGTCAGTGGGAGGAATAGTGCCCCATCACTGGTGTCAGTGGGAGGAATAGTGTCCCATCACTGGTGTCAGTGGGAGGAATAATGCCCCATCATTGGTGTCAGTGGGAGGAATAGTGCCCCATCACTGGTGTCAGTGGGAGGAATAGTGCCCCATCACTGGTGTCAGTGGGAGGAATAGTGCCCCATCACTGGTGTCATTGGGAGGTATAGTGCCCCATCATTGGTACAGTGGGAGGAATAGTGCCCCATCATTGGTACAGTGGGAGGAATAGTGCCCCATCGTTGATACCGGTGGGAGGAATAGTGCCCCATTGTTGGTACAGTGGAAGAAATCGTGTCCCATCATTGGTGTCAGTGGAAGAAATAGTGTCCCATCATTGGTGTCAGTAGAAGAAATAGTGCCCCATCACTGGTGTCAGTGGGAGGAATAGTGCCCCATCATTGGTGTCAGTGGGAGGTATAGTGCCCCATCATTGGTGTCAGTGGGAGGAATAGTGTCCCATCATTGGTGTCAGTGGGAGGTATAGTGCCCCATCATTGGTGTCAGTGGGAGGAATAGTGCACCATCGTTGGCACCATCGGAAGGAATAGTGCCCCATCTTTGTTGTCATTGCAATAAATAGTTCCCCATTGTTGGTATCAGTGTAAGGAATAGTTTCCCTTCAATGGTATCAGTGAGAGGAATTATGCCACATTGTTGGCGTCAGTAGGAAGAGCGATGCCCCAAGGGCCGGTCAAGGGGGCCACATTTGGCCACATCTGGGGGCCACTGCTTTACACGAATGCGTCATTACACGCCATAAGCCCGCCGTCCTTGGAACTGATTCATTAAGCTGATGCTTCCTGACTCTCACATCCTTTACCAAGAACTGTAACCGCGATGTGACTAATTAAAGTAAAGGTCACGGCAATGAGTCTGTAATTAGCGTCTTCAAGGTTCCTCTGCCAGACAGAAGGGAACATTCACTAATCTTTAACTCCACTTTATGGCTTTCTAAATGGCAGATTGAAAAAGATCCTCATTTCTGACACCTTTAACTGGCTGCAGATGGGCGGGGCTCCTAATTCGTGTTTATTTGGTATAAACCCTAAGATAACAAATGTTATAACCTTTTACTGGTGGGAGAGATTTCTCTATAAGTTAAGATAAATGTAAAATTATAGGCAATCGGATTTAACCTTTTCACTGCCAGGGCTTTTTTTTTTTTTTTTTTTTTTTAAATAGTAATTTTTGGCCTGAAGATTGGTTAAAACCCCCCCCCAAACATTATACATTTTCTGAAAGCAGAGACCATGAAGAATAAAATAGTAGGAGTTACATTTTTTTTTTTAATATCACACGATACGAGCACAACAGTTTATGCAAATTTCCATGAAGTAATATACTGGAGATGTGATTGCACAAAACCCCCATGTAATACCCATTTTTTTTTTTTTTGTAAAATATAAAAATGTAAGCTGTGCCGAGTAAATAGATTCCCAACCTATCACGCTTTAATATTGTGTGTGTGCCTGTAAAACGGCGCCAAATTTCGGGTACCCAAAATTTTCCATAGGTATTAACGGTAATGAATGATGGGCCTATAATGATTTCTCTCTCCAGTGTGTGCGGCAATATGTAACATGCGTAGCGTACTTTACATTTTCATAGGCTGCCCCCCCCCCCCCCCCCACTTGTGCATTCATGTGTGTTGTGGTATTGGGGAGATTTTCCAATGAGTCTCTTGGCTACTGACTGGGGCACCTCTGACCCATGGGTGAGACCCTCAGTCTCTTGACTCCTGGTTGGGGCTTCTCTGACCCCTGGGGGAGACCTCATGTCTCTTGGCTTCTGGTTGGGGCACCTCTGACCTCTCGGTAAGACCTTCTGTTTCTTGACTTCTGGTTGGGGCACCTCTGACCTCTGGGTAAGACCTTCTGTCTCTTGACTTCTGGTTGGGGTTCCTCTGACCTGTGGGCGAGCCCTCTTGGCTCATGGCTGGGGCACCTCTGAACCCCTAGGTGAGACCCTCTGTCTCTAGACTCCTTGCTGAGGCTCCTCTGTTCCCTGGGTAAAACCCTTTGCCTTGACTCCTGGCTGGGGCTGCACTGACCCCTGGGGGAGACTTCCTGTCTCTTGGTTCCTGGCTGGGGCACCTCTGACCCCTGGGAAACAACCTCTGTCTCTGGACTCCTGGTGTGGGCACCTCTTACCCCTGGGTGAAACGTTCTGTCTCTTGGCTCCTGGCTGGGGCACCTCTGACCCCTCGAAAAAACCCTCGGTCTCTGGACTCCTGGCTGGGGCACCTCTGACCCCTCGGAAAGACCCTCGGTCTCTGGACTCCTGGTTGGGGCTCCTCTGACCCCTGGGTGAGACCCTTTGTCTCTGGACCACTGGCTGGGGCTCCTCTGACCCCTTGGTGAAACCCTTTGTTTCTTGACTCCTGGCTGGGGCTCCTCTGACTCCTGGGGGAGACCTCCTGTCTCTTGGTTCCTGGCTGGGGCACCTCTGACCCCTGGGAAAGACCCTCTGTCTCTGGACTCCTGGCTGGGGATCCTCTGACACTTGGTGAGACCTCCTGTCTTTTGGCTTCTGGTTGAGGCACCTCTGAGCTCTAGGTAAGACCTTCTGTCTCTTGGCTTCTGGTTGAAGCTCCTCTGACCTCTGGGCGAGACCTCTTGGCTCATGGCTGGGGCACTTCTGAACCCCTAGGTGAGACCCTCTGTCTCTGGATTCCTTGCTGAGGCTCCTCTGTTCCCTGGGTGAGACCCTTTGTCTCTGGACCACTGGCTGGGGTTCCTCTGACCCCTTGGTGAAACCCTTTGTTTCTTGACTCCTGGCTGGGGCTCCATTGACTCCTGGGGGAGACTTCCTGTCTCTTGGTTCCTGGCTGGGGCACCTCTGACCCCTGGGAAAGACCCTCTGTCTCTGGACTCCTGGCTGGGGCTCCTCTGACACCTGGGTAAGACCTTCTGTCTCTTGGCTTCTGGCTGGGGCACCTGTGAACCCCTAGGTGAGACCTTCTGTCTCTTGACTCCTTGCTGGGGCTCCTCTGACCTCTGGGCGAGACCTCTTGGCTCCTGGCTGGGGCACCACTGAACCCTGGGGAGACCTCCTGTCTCTTGGTTCCTGGCTGGGGCACCTCTGACCCCTGGGAAACACCCTCTGTTTCTGGACTCCTGGCTGGGGCTCCTCTGACCCCTGGGGGAGACCTCCTGTCTCTTGGCTCCTGGCTGGGGCACCTCTGACCCCTGGGAAAGACCATCTGTCTCTGGACTCCTGGCTGGGGCTCCTCTGACACTTGGTGAGACCTCCTGTCTTTTGGCTTCTGGTTGGGGCACCTCTGACCTCTGGGTAAGACCCTCTGTCTCTTGGCTTCTGGTTGGGGCTCCTCTGACCTCTGGGCGAGACCTCTTGGCTCATGGCTGGGGCACCTCTGAACCCCTAGGTGAGACCCTCTGTCTCCGGATTCCTTGCTGAGGCTCCTCTGTTACCTGGGTGAGACTCTTTGTCTCTGGACCACTGGCTGGGGCTCCTCTGACCCCTTGGTGAGACCCACTGTCTCTTGACTCCTGGCTGGGACTCCTCTGACCCCTGGGGGAGACCTCCTGTCTCTCGGTTCCTGGCTGGGGCACCTCTGACCCCTGGGAAAGACCATCTGTCTCTGGACTCCTGGCTGGGGCTCCTCTGACACTTGGTGAGACCTCCTGTCTTTTGGCTTCTGGTTGGGGCACCTCTGAGCTCTGGGTAAGACATTCTGTCTCTTGACTTCTGGTTGGGGCTCCTCTGACCTCTGGGCGAGACCTCTTGGCTCATGGCTGGGGCACCTCTGAACCCCTAGGTGAGACCATCTGTCTCTGGACTCCTTGCTGAGGCTCCTCTTTTCCCTGGGTGAGACCTTTTGCCTTGACTCCTGGCTGGGGCTCCACTGACCCCTGGGGGAGACCGCCTGTCTCTTGGTTCCTGGCTGGGGCACCTCTGACCCCTCGAAAAGACCCTCGGTCTCTGGACTCCTGGTTGGGGCTCCTCTGACCCCTGGGTGAGACCCTATGTCTCCGACTCCTGATTGGGGCTCCTCTGACCCCTGAGTAAGACCCTCTGTCTCTGGACTCTTGGCTGAGGCTCCTCTGACCCCTGGGTGAGACCTCCTGTCTCTTGGCTGCTGGCTTGGGCACCTCCTGACCCCTTGGAAAGACCCTCAGTCTCCGGACTCCTGGTTGGGGCTCCTGAGACTCCCGGGTGAGACCCCCTGTCTCCGGACTCCTGGTTGGGGCTCCTCTGACCCCTTGGTGAGACCCACTGTCTCTGCACTTCTGGCTGGGACTCCTCACACCTCTGGGTGAGACCTCCTGTCTCTTGGTTCTGGCTGGGGCACCTCTGACCCCTGGGAAAGATCCTCTGTCTCTGGACTCCTGGCTGGGGCTCCTCTGACACCTGGGTAAGACCTTCTGTCTCTTGGCTTCTGGTTGGGGCACCTCTGACCTCTCAGGAAGACCTTCTGTCTCTTGACTTCTGGTTGGGGCTCCTCTGACCTCTGGGCGAGACCTCTTCGCTCATGTCTGGGGCACCTCTGAACCCCTAGGTGAGACCATCTGTCTCTGGACTCCTTGCTGAGGCTCCTCTTTTCCCTGGGTGAGACCTTTTGCCTTGACTCCTGGCTGGGGCTCCACTGACCCCTGGGGGAGACCGCCTGTCTCTTGGTTCCTGGCTGGGGCACCTCTGACCCCTCGAAAAGACCCTCTGTCTCTGGACTCTTGGCTGAGGCTCCTCTGACCCCTGGGTGAGACCTCCTGTCTCTTGGCTGCTGGCTTGGGAACCTCCTGACCCCTTGGAAAGACCCTCAGTCTCCGGACTCCTGGTTGGGGCTCCTGAGACTCCCGGGTGAGACCCCCTGTCTCCGGACTCCTGGTTGGGGCTCCTGAGACTCCCGGGTGAGACCCCCTGTCTCCGGACTCCTGGTTGGGGCTCCTCTGACCCCTTGGTGAGACCCACCGTCTCTGCACTTCTGGCTGGGACTCCTCACACCTCTGGGTGAGACCTCCTGTCTCCCACACTGGGGGCAGTTTCCAAACTGGTAGCTCTGAGCTGTCCTCAGGTTTGAGTATATAACGACCCTGAACACCTGCGTACACATACAGGTTGCAGACACCTGGTAAAATCTGGACACAGAGAAAACCAAAAAAACTGATTTCTCCGCTCGTTAACCCTTAATGCCAATCCTGTGTTTTCTTCCATTTTCACAGTGGTAGGTTCTCAGCCTGTCACACTGTGTATGTACATGGGGCAAATAAATGATTGGGGGGGGTGGGGGGGTTTAAGTATTTGTGTGTACCTTTGCCTTTGCGTGTGAATCACAGGATTCAGGTGAGTAAAACGGGGGGTGGGGGGCGCTCAGTGTCAGACGTTTTTTCACCTTAATGCCTAGGATGCACAAGGCATACAAAGTGCGCTACTTTGTGTGCGTTCACACGCACGTTTTGTGTGCACTTATGGGGTTTTTAGTTATAGGATTTTTGCACCACTGTGGAGCTAAAAAAATAAAAATAAAAAATAAATAAAGGCCTTGATGGGTGAGTGCCAGTCTGGAGTAGGGCTGCCACTTTTTCTTTAAGCCAAATACTGAACACTTTAGGGGCGCAGAGCAGTTTATTTTTAAGGGACGAAAGCTGTGGTCTCTGGTGTAAAGGGGAACTCTAACAAAGGGGTGTTTTTTTCCCACCAAGTTCCCAGCGTTCCCCCTTAAATCAGGGTTCCCAAAGCCCCCCTTACATCAGAGTCCACAGGGCACTCCTTACATCTAAGTCCCCCCCTTACCATAGTGTACTCACTCTCTCAGAGGCAGGAAAGAGAAGGGAGGGAGGGGGGAGACTTCCAGACAGACATTGGATGGTGAGCTCACTCACCCAAAGATGGAAGCTCAGGCATCAACACCTTTCATCCACAATGTATCTACCGCCTGCTGAGCTT
Organism: Lithobates sylvaticus; assembly: GCA_028564925.1. NCBI lineage: Eukaryota > Metazoa > Chordata > Amphibia > Anura > Ranidae > Lithobates > Lithobates sylvaticus. The sequence continues at coordinate 9,723,743 of CM053031.1, read as the reverse complement.
TACATTTCCAACTTACCCATCCCTTTCCTGAGGCACAGCAGACCAGGGATTGGAGTGTGGGAGGACAGACGGAGGGGTAAGGGTGGAAGGAAGAGGAGCCGGTTGAGCCCTCTCCCTCCCTTCTTGCCCATGTATAGGGGTGGGGCCCAGTGGCGGCTGGTGCTCAAAATCTTTGGGGGGGGGGGGGGGCACAAACAAACTGAAAAATTCTGAAAAAAAACCCCATCAATTGCAGCCTCACTGTGCCTATCAAACATAGCCACTGTGCCCATCAAACGCAGCCACTGTGCCCATCAAACGCAGCCACTGTGCCCCAATGTTGCCACTGTGCCCATCAAACGCAGCCACTGTGCCCCTTAAACGCAGCCACTGTGCCCCTCAAACGCAGCCACTGTGCCCCAAATGTTGCCACTGTGCCCATTAAATGTTGCCACTGTGCCCCAAATGTGGCCACTGTGCCGCAAGTGCTGCCCAAGTTGCCCCGCGCCTGCCCGCCGTCTGCCCGGCACTTAACTTGTCTCGGGTGGGCAGCGGGTGGTGGCGAGCGGTGTCCTCCATTTCTTCCCCGACCCCGATGTCTTCTCCCGCCCGCTCCCCCTATCGTCTTCTGCTACGATTGGACGCCTGATAGGTGTCCAATCACAGCGCATGTCATTTCAGCCAATCAGGTGACAGGTAACACAGACCCAGCAACCTGATTGGCTGAGAGGCGGTTCAATGTTAGCAAAGCGAATTCCTTCGCTTTGCTTACATCCAGATGAGAGAGAAGCGAACGCACAGAGTTGCGCCCGCTTCTCACATTTTTGGGCGCCTATTAGAGCCTATGGCTGTAATCAGGTGCTTCCAAAAAACACCCCCGCCGGTGTAATTCAGATGCCCGGCGCCCGAAAATGGGCCGGGCACCTGAATAGGGGGTGTCAGCAGCGACCATAGATAGGTTCATGCAATGCATGAATCTATCTATGGTGATTAGAGCGGTGAAGGAGAGAGGGGGGGCGGAGCTCCTGCGTCCTTTATAGACGCACCGCCACTGGTGGGGCCCGTGCGCACACCTATGTACTTGGTGGTTATGGTACTCGGTTACTTGGGGAACTGCCGTCCATTCTAAATAATGTGTCCGGGTTTCAAGCAGTCTAAAACCCGGACACACGATTCAAAACCCGGACTGTGTCCGGGTTAATCCCGGACAGGTGGCAACCCTAGACTGGAGGAGTAGGCGTTACTAGTCAGGTTGCACCCTAGGTAACGCACACATGTGATGCTTAGACTCCATGATTGACAGCACTAAAAACCAATGAATGAAAGGGGCGGGGGGGGGGCAGGGACAGTCAGGCTGGGGACTGGGGAGGAAAGAGCTGGATGATGCTGGATATCCCCTCCAGCCAGAAAATGAGGCAGGGCCAGGGGCGGACTGACAACTCATGGGGCCCCCGGCCATAGGAGCCATAGGAGATTATAGGGCCCCCAGACAATCAGAGATTATGGGGCCACACAGTATACACACACACAGTATACAAATACGTGTACACACAGTATACACAGACATGTTTCTATTGGCTGAGAAGGTACTGGAGAGGTGGGGCAGCTATAATCTCTGGATTATTAGACCAAAAGGATGTCGGTAAGGGACATTTCAGAAACAGATGTAAAAAAACCCACAGATTTTTACTGTCCCTGGTTTTACTGAGGCTGGCAACCCTGATGGGGCCCCCTAGTGGCCCGGGGCCCTCGGGAAGTGCCCGAGTGGCCGAATGGTCAGTCCGCCCCTGGGCAGGGCTCTATCTGACTTGCTGCAGCTTCTAATGCACATTATGTGAAGCTGTATGTAAGACTGAAGGGGAGGCCGGAGGTCAGACTTAAAATATTTTTCACTGAGCAGTCAGAAATACTTCCTGGGAAGAGATGGCGGAGCTGCCCTCATTTTCAGCACTGCAGCGAGGCGAGTAATGCTCTAATCCTGAAAGTCATTTTTACAGGCAGTACAGGAGAGTTCGTGTGAAGGATTCATAAATCCCGAGACTGGAAACATTAACTGCGGGATTAGGGTGAAGCTTTGCTGGAATCAGTATATAGTTATATACATTTCCATATTTGTATCCCTGCACTTAGGTAGGCAGCAAGGAATACATGAAAGAGAATGTTAAAGCTGATTTTATTTTATTTTATTTAATTTTTTTTAACCGCTTCAGCACCGGGCGATTTTACCCCCTTCCTTACCAGAGCACTTTTTGCGATTCGGCACTGCGTCGCTTTAACTGACAATTGCGCGGTCGTGCAACGTTACACCCAAACAAAATTGACGTCCTTTTTTTCCCACAAATAGAGCTTTCTTTTGGTGGTATTTGATCACCCCTGTGGTTTTTATTTTTTGCGCTATAAACAAAAGAAGAGCGACAATTTTGAAAAAAAAACACAATATTTTTTACTTTTTGCTATAATAAATATCCCATTTTTTAAAAAAAAAAACGATTTTTTTACTCAGTTTAGGCTGATACGTATTCTTCTACATATTTTTGGTAAAAAAAATCGCAAAAAGCGTATATTGATCGGTTTGCGCAAAAGTTATAGCGTCTACAAAATAGGGGATAGATTTATTGCATTTTTTTTTTTTTTTTTAACTAGTAATGGCGGCGATCTGCGATTTTTTTTTCGTGACTGCGACATTGCGGCGGACACTTCGGACACTTTTGACACATTTTTAGGACCATTCACATTTACACAGCGATCGTTGCTATAAAATTGCACTGATTACTGTGTAAATGTGACTGGCAGGGAAGGGGTTAACACTAGGGGGCACTGCAGGGGTTAATGTGTTCCCTAAGGTAGTGATTCTAACTGTGGGGGGAGGGGTCTCACAAGGGGAGGAGACCGATCGGTGTTCCTCCGTACTGGGAACACATGATCGGTCTCCTCGCCACTGACAGGACGTGGAGCTGTGTGTTTACACACACAGCTCCACGGTCCCGCACGGTCCCGCTGTTTTAACGGGCAATCGCGGGTGCCCGGCGGGCACGCGCACCGGGACCCGAGCGACGCCATGGGCGCGTGCGCCCCCTAGGCGGCCGGGAATGGGAGGACGTCGTATGACGCCCACCCAGGGTGGGAGATCCACCTTGTGGGCGTCATATGTACATGGGCGGGTAATGAAGTGGTTAACAATGTATTACAATGTAGCAGAAGAAGATCTATAAAGAAAGGAGTCAACATTTTCTGCGCTACGGGCAGAGGGAGCTCATAATATGAACGTTCTTATAGAATGTATTTACTTGTTACTGGTGTTATGTGTTTTATTTTTTTATTTTATTATTTTTTTATTTTTTTTTATATGGGAGTACGGATATGGAAGAGCCCAGGGGCCATCCCAACATTTTTATCCACTTTCAGAGCCGGACCATTTTGCTGGCTTAAGACCGGACCGCTTTTTTGCGATTCGGCACTGCGTCCCTTTAACTGACAATTGCGCGGTCGTGCGACGTGGCTCCCAAACAAAATTTACGTCCTTTTTTCCCCAATAAATAGAGCTTTCTTTTGGTGGTATTTGATCGCCCCTGCGGTTTTTATTTATAAACAAAAAAAGAGCGACAAGTTTGAAAAAAACTTTTACAAAATAGGGGATAGTTTTATAGCATTTTTATTAAATATTTTTTTTTTTTACTAGTAATGGCGCCGATCAGCGATTTTTATTATGACTGCGACATTATGGCGGACATATCAGACATTTTTGACACATTTTTGGGACCATTGTCATTTATACAGCAATCAGTGCTATTTAAATGCACTGATTCCTGTGTAAATGGCACTGGCAGTGAAGGGGTTAACCACTAGGTGGCAGTGTAGGGGTTAAGTGTTTCTAGGGGCGTGTTACTAACTGTGGGGGGGGCGTGGCTGTGATTTAGTGAACACTGATCTCTGCTCCAATCACAGGGAGCAGAGATCGGTGTCACTAGTTGCTAGACAGAACGGGGAGATGCTGTTTACTTTCGCATCTCCCCCCGTTCAGCAGTCCTGTGAGACGATCGCGGGTATCCCCACGGCGATCGAGTCCGTGGGACCCGCGACCGGACTCACGGGGGTCCCGACCGGCACGCACGCGATGGCGCGGCGGCATCTTAAAGGGGACGCACCTGTATGCCCTTATGCCTGTCCGTGCCATTCTGTGGACGTACATCATCGTGCGCCTGTCGGGAACAGGTTAAACACACACTTTTGAGTTTGGAAGTTGGAATTCTGAGATTAAAGTGATTGTAAAGTCTCGTTTTAAAAAACAATAAATAAATAACAAGCATGTTATACTTCCCTGCTCTGTGTAATGGTTTTGCACAGAGCAGCCCGGATCCCCCTCTTCTCAGGTCCCTCTTTGCTGCTCTTTGCCCCTCCCTCTTATCGAGTGCCCCCTCAGCCAGAAGCTCTCTATGGGGGGCACCCGAGCCGAGTCAGAGCTCCATGTATCTATTCAGACACGGAGCCCCCCGACCTGGCCCAGCCCCCTCTATCCCCTGATTGGCTGACTGACTTTGATTGACAGCCGCGGGAGCCAATGGCGCCGCTGCTGTGTCTCAGCCAATCAGGAGGAGTGTCCCGGGCGGCTTAGACCCTCGTAGACATCGCTGGAGAGAGATGGGGCTCAGGTAAGTGATTGGGGGGTGCTGGGAGGTGGCTGCTACACACAGAAGGTTTTTTTTATCTTAATGCATAGAATGCACCTTCTGCCTTTGTTGCTATCAAGATCATCTTTTGTAACTGATTAACCATTCAACGTATATAGTTAATACAGTTATTACTATATACAATTAATTGTCTTTTCAACACCGTTCAATATCTTACGTCTCTTTTTTGATGCTCCTGAAGAAGCGCAAGGCGCGTAACATGTAGAGCCCATCCCCCACCAATTTTTTCATGTTATTCCCGTTGGCTATGTACTATTCTATTTTCTTACTCTGTGACATGGACTTTATCCAGTGTTGATTTTAATGTTGTTTCTATGTTTAATAAATAGCTTTTTATATCATTAGACCTATGTGGTCGTGGCTAAAAAGTCTAAGTCTTCTTTTTCTATATTTCTCAAAAATTATAGGACGTGGCACCAGAGGCGGCTCTAGGCTTTGTGAGGCCTTAGGCGAAAATTACACATGAGGCCCCACTCACGCCCGTAATAGGAAAAAAAATACAAGCACACAGAAAAGAGGGTAAGATAAAGAGGGGGGGAGAGAGAGAGAGAATCAGTGATTGAGCACAGGCAAATTAGGAGGCCGCGAGGCCCCTGTGAGTGCGAGGCCTTAGGCGACCGCCTAATTTGCCTAATTAGAGAGCCGCCTCTGCGTGGCACCTGATATTTTAGCAGTATACATAGCACCACTCTGTGGTGATACGCAATCGTTTATTCAATACCAATAAGATAACCTTATGGGTCCAGTGTTATTTTTCCAGTTTCCTCAACTATGCAATAAATAGATGTAGCACCCTGGGGCTTAGTCAGGGATGCTCCTCACAAATTTACTTGCCAGGAGTAGTTACCCTGGTCAATTGTTAGAGATCCATTGATTTCTCCCTAAGTTTGGCCTGGTTGTACTTTTCTACCACTAGGTGGCCGGGCACTTGGTGGTAGTAGATATGGGAAGGACAACTCAAGGTCAGGTTATGGGTATATGGGGTATCTCAGCCAATGGGCAGGAGTTTTCTTGAACCCCTTGGCCTGCTGGGAGAGCCTATATATTCAGGTGGAGTCAGGTGATCTAGGTTCTGTGCCACCTGGACGGCTGTCTAGGTGGACGTGTGTCGTGTCCCGTGGGCTTTTAGGCCAGAGATTGGGCCTATCCCGGGGGCAACTGGCTGCCAGGCTGTCTGAGGGCCTATCCAGAAGTAAGAGAGCAGCGCAGGGTTAGGTTTGCGGCTTACAGTCCAACCAGAAGGGACAGTTCTGCCGGCTGGAGAACCTGTCAGTGGTCGAAGGTAAAAGGGAAGCTGTTGCCAGAAAGGGACCAACCACCTTATTACCAGGGACCACAGTGAGTAACTGAAGCAAGTACCGGAGCAGCATTCTCACCGAATGGGTATGGTGGAGAAACTTCAGGCGGTGATCAAGCCAGGGACCCAACCAGCGGAGGTGACGCTTGCAGAGCAGCCTTGTGAGTCAAGCCAGGGACCGAGACAGTCAGTGGGGTGAAGCTTGAGAAGTATCTGGAGTGCCAAGCTAGGGACCCAGCAGGGAAGCATGGATGACGCTTGAGGGAGATACCACCGCAAAGATTGGAGGAGCTCAAGGGATTCAGAGTCAGTGAATCAGCGGGTCTAGTGAGGGACCGGGAGCTCATTTTTTAAAGAACTACAAGAGGCAGTTGTAGTGAAGCTGAAGGAACTGTTACATTTGAGTTAGGAACTGTTAAAGACTGTTGCCATAGGAGACGGCATTCCTGCATGTGCAGATGTGGTGCCTTGCTGGGGCCTCTTCCTGCACGGCTGTCCTCCTATTGAAGTCTCGGAGTCTGCTAACTGAATCTACAGTTACTTAAAGTGGTGGGACACCCTGAAAAAAAAAAAACTTAATAAAATGTTAGTAACCAATTTAAAATGAAAAAAAAAAAAAATTTTTTTTTTAACTTACCAGAAATGGCTGTTGCTAGGCAGATCGTCCTAATCTGCCTCCTCCAGCGCCGCGGTGATGTTCTCTTCTTCCGTCTTCTGGTGAATGGGGCGCGGTGTGTTATGGGAACTATGTCCCACAACACATCGCGTTCCCCATTCACAAATTAGAGTCGCGCCTGCGCAGTAGGGAACGTGAAGCCGTTTCCCTTACTGAGGATGGCGGCGTTGGAACCGGATCGCCGAGGGACAGCTCGTCCTCCACGACCGACATCGCGGGCGCCCTGGGAGGGTAAGTGTACTTATTAAAAGTCAGCAGCTACTTTTTTTTTAGCTGCTGACTTTTAAAAAAAATGTTTGTAAGGTGAAACACCCCTTTAAAGAGGAAGTAAACTCTCCCACTCTGATGCTTCTTTTCAGTTAGTCCATTATAATAAGTAATTATCAAACTATAGCCACTGTAATCCAGCCCAAATCGCATATTACTTACTGTTTAAAGAAACTTTAAAAAAACTTGTTTCAAGGGGTTAGGCAGTGCCATCTTAAGTATTGTTTTCTGAGTCCACAGTAGAGTGTATTTCCGCCCTTACATTGAGCACTTCATGTACTGTTAACCAAGCCTCCTTTTCAATCCAATGTTTCTATGGCAACCCTGCTTCCCTGCTCATAGCCAACTTGTTTTATTTCATAGTACTTGTGCCGATTATCTAGTGTTTGCCTATGTCAGTCTTATCAGCTTCAGCTGATAAGACTGCAGTAATGCTGTCCGATGGCCAGGTTTACACTGCATGTAGTTTCATAGTTTCATAGTTAGTAAAGTTGAATAAAGACATCAGTCCATCCAGTTCAACCTGAGTGAGTGTCTACAATTGTCCCTATCCCTGTACATTGCACACTCACATCAGTCCCTACCCTCTAGGAGCCCACAATCCAAGGTCCTCATTCATATACTAGGGCCAATTTTTTTTTTTTTGGACAGAAGCCGATTAACCTACCTGCATGTCTTTGGAATGTGGGAGGAAACCGGAGTACCCGGAGGAAACCCACACAGGCACAGGGAGAACATGCAAACTCCAGGCAGGTAGTGTCGTGATTGGGATTCGAACCAGCGACCCTTTTTGCCGCCACCATGTAATGTCACATGGTCACATGGGGTGCAGTAGGAAGCTCTGAGTGATTATGCAGTCTCGTGGAATTTCAGTTTTGTGCCATAGGAAGTCCTGATAATAGACAGACAAGTACACAGAGTGTGCCGTTAAACCAGGGGAGATATGGGCATGCTCAGTGACGTCATTCTAAAGAACAAAAAGGATTACAACAATACTAAGCAAGTAAGGAGATATCTACAAGCAGTGTTCATTAGGGTTTTATATGCTGATTTACATGGGACAAAGTTGTGGGGGAGAGTTTACAACCACTTTAAGGGTGCCCTGGCCCTAACCCTCTTTCCCCCAAAAATACAAAAAGGACTGTTAACCACTTCAATACCGGGTCTATTCTGGCACTTCTCTCCTACATGTAAAAATCATAATTTTTGTTGCTAGAAAATTACTCAGAATCCCCAAACATTATATTTTTTTTTAGCAGACACCGTAGGGAATAAAATGGCGGTCATTGCAACTTTTTATCTTGCATGGTATTTTCGCAATCATTTTTTAAACGACTTTTTAAAAAAAAAAAAAGGTTTCATGAATTAAAAAATAACAAAACAGTAAAGTTAGCCCAATTTTTTTGTATAACGTGAAAGATAATGTTACGCCGAGTAAATAGATACCTAACATGTCACGCTTTAAAATTGCGCACACTCATGGAATGGTGCCAAACTTCGGTATTTAAAAATCTCCATAGGTGACGCTTTGAAAATCTTTACCGTTTACCAGTTTAGAGTTACAGCGGAGGTCTAGTGCTAGAATTGTTGCTCTCGCTCTAACGCATGCGGCAATACCTCACATGTGTGGTTTGAGTGGCATTTACATATGTGGGCGGGACTTGCACATGCGTTCGCTTCTGAGAGCGAGCTACCGGCGTCAGGGGCGTTTTAAAAAATAAAAATAAAAAAATTATTTTATTTTTTATTTTACTTAACCACTAGCTGACCGCCCACTGTCAAATGACGGCGGGACGGTGCAGCTACTGTGGCGGGCCGCCGTCATATGACGTCGTCTACAATTCGGCCACTGGGGGGCGCGCGCGCGCCCGCCGCGTAGCTGGGGCCCCGGTGCGCGTGTCCGGCGGTCGCGATGACCGCCAGGCACCCGCGATTGCCCGGTAATCGAGCAGGACGTGGATCGGTGTGTGTAAACACACAGATCCACGTCCTGTCAGAGGAGAGGAGACCGATGGTGTGTCCCTTGTACATAGGGACACCGATCGGTCTCCTCCCCCAGTCAGTCCCCTCCCCCCACAGTAAGAATCACCAAGATAGGGTACACATTAACCCCTGCAGCGCCCCCTAGCGTTAACCCCTTCCCTGCCAGTCACATTTATACAGTAATCAATGCATTTTTATAGCACGGATCGCTGTATAAATGTGAATGGTCCCAAAAATGAGTCAAAAGTGTCCGAAGTGTCCGCCGCAATCACGATAAAAATCGCAAATTGCCGCCATTACTAGTAAAAAAAAAAATAATAATAAAAATGCTATAAATCTATCCCCTATTTTGTAGACGCTATAACTTTTGCGCAAACCAATCAATATACGCTTATTGCGATTTTTTTTACCAAAAATATGTAGAAGAATACGTATCAGCCTAAACTGAGGAAAAAATTTGTTTAAAAAAAAAAAAAAATTGGATATTTATTATAATAAAAAGTAAAAAATATTATGTTTTTTTCAAACTTGTCCCTCTTCTTTTGTTTATAGCGCAAGAAATAAAAAACGCAGAGGTGATCAAATACCACCAAAATAAAGCTCTATCTGTGGGGAAAAAATGATAAAAAAATTTATTTGGGTACAGCGTTGCATGACCGCGCAATTGTCATTCAAAATGCGACAGCGCTGAAAGCTGAAAAATGGCTTGGTCAGGAAGGAGGTGTTCGTGGCTGGTAGGCAAGTGGTTAATTTTGTTTTATTTTTACACTATTTTTTTTACATTTTTATTTTTTTGATCACTTTTATTCCTGTAAACATCCCTTGTAATAGGAATCTGTATGACAGGTCCTCTTTATGGAGAGATGCATCTCTCCTCCAGGCTGGAAAGCATGAGAAATCGTGAAAAAAAAATTCACAGATCTTCATGCTGACAGCCGCAGATCGCGGCTTTGTTGACATCCGGGATCGCGCCCGGCCTCCGACGGTCATAGAGATGACTGGTGACCATCTCTATCGTTGTCATCCGGCGCCGGCCGATTCTTTCTCCGGGCCCCCGATGGCACGGGAGAGCCCGGAGAAGCACCGGATGGCGGCGGGAGGGGAATGGGGCGTCCCCTCTCGTCGCCTATAAGAATGATCAAGTGGCGGAACTGCCGCTATGATCGTTCTTATTGTGCATCATTCAGATATCCCCCCCCCCCCCCCCCCCCCCCCCCCCCCCCCCCCGCCCCCCCCCCCCCCCCCCCCCCCCCCCCCCCCCCCCCCCCCCCCCCCCCCCCCCCCCCCCCCCCCCCCCCCCCCCCCCCCCCCCCGAAGTCAGGACGTTTATGTACTATGGCCCGGTTTTGAAGTGGTTAAGAGAAATAAAACCTCTTTTACATCCAAGAAGTGTCTGGTGCCCAATAACTTTGTCCACCTTGCACCCACTATGCCTCACAACCCACCACATACAGAAGGATGTCAGCTATCTTTGGCCTGGAAAGTTCTCATTAGACTGGACAAAGAGTTATTATTAAAGTGGACTTTCCATCTCAGTGGTGGTATTCAAGTTGCTTACTTCCCTAGAAAACGACATACCTGTAATGAGATGGTTAGACAATATACTGACTAGACATGTGCACAATAGAAAAATTTGTTTATTTTCGTTTTGTTTCTTTCGTTTCCGTTGATTCGTAACGATTCGGAAATTTGTAAGTCGTCGGTGTTCGTATTCGTAACGATTCGTATTTTCGTAAGAGTTATTTTTGCGTTGATTCGTTTTTCCGTTAGTTTAATTTTCGTTTATTCGAAATTCGGACGCATTCGTATTTTCGTAGATTTAGTTACATTCGTACTTTCGTTAGATTGATTTATTCGTACTTTCGTAACATTGTTTTCGTAGATTCGTAATCGGAGCATAATTCATAATTTTATGTAATGTGTATGCTATTATTACATTTTAAAAGACACGGAATATTACGAATCGAAAAAAAAAAGTTACGAATGTACGAATTTTTTCATTCAATCCATTCGAAGCACATTGGAAAAGTAATTAGTTACGCAGCAAAGTAACTGTGACATTTTTTTTTAATATTCTATACGTGTAACTAAGGGGCGGGTCTAGTATTACTGTAACCAAGGGGCGCATTTATTATTATTGTTATATATCGTCGTCGGTGTTCGTATTCGTAACGATTCGTATTTTCGTAAGAGTTATTTTTGCGTTGATTCGTTTTTCCGTTAGTTTAATTTTCGTTTATTCGAAATTCGGACGCATTCGTATTTTCGTAGATTTAGTTACATTCGTACTTTCGTTAGATTGATTTATTCGTACTTTCGTAACATTGTTTTCGTAGATTCGTAATCGGAGCATAATTCATAATTTTATGTAATGTGTATGCTATTATTACATTTTAAAAGACACGGAATATTACGAATCGAAAAAAAAAAGTTACGAATGTACGAATTTTTTCATTCAATCCATTCGAAGCACGTTAAGCAGCGCCATTGTAAGAGACACGGAAAATTACGAATTGAAAAAAAAAAAAAAGTTACGAATGTACGAATTTTTTCGTTCAATCCATTTGAAGCACGTTAAGCAGCGCCATTGTAAGAGACACGGAAAATTACGAATTGAAAAAAAAAATAAAAGTTACGAATGTACGAATTTTTTCGTTCAATCCATTCGAAGCACGTTAAGCAGCGCCATTGTAAGAGGCACGGAAAATTACGAATCGAAAAAAAAAGTTACAAATGTTTTCGTTCAATCCATTCGAAGCACGCTAAGCAGCGCCATTGTAAGGGACACGGAAAATTACGGATCGAAAAAAAAAGTTACGAATTTTTTCGTTCAATCCATTCGAAGCACGTTAAGCAGCGCCATTGTAAGGGACACGGAAAATTACCAATTCAACAAAAAAAAAAAAGTTACGAATGTACGAATTTTTTCGTTCATTTTGATTTTCGTTGTTCCTGTTTTCGTTTTTCGGATTTTCTTCTTTCGTAGTTTCGTTGTTTCTAATTTGGTTATTTCGGATTTTCGTTGTTTTTCGTATTCGTTCGATTCGAACATTCGTTATTGGTTAAAATTTTTAGCAAATCGTTTGTTCATTCGTACGATAACGAATGAACGAATATAACGAATTTTAACGAAAAACGAAAAAAAAACAAAACGAATTGCACATGTCTAATACTGACATTCCCTGACTTCCTCCCACAGTGCCTAGGTATGAGTCCATAACTCGTCACCACCAGTGTTGGTCATCTTACTTTAAAAAAGTAATTAGTTAAGTTACAAATTACTTCTCCCAAAAAGTAATTGCGTTAGTAACTCAGGTACTACATTGGAAAAGTAATTAGTTACGCAGCAAAGTAACTGTGACATTTTTTTTTAATATTCTATACGTGTAACTAAGGGGCGGGTCTAGTATTACTGTAACCAAGGGGCGCATTTATTATTATTGTTATATATCGTGTAACCAAGGGGCAGATCTGTTATGGCGTGTAAGTAAGGGGCGGGTCTATTATTATTATATCATGTAAGGGGCGGGTCTATTATTATTATATCGTGTAAGGGGGCGGATGGCTACAGAAGAGGGCGAATGTTAAATTAATGGGCAGAGCACGATATATAACAATAATAATAAATGCGCCCCTTGGTTACAGTAATACTAGACCCGCCCCTCAGTTACATGATAGACGCCCCTTGCAGAGTAGCACGAGCATCGGGAGCGTACGGCATCGCCTCGTACAATTACATGTTAACTGCGCCTGCGCGGTGTAGAGTTCACTCAGAGCTGTTTAGGTTCGGCAATTTTCAGAAGCTCCGTAGTCCTTCGAACTGTGCAAGCGCTGCGCCTGCGCAGTACAGGGGGTCCTTATCCGGCGGGGGAACTTCTTCGGCAGGACACCGGAATTACACTACTGCCATCTAGTGGCGGTAGATGTAATTGGGATAACGCCGCCCAAGTAATGGGAACTGAGTTACCATGAGGGAAAAGTAATCAGTTAGATTACTAGTTACCCTCTAAAGTAACTGCGTTTATTTTAACTCCGTTACTTAAATCACTGCTCACCAGAAGGCAATCCTGCACTGATTTGCTCATCTTCTCACAGGAGGATGACGTCCACCCCTAAGCTGAGAATATTATCTATTTTATCCAGGGCCGTCTTTAATATTGATTGGACCCTGGGCAAAACTTTTCTTGGGCCCCCCCCACCCCATGCAGTTTCACTCTCCACTTGCTCTGAGACATACAATAAATAGCAGCTAGACTCAAAATCAGTTTACTGAATCAGATCAGGCAGCGATTGCGATTGGTTGCCAGAGGTTACAGTGTATCATTACCGCTCACTGACTGGTTGCCAAAGGTACAGCACACATTACTGCTCACTGATTAGTTGCTAGAGGTACAGCACATGATTTCTGCTTGTTGATTGGTTGCTAGAGATTACTGTGGATATGACCTCAGGGGCATATGATATACATATGAATGCCACTGGCCGCCGCTATTTACATATGAATGCCACCGCAATTTACATATGAATGCCGGTAATTTACATGTAAACACAGGGTCTGCAGGTGGGTCACCTGTACACAACAATAGGGCAGAGCTGGGCAGCATTAGTAGCAGCACTTCACACTGAGATATTGGGACACAGCACGGGACTAAAACCTCAAGGGATGAGGGAATTTAAACCAGGATAGTTGGCAAGTATGAGGCAGCTGCTTTGGGCCCCACAACAATGGCAGGGCCCAGGGCAGCTGCCCCTTTTGCCCTGCCTTAAAAACGGCCCTGATTTTATCCCCCACGGGTACTTTTATGCATCATTTTAGGGAACCTTGAATAAATGGAATGTGTCACCGAGGTGGAAGATCTGCTTTAACATGAGTGAATTAGCTCATAAACTGTGAGACGTAAACTGCTGATTTATTCGATTCTCCTGAATAGAGATCTGTTCAGTCAGAAATTCCTACAATTCCCAAACCATACTTTTCTGGATTCCTGAATTGCAGAATTCTCCACTGATCGTAAAAAGATACACTTGAAAAACACGAGTCATAGAAAATAAGCAATTCTCCTAATTCAGTTAACACCAGTAGATATACTATATGACCAAAAATTGTATGTGGACGCACACCCCACCCAGTGATGGCGTTCGGGTGTCTCCAGTGAAGGGTACTGTTAATGTGAGAACATAGAAAGACATTGTAGACAATTGTGCTCTTCCAACCTTATGTTAACAATTTGGGGAGGACCATTTAGTTCCGCTTTAAGGCAAAATTATTTCTGTCATTAACCGCTTCCCGACCGCCCACTGTATATTTACGTCCTCAGAAGGGCACGGCTAGGCTAAAGGACGTACGGGTAGGGCCCCTTTAATTGCCTAGCCGTGGGGTCACGCACGCGCCTCCGGCGGCGCGCTCGCGACCCGGTCGGGAGCTCCGTGACCCCGGCCGCGGGACCAGCGGACCCGATCGCCGCTAGTGTCCCGCGATCGGGTCACAGAGCTGAAGAACGGGGAGAGGTCTGTGTAATCAAACCTCTCCCCGCACTTCCTACACTGCCTGTCACTGATCGGCTGTTCCCTGTCATCGGGAAAGCCGATCAGTGACGTCAGACGTCAGCCACGCCCCCCTACTGTAAAAAAACACACAACACGTCACACTAACTCCTCCCCGCCCCCTAGTGGTTAACTCCTTCACTGCCACTGTCATTTACATAGGAATCAGTGCTATTTAAATAGCACTGATTTCTGTATAAATAACAATGGTCCCAAAAATGTGTCAAAAATGTCCGATGTGTCCACCATAATGTCGCAGTCACAATAAAAAATCGCTGATCGCCGCCATTACTAGTAAAAAAATAAATATTAATAAAAATGCTATAAAACTATCCCCTATTTTGTAAACGCTATAACTTTTGCGCAAACCAATCAATAATCGCTAATTGCGTGTTTTTTTTTACCAAAAATATGTAGAAGAATACGTATCGGCCTAAACTGAGGAAAAATACGTTTTTTTATATATTTTTGGGTGATATTTATTATAGCAAAAAGTAAAAAATATAGCATTTTTTTCAAAATTGTCGCTCTATTTTTGTTTATAGCGCAAAAAATAAAAACCGCAGGGGCGATCAAATACCACCAAAAGAAAGCTCTATTTGTGGGAAAAAAAGGACGCCAATTTTGTTTGGGAGCCACGTCGCACGACCGCGCAATTGCCAGTTAAAGAGACGCAGTGCCGAATCGCAAAAAGGGGCCTGGTCCTTTGGCTGCCAATTGGTCCGGGGCTGAAGTGGTTAAACTGTGTGCGTAAAGCACATTCCCGGGGTAATATCACGTCCTCGTTCCAAATCGTTAATTTACAGTTCGGACATGAACTGTAATAATCACCCTTCAAAAAGAAAAATAGAGGAGTTTTTCCTTCATTTTGAAGAGTACTACCCCGCCCCCCACCCCTCCAACCACTCTGGCAGTGAGTGATAACCTCTTGCTCATATTATTTTTTACCTCTTGTCTTATGACTGGTCCTAATGTACTTCTGTCATTTTCAATAGAAAATATGGACTACCAACTCATGTGAAAAAAATGACATTAATATTTTGCAGACAACTACAATGACATTCTCAGTAAACAAAGAGACAATACAAACATACATAATGTAAACCGTGTGTTTCATAAAAAATAAAAAAAAAGCTGAGAGACAAAATTCCATCATGTATCTGGAGAGCTGTGGAGGAATGTAGGATGGAAGGAAAATGCAGAGCTATGGCCAACACATCTGTAATGTCATAAGAGAACTTTTCAGCAGGAATGGACTAGACTCAACTAGTCAAGGATAGCACTCGCTACTGGAGGTTCTCTATTTTTGTTATGTTTAGAACAGCTTTTCCCAATTGTTTTACCCGAGAAGAACCCTTGAAATAATTAACAGGTTCAAGGGAACCCCTGCTAAAGCCATCTCCATGTGGGACAGTGGGAAGAAGGCCCCATATGTTTGTGGTCATATGGCGGTGGTCAATGGTCAATGGAAAGAATGCCCCCATATGGTGGTGGTCAATGGTCAATGGAAAGAATGCCCCCATATGGCGGTGGTCAATGGTCAATGGAAATAATGCCCCCATATGGCGGCGGTCAATGGTCAATGCAAAGAATGCCCCCATATGGCGGTGGTCAATGGTCAATGGAAAGACTGCCCCCATATGGCGGTGGTCAATGGTCAATGGAAATAATGCCCCCATATGGCGGTGGTCAATGGTCAATGGAAAGAATGCCCCCATATGGCGGTGGTCAATGGTCAATGGAAAGAATGCCCCCATATGGCGGTGGTCAATGGTCAATGGAAAGAATGCCCCCATATGGCGGTGGTCAATGGTCAATGGAAAGAATGCCCCCATATGGTGGTGGTCAATGGTCAATGGAAAGAATGCCCCCATATGGCGGTGGTCAATGGTCAATGGAAAGAATGCCCCCATATGGCGGTGGTCAATGGTCAATGGAAAGAATGCCCCCATATGGCGGTGGTCAATGGTCAATGGAAAGAATGCCCCCCTATGGTGGTGGTCAATGGTCAATGGAAAGAATGCCCCCATATGGCGGTGGTCAATGGTCAATGGAAAGAATGCCCCCATATGGCGGTGGTCAATGGTCAATGCAAAGAATGCCCCCATATGGCGGTGGTCAATGGTCAATGGAAAGAATGCCCCCATATGGCGGTGGTCAATGGGACAAGCAAACAGGAAAAAAACTCCCCTGTGCTCTGGTGTCTAGTTTCTCAATACGTGATGTTGTCAGCTTCATAAAGTAATGCCTGGCGTCTTGCAGCCCTCCTCAGAATAATGGGTATGGTCAATGGGAAGAATGCCCACTTATGCCCTGTACACACGATAGGATTTTCCGACAACAAAATCCATGTTTTTTTTTTCCGACGGATGTTGGCTCAAACTTGTCTTGCATACACACGGTCACACAAAGTTGGTCGGAAATTCCGAACGTCAAGAACGCGGTGACGTACAACACGTACGACGAGCCGAGAAGAATGAAGTTCAATAGCCAGTGCTGCTCTTCTGCTTGATTCCGAGCATGAGTGGCACTTTGAGAGTCGGAATTGTGTACACACGATCGGAATTTCCGACAACGGATTTTGTTGTCGGAAAATTTGAGAACCAGCTCTCAAATTTTGTGTGATGGAAATTACGATGAAAAAAATGTCCGATGGAGCCTACACACGGTCGGAATTTCCGACAACAAGCTCCTATCAATAGATAAAAGGAAGGTAGTGGCGCGTAATAAGTTAAACTAAGCTAAAAGATATAAAAGATCAGGTATCAAGAGATAAAACCAGTGGTTATAAATATCAACAAGAAATAAACTCAGTGGCTATAAGCATAGCAAGCATAAGAGGTAATGCCTGGATAAAGTGCATCAAAGAAGGTGGCGTTGCATCCAGTTTAGGCATGAAATAGTGTACCAGTGGTCAAATAAATAAAAACCATGAATCAATGGTATGGCATAAATAAATGCATAAAAACATCAAAGATTTTCTGAGATAAAATAAATGTCGCATAAAATAAGTGAAGAATAATAATAAAGTGAGTGGCAAATAGTGGCTATATGATAGTGGTCTCAAATCTGTACCACATAAAATCCATAACTGAAAGGTCCAGTAAAATAAAAACGAAAGATGGATAAAAATGGATAAATCCGAGTGACTATATAATAGTGGTCTCAAGCAAATACCACATATAGATCTGTGACTGAAGTGATAACGGTGATCCAATAAAATATATAAATATATATAAATAATAAAAAAATATATATGAATAATAATAATTTATATATATGATAATATATGAATTCAATAGATCGAATTGCAGCAGACAGGATTCAAAAGAAAGTCCATAAAAATCAAGAGTGCAGCAAATGTTCATTAATCCAGGTGCAGTGCAGATAGTGAATTCTGGTGTGCAGTGTTTGTCTGTGACTGTCCTGTGCAGTTATCCAGGTTCCATGCAATCCTAGTGGGGGTGATGTAGATGGCCCCTTACCTTACAGCTGTAAGGTTACAGCATAGATGTATGTGTCTTTGTGGTCCTTAGTGACTGTCCTCCTATGGGTCCCAGCTGAGTGTCCCAGGTCCTATAACGCGTATCCTATTGATATTTCCTAGGTATAGATGTATCCAGGGGGGGGGGGGGCTCACATCAGTATATATAGAGAAAAGGAAGTAGGCCTCATAGTGTAGTAAGTTTTGCAAAGTTTATTTCAAACAGTAAAAACAAGGATGGGTACTCACATATAGAAAAATAGCAAGCAGGCAAGGTATAAACGAGCGGCGAGCTCGGTAGCGTCACTTCCGATAGGTTAGGTAGCTCAAATCCCGACGCGTGTTCGTCACTGATCACGTGACTTCATCAGGGGAAGTTCCTATCAAATATTTTCCATCGGAAAATCCTATCGTGTGTAAGGGGCATTATGGTGGTGGTCATAATACCACCCTTATAGACAGTTAAAAAAAAAAAATATTGGTGTCATGCTAGTGGCTCTGTCAAATGGTGTTGACCCCATAATTATGCAGGCATCATTAAATGGAGGAGCAATCAGCCACAGCTCAAAGAACCCCTTTAGCAACCTCCAGAGGAACTCTAGGGTTCTACAGAAACCCTGGTTAAGAACGGATGGTTTAGAGAGTATGCACTGAAGATTTTCAGCTATCACTGACTACTGCAGGTTCTCTACTGTTGTGTTTAGACCAGCTTTTCTCACCCTTTTTACCCAAGAGGAACGCTTAATATAATTACCAGGTCCTAAGGAATCTCTGCTAAAACCATCTCTGTGGGGGGTCAATGGGAAGAATGCCCCCTACGTTTGTGGTCCGTGGAAAGAATGACTCCTTATGGCGGTGGTCAATAGGAAGAATACCCAAATATGGTGGTGGTCAATGGAAACAATGTTCCTATATGGTGGTGGTCAATGGGAAGAATGTCCCCTTATAGCGGTGGTCAGACGCAATACCAACCTTATAGACAGCTAAAAAATATGATTGGTGTCATGCTAGTGGCTCTGCCAAGTGGTGTTGACCCCAGAAATATGCAGGTGTCATCAAATGGTAGGTAAATCAGTCACAGCTCAAAGAAACCCTTAGCAACCTCCAGAGAAACTCTACAGAAACCCTGGTTAAGAATGGATGGTTTAGAGCAGGGGTCTCAAACTACGGCCCTCCAGCTGTTGCAGAACTACAAATCCCATGAGGCATTGTAAAACTCTGACATTCACAGACATGACTAGGCATGATGGGAAATGTAGTTCCTGAACAACTGGAGGGCCGTAGTTTGAAGACCCATGGTTTAGAGAGTATGCACTGAAGATTTTCAGCTATCACTGACTACTGGAGGTTCTCTATTTGTGTTTTGTTTAGAGCAGCATTTGTTAACCTTTTAAGCCAAGAGTAACCCTTGAAAAAATTCTCAGAACTCAAGGAACCCCTGCTAAAACCATCTCTGTGTAGGTCAGTGGGAAAAATGCCCCCTACGTTTGTGGTCAATAGGGAAAATGCCTCCATCTGGTGGTGGACAATGGGAAGAATGGCTACTTATAGTGGGGGTCAATGGGAAAAATTCCCACATATGGTGGTCGTCAATGGGAAGAATGTCCCCTTATAGTGGTGGTCAGAAAACTACCCTTACAGACAGCTAAAAAATAGTCATTGGAGTCATGCTAGTGGCTCTGCCAAGTGGTGTTGACCCCAGAATTATGCAGGCACCATCAAATGAAAGGTCAATCAACCACAGCTCAAAGAACCCTTAGCAACCTATGAGGAACCATAGGGTTCGACTGAAAGCGGTTCTGCACACATTTCATTTAGTAAATCTCTTTGCCTTCCAAATCAGGCAAAGAGTACTAAATGAAATGTGTTTTTTTTTTTTTCACTTACCTTGTAATCGATGACTTCCGGTCCTCTGTCTCTGCGGGGGTGGGCGGGGTCTGTGCGGGGATCCTCGTCACGACGCACTGTCTCCTGGGATCTGGTGTC
Organism: Lithobates sylvaticus; assembly: GCA_028564925.1. Lineage (NCBI taxonomy): Eukaryota > Metazoa > Chordata > Amphibia > Anura > Ranidae > Lithobates > Lithobates sylvaticus. Next base: position 9,703,839 of record CM053031.1, on the reverse strand, counting down.
ATTGATCCCAGGAGCCTGTGCGGGCATCTTCCGAAATCTCGCGAGATTTCGGCACATCTTCCGAAATCTCGCGAGATTTCGGACACATCTCACGAGATTTCGGAGAACGTGAGCTGCACTTTGCCGTTTACTGCGCACGCGCGAGCTCGGCGCAGTAACGGCGGTGCATGCTGGGCCATCTAAAGTGCCTGTGGGGTTTCACATGCCCACAGGCAAGATGGCCCCCAGCACAAAAGCAGCAAATAAAGAAGTTTATCGGGGGAAAACCGGCTGCGATCGCGATGGAAGATGGAACAGGTGAGTCCCCCAATTTAGTTATTAATAGTTAGCATATTCCCCCAAAAAAAAAAAACCCCCCAGTGCAGAACCGCTTGAACCTTAGTTCAGAAGGGATGGTTTAGAGCAGGGATATGCAATTAGCGGACCTCCAGCTGTTGCAAAACTACAAGTCCCATCATGCTCTGCCTCTGGGTGTCATGCTTGTGGCTGGCAGATTCTTGCTATGCCTCATGGGACTTGTAGTTCTGCAGCAGCTGGAGATCCGCTAATTGCATATCCCTGGTTTAGAGAGTACGTACTGAAGATTTGCAGCTGCCCTGTGCACATCTGGAACATGCACAATCAAATGTAATTCTGTATTGGCAGCTCCTGTGCTTCTCCTTTAATCTGCTTAGAGTTCCCCTACACACACACAAAGAAGCATAGGAGCAAGTATGTACAGTACATTATATGGTCATGTAACAAGATGCTGCAGTCAATCAGTAAAGTGAGTGAGTTTATTGAGTTTAGTGCAGTTAAAATGTTTCTTGGATAGCAGTTAGTGTTTTATTTGCTTCTCGGATGTACTCTTATTTTTACAATATATAATACACAGTTATATGTGTACAAAGAAAAAAGGAGCAGCAGCAACAATATACTGCAGTGCAGATAACCCAAGTGTTTTAAGTGGCCCTGTCATGAAAAAAATAATAATACAAGCCCTGTTACCTTTAAAGGAAGAGGATAAATACTCAGCTTTGCTGCAACTGCATTGCTGAACACTGTAACAATCCTTATGCGGCGTACACACGGTCGGATTTACTGACGGAAAATGTCCTATAGGACCATGTTGTCGGAAAATCCGACCTTGTGTGGGCTCTATCTGACTTTTTCCGTCGGAAAAAATTTGAGATCCTGCTCTCAAATTTTCCGGCAACAAAGTCCGATCGGACTTTTTCCGATCGTGTGTAGCGAATTCTGACGGACAAAGTGCCACGCATGCTCAGATCAAATTACAAGACCAAAGCTATTGGCTACTAGCCTCTACGTAGTCCCGTCATACGCAACGAACGTCACCACGTTCAGGATGATCGGATTTTCCGAAAACTTTGTCCGACCGTGTGTATGCAACACCAGTGTCGGTCAAAATCCGTCGGAAAAAATCTGACGGATTTTGTGGTCGGAATTTCCGACTGTGTGTACGGGGCATAAGAAGTTTTCCTCCCGAAGTCCATGGCGAAACTGAAACTTCCAGTAATGTCGACCTCCTGTCCTCCCCCTCCCCCCCCCCCCCCCCCCCCCCCCGCAACTTTCACTGGTTCCTCTCGCTGATGTCCAAATCACCATTGTTTACTGCAATAGGTGGTGGAACCAGGTTAGAGGGAGAACAGGTGTGTAAGCGCTTCCACCTTCTCACATCCCAGCTCCGCCTAGTGCTCAGACCCACAAGCTGCCGAAGCCCCAGGTAACCTGAATCACAAGAGGAAAAGTCGGCACTCGGGATGGCATCCAACAATGGTTATCCTTTATTGCAAAAGACATGTTGTCACAGGTACTCACCCGGGCCGAGATGCTGAGAGCTGCTCCCCTTGTGACTAAGTGCACGATGCCCCTGGAATGGGTACAGAAGGCACCGGGCACGAAAATGCACGGGTTGCCAGCAGGTGGGTTGCAGGTGGTGTGCAGTGAGGCTGTTGACCGTGTGTAGATGAAGCTGCACTGGAAGTAGACACCTGGCAGGACCAACACAAGGCAGAGGCTGTAGAGGAACCAGGTCACACACTGGGAGATAGTCCTGGGGTGCATATGTGGGTAAACCACGGTTAAAGGTAGTAGAAAGTCCAGGAAGCCAGGCTGAGGGTCAAACACAGGTAATCAAGCAGAAGGATATCCAAGAGGCAAGCCAAGGGGTCAAACACTGGTAAGTAGCAGAAGAATGTCCAGGAGGCAGTCCGTGGGTCAAACACAGGTAATCAGGCAGAAGGATATCCAAGAGGCAAGCCAAGGGGTCAAACACTGGAGAGTAGCAGCGGTGGTCAGAAGAAGTCCAGGTCAAGCACAGGTAATCAGGCAGGCACAAGGAACAGGATACAGGATACAGGAAGCCAGGTACTCAGGAAATAGAGACAACAAACCAGCAATTTCTGAGGGGAAGGAGAAGGCCTTTTATAGGCCAGGTAAGTGGTCAGGTGGGGTATCTGGGTGTGTGCGCATGCGCACACGCTTTCTGTCAGGGGCGCGCACAGACGTGCGCCGCGCTGGATGAGCCAGGACACATACCCGAGCGCCGTGAACCCGCGCATGCGCACCCGCTGTCCCGCGTACCTGTGTGCGCTGCTGAATTGGGATTGGGGCACCACCAGTGCAGAGCTTCCTCAGGAATGGCAGCAGGCCGGTGTGAGGACATCGGCAAGAACAGTGAGGCAAAGACTTTGAGGATGGGTGCTGCTGTTGGTCGGATCCAGAGGGTCGAGTTACCTGGCCTTCTGGCCTGGATTGGGGTGGCTCTAGCCCCAGACAGTTTTTCGGGAACAGAGCGCCGTGAATCCCTTACTGGAGGGGGAGGAGCGGTGGGTAATTCCCGAATGTAATTAGGTAGGAGTGACGGCAGTGCGGTGGAGCCTGTTGGTGGGACGGGCTCTCACCAAGCTTCCTGATCTCCATGCCTTCCTGTCTGGGGTGGGGGCTGCTGTGGTCCGGACCGTTGGTCAGGGCGGTCTTGAAAGCCTATGGAGTATGTGCCCCTGGAGTGGCAGTCCAGGGGTGCCAGACGATCACTGTGTGTGAGGGACACATTGATTTATGGCACCACGGTCACTGCACCATATCACGCTTTTTTAGCACCTGCCTCTTGGGCCGGGCCTTTTGGCTGGGACCAGAGGACTTTTTTTTTTATTCCTGGCCGGAGGGCCTGGTCATTGTCTAGCACAATGGCCACTTCTTTTCACTCTCCTCTCCACTATCCCTTCCCCCACTTTATTTTATTTATTCCTGTGTTGTCACTTTTTTTGTATTTTTTTGTTGGTACACGGTTTGTTGCACGTGTGATGAGTAGGGTCACAGGTCCCAGGGCCTGTCCTGAAAGTCGGGGAGGGGGTGGACATGGCCTTCTGGCTTAGTTCGCCCTCTCTCATTAGGGTTGGGGTCTCCCTTCGGGGGAGCCTCACCTAGTATTTGGGTGGGTCTGTTTCGGCAGACCTTCCAGAAAACGGGGTCTGATTGGTTTCGGCCATGACGACCAAGTTTTACGGTCCTTGTCCCTGTCTGGAGCCTAACGCCCCGGGGGATTTAGGACTAGGTCCTCTGATTTTAGAGGACTTGTGTACCCGTTGCACTTTTTTGTCGCACCTCTTTATGTTGTGCACATTTTTTATGCTCCGGGTGAGTTTTTGAGTGTGTTTTGCACGCCACAGGCTTTCAAAAAAAAAAGAGGCAAAGACTTTTGGAGGATGGCCTGGTGTCAAGAAGGACAGCAAAGAGGCAACCTATCTCCAGGAAAAACATCCGGGACAGACTGACATTCTGCAAAAGGTCCAGGGATTGGACTGCTGAGGACTGGGGGAAAGTAATTTACTCTGAAGAATCCCCTTGTCACGTACCTGATGGTAGAGCCTGATATGCAGCGGACGGCCTCTCTTACACCTCTGACTCGAGGCCCCCCCCCCGGTAGAGCAGACAGGGAGCGCAGGAGTGCAAAGTCGCACGAGTGCCTGATTGGTTGCAGACCGTGGAATCCGAAGCAGCTGTAGGAGGAGCGGTAGCTCAGCAGGATTCTCCAGGCAGAAGAGAGGGATGGTACGGGCAGGCCGGGTCATACACTGGCGGACACGTCAGGAGCAGATGCGGAGGCAGAAGAATAGTCAGGGTACAGGCCGGGTCGGTGATGGGCTGGCAGCAAGGTAGCAGAAGGAGCAGGCAGGTGCGGTGGTCAGACAAGCCGGGTCGGGTGCAGGCGGATAGCAGGAATCGTCAGAGGCAAGCCGGGTCGGGTAACAGGAACAGGTAACAAGATGCAGGTAGCAGGAACACATGGGAACGCTGTAGAGCAGACAGCACCGAGTCTGTGCACTGGCAGTGTTTAAATAGGCTGTTGGGCGCCAAAAGCTGTTACCGGGTGCGTGCGCACATGCGCATGTGCACATGTGCGGGCAGTCTGACAGGTTGTCTTGGATTCTCATCCTCAATACTGGCCTGCCCTTCCTGACAATGTGCACGTGTGCGCACATATGCGCGCATGCGCATACCTGTGCGCACAGATGCACCAGAGATGTTCTGACAGGGGCTGAGGTCATAGGTCGTATTCTTCAGCCGCCATCTTGGATACTGGCTCTCCCTTTCTGACACCCCTTTCCGATTGTTTGGGGCATCTGGAAAAAACCTTGCCCAGAGATAAAAAGGTGAGGGCTACCATCAGTCCTGTGTCATGCCAACAGTAATGCCCCGTACACACGGAAAATGTCCTATCGGACAATGTTGTCCGAAATTCCGACCGTGTGTGGGCTCCATCGGACTTTTTCCGTCAGATTTTCCGACGGACAAAGTTTTATCTCCTGCTCTCAAATTTTCCGACAACAAAGTCCTATCGGACTTTTTCCGATCGTGTGTAGCGAATTCCGACGGACAAAGTGCCACGCATGCTCAGATCACATTACAAGACCAAAGCTATTGGCTACTAGCCTCTACGTAGTCCCGTCGTACGCAACAAACGTCACCACGTTCAGAATGATCGGATTTTCCGACAACTTTGTCCGACCGTGTGTATGCAACACCAGTGTCGGACAAAATCCGATGGATTTTGTGGTCGGATTTTCCGACCGTGTGTACGGGGCATTAAGCATCCTGAGACCATTCATGTGTGGGGGTTGCTTCTCAGCCAAGGGAGTGGGTTCACTTACAATTTTGCCTAAGAACACAGCAATGAATAAAGAATTGTCCTCCGCGAGCAACTTCTCCCAATCATCCAAGAACAGTTTGGTGATAAACTTTCAAAGCACGATGGAGCACCTTGCCATAAGGCAAAAGTGGCTTGAGGAACAAAACATCAACATTTTAGGACCATGACCAGGAAACTCCCCAGATCTTAATCCCAACTTGTAGTCAATCCTCAAGAGGAGGTGAAAAAAAAACCCCCACAAATTCTGACAAACTCCAAGCATTGATTATGCATGGATGGATGTGGCCCAGAAGTTGAGTGACATCATGCCAGGAGGAATTGCAAAAGGTCTTGAAAAAAAAAGGGTTACCACTGCAAATATTGACTCTTTGCATAAACTTAACTACCTTAGACCCGCGCTATAGCCAAATGACGGCTTCAGCGCGGATCTATTGTGCCGGGACTACGTCTATTGCCGTCGTCCCGGACACAAGCTGCCTGCGCGCCCCCTGAAGGGCGCGCGCGGCGCGCTCTGTGATCAGCGAGTCTGTGAGACTCGCTGGATCACAGACCTGAGTAAGGGGTCGATCCCGACCCTTACCACGTGATCAGCTGTCAGCCAATGACAGCTGATCATGTGATCATAACAGAGCCGGTAATCTGCTTTTTTTCCTCCTCGCGCTGACAGCGCGAGGAGAAAAAAACAAAAAAGCCGATCACCGGCGGCAGTGAGAGGGACATCAGTCCCTCTCACTGCAATGTGCCAATCCATTGTGCCCACCTTTGCCCCATTAAAGTGCCGCCTACCAGTGCCCACAGTGCCATCTCTCAGTGCCCACAGTGCCATCTCTCAGTGCCCACAGTGCCATCTCTCAGTGCCCACAGTGCAATCTCTCAGTGCCCACAGTGCCATCTCTCAGTGCCCACAGTGCCATTTCTCAGTGCCCACAGTGCCAGTGCTGCACATCAGTGTCACCTGCCAGTGCTCATCTGTGTCACCTACCAGTGCTCATCTGTGTCACCTACCAGTGCCCATCAGTGCCACCTATCAGTGCCCATCAGTGCCCATCAGTGCCACCCATCAGTGCCCATCAGTGTCATCCATCAGTGCCCATCAGTGTCATCCATCAGTGCCCATCCGTGCCACCTATCCGTGCCACCCATCCCTGCCCATCAGTGCCATATTTGCTGTCCCCATCAGTACCGACTTATCTGTCCCCACCAGTGCAGCCTATCAGTGCCCACCAGTGCAGCCTATCAGTGCCCACCAGTGCAGCCTATCAGTGCCCACCTGTGCCGCCTATCAGCGCATATCAATGAAGCAGAAAAATTACCTGTTTGCAAAATTTTATAACAAACTATTAAACATGATTTTTTATTTTTTTTTAATTTTCCATCTTTTTTTGTTTGTTTAGCAAAAAATAAAAACCCCAGTAGTGATTAAATACCACCAAAAGAAAGCTCTATTTGTGGGGAAAAAAATGATAAAAATTTCATTTGGGTACAGTGTTGTATGACCGCGCAATTGTCATTCAAAGTGCGTCAGCGCCGAAAGCTGAAAATTGGTCTGGTCACGAGGGGGGTTTAAGTGCAAAGTAATCAGGTGGTTAATGTAATTGTCCATAAAAGCCTTTGACACTTCTGAAATGCTTGTAATTATACTTCAGTATCCCATAGAAATCGCTGACAAAAAGATCTAAAAACACTGAGGCAGCAAATTAATATTCGTCTCATTCTCAACACTTTTGGCCACGGCTGAACTGGCTTTCCCCAGAAGACTTTGGATACAATTGCTCAGGATCAGAGAGAAATACATTTTTCCTGACGGGGTCACTTTAATTCAGCATTCCGTGGAGGTCAAACAACAATCAGAAGTAGTATACAGAACGTACACAGGCAATAGTTTCATTACGATCCACAGCAAGCTAAAAACGATATATAACCAAAAATTGCATAACCCCCTCGCTTTCCCCTTCGTGCCCACATGATGACATTCTAAGATTAATAGAATCTCTGGTTAAACCTTAACTAGTCAAAGGGTCATTACCATCTGTTTAATGTATGTAAACCTTGGAATGGCCACATTGTTACTTTAACGTTATATTTGAACTCTATGGAGCTCTTAAAGTCCGGGAGCGCACCTTTGCATTCCCACACCGTGGACTCATTAGTGCATGGTGGTGACATTTGTTTTAAAATCTCAATGTATTAAAGCAACACATCTTCTTTGCAGTGTGCCGCAAAGGACAAATAACACCCTACCGTGTGTTGCGTTCCTAATAAAAAGGGCCAATCAGGGTTTCCTGAGCACTAAGATGCATTGGCAGCCCATTCAAATGAATGTACTGCCTTAAAGCGGTTGTATACCCGTTTTTACTACCTGCAAGAAAAAGTCATAATGAGCTAGTATGACTAGCATACTAGCTCATTATGCATCACTTACCTTAGATCGGGGGCCCCCGACGCCGTCCTCTTCTCCCCCTCCAGCCGCATCCATCTCTCCACAGATACCCTTCCGGGTATCGCCGCTCTGGCCAATCACAGCGCCGCTGCGGCGCTGTGATCGGCCAGTTTGGCGAGGACGTCACTCCGCGCATGCGCGCGGGACACCTTAACTGCGGTGAGCCGCAGTTGTGAATGGGGATTAACCCTGTAAATGCACCGTTGTCTACGGCACGCATGCGCCGTAGACAACGTTGTAAAATGTTCTTTGCAAATATCTCCTAAACCGTGCAGGTTTAGGAGATACTTCTTGTACCTACAGGTAAGCCTTAATCTAGGCTTACCTGTAGGTGCAGGTTGAATTTAAGGGTATACAACCGCTTTAACTAAATGCACTTTAACGTGCAGAACAGGTGTGTGACCCTGACCAAAATGTGTGTGCGAATTTTATATTAGAATCTTATTACTGTAGAGGAGACATTGTCTAGACCAGGGTTTCTCAACCAGGGTTCCATGGAACCAGGGCTCAAGTTCTACGGGAGTTCCTGTACTTTTTCCACAACAGGAACTCAGTTCCCGTTAGCAGCCGTGTCCTGCAAGACTTTGAAGTATGCGAGCTGTGTGGCAGGTGCTACACCAGCAGCTGCCGACACAGCTCACAATAGTATCCATTCAGGCATTGCCAGTAGGGGGCCCCATGACAGCTTCCGCTTCGATCTACCTGTCAAACACAGCTAGCTGACGGGTAGATCAGGTCCCTGCTGCTAAGAGATTGTATTTAGTCAGACCTCTCATGATGAGCTCCTCCCCTCCTGATTTTTTGTCTCCTCATCCCCCCCCCCCAGTCTCCTGCATACTTGCTCTGTGTGTCCCGCTGAATCCCCCCTTCCTCTATCTTCAGTGCCATATGATGAGAGAACGAAGAGGAGGAGCACAGCTATTCTGCTCACAGGACATGCAGGGAGAGAGGTGAGCTGAGGGAGGAACATCAGTTTGGGGTGGTAAGCTGAGTACAATACTTGGCAAAGTTTAATGCCAGGAGGGAAGTTTATGTGGAAATATGTGAAGGGTTGGAATAGCAGCGAGTGTGTGTTGGAGCCCTGCAGAGTTTGCAGCCCCCCCCCCCCCCCAAGCTAACATACATCTCCTAAGCAGGAACACATCACCATCTCCCCAAGAATTCTGTCCAGATAATGTGCAGTTCATTTATGACCTTTCCGTTTAACCCTGTGTTATCCAAACTCTGTTCAATGAAAAGTGTAAACTCACCACATAAACACTCTATATACAAAATAACATTCCCCAATAAAGATCAGAACATGATGTTCACATTTGCATGGAAGCACAATTGTATGAATGCTGATTATTCAGAGAATTACCGTATTTATGTTTATTGAGGATTGTTTTGTTTTTTTTTATGTACTAACAGTTAAGCTTCATACACACAATACGAAAATTGGATGAAAAATACCACTTTTGAAGCATTCGTGCATATGAGCGTATCATTTTTTTTGGTGGGGGAGTGGATCTTGGGTGGCAGTTCCCACACTTTTTCCCCCAGGACTTGATCCCTGCATGGAACCATAGTTTCATAGTTTCATAGTTTCATAGTTAGTAAGGTTGAATAAAGACATCAGTCCATCCAGTTCAACCTGAGCGAGTGTCTACAATTGTCCCCATCCCTGTACATTGCACACTCACATCACTCCCTACCCTCAAGGAGCCCACAATCCAAGGTCCCCATTCATATACTAGGGCCAATTTTTGGACAGAAGCCAATTAACCTACCTGCATGTCTTTGGATTGTGGGAGGAAACCGGAGTACCCGGAGGAAACCCACGCAGGCACAGGGAGAACATGCAAACTCCAGGCAGGAAGTGTCGTGGTTGGGATTCGAACCAGTGACCCTTCTTACTGCTAGGTGAGAGTGCTAACCACTACACCACTGTGCCGCCCAAACCATAGGGTTCCTCTAGAGCAGGAGTCTCGAACTGGTGGCCCTCCAGCTGTTGTGAAACTACGAGTCCCATGAGGCCTTGCAAGGCTGCCAGTTATAAGCATGACTCCCTCAGGCAGAGGCATGATGGGACTTGTAGTTATGCAACAGCTGGAGGGCCACCAGTTTGAGACCCCTGCTCTAGAGGTTGCTAGGGGTTCCTTGAGCAATGAGCAGTTTTTGCCTTTCAGATAAGTTCCCACTAACACCAATGATCTTTTTGGCTATCTACAAGGAGGTAATTCTTCCCAATGAGGTTCCCTGTGGCCAGAAAGTAATTTCAAGGGTTCCTCTGTGTTGAAAGTGTTGAAAAAGGCTGGTGTAGACACAACGTTCAGTAATACAGCATAAATGCTATGTGAGGGGTAATACGCGTCAATATGTTTGTAGGATGCTGGATGTACACTGTGCTGAATAAAACACCCATCCAAACAGCAGACCTATTGTGCACTGGGAGCATGAGTCTGCATTGTGTATGTATTAAGCTCAATGTACAGGCTATTCACCTGTGTTTTGTTGGAAGGGCGGCATGCCCATATTCCAGACTTCATGTGCCTAGCTGTTACGGTAACATCTTCTGCGGGTAATGCGGGCTAACCCAAGGCACAGGTTCTAGGCAGCAACTGGCCTTCACCAAAGCTCTTGATGGTAGTGATGAGCTGGTGCCAGGACATCACCTTCGGGATTGCCCCACCAAAGGGGGAGCAAGGACAGGAATGCTACAGTGTGATGACTCTACATTATGTGATCTGCAAGAGAACTGTCAAGTCCAGGCTGGGGTCGAGACAGGCAGCAAACAAGACAGTAAATGGTCCATGCAAGGGCTTAAGGCAAGCAGATAACAAGAGTAGTCAGGTCCAGGCAGGAGTCGAGGCAGGCGGAAACGAAGAAAGTAGTCAAGTCTAGGCAGCGGTCAAGACAGGAGGCAAACAAGCGAGTAGTCAGGTTAAGGCAGGGGTCAAGACAGGAGGCAAACAAGAGAGTAGTGAGGTCCAGGCTGGGGTCAAGACAGGAGGCAAACAAGAGAGTAGTCAGGTCCAGGCAGGGGTCAAGACAGGAGACAAACAAGAAAGTAGTAATGTCCAGGCAGGGGTAGAGGGAGGCGGCAATGGAGAAAGGAGTTAAGTCTGGGCAGGGGTCAAGACAAGAGGTAAACATGAGAGTAGTCAGGTCCAGGCTGGGGTCAAGACGGGAGACAAACAAAAATGTAGTCATGTCCAGGCAGGGGTCGAGGGAGGCGGCAAAGGAGAAAGGAGTTAAGTCTAGGCAGGGGTCAAGACAGGAGGCAAACAAGAGAGTAGTCAGGTCCAGGCAGGGGTCAAGACAGGAGGCAAACGAGAGTAGTCGGGTCTGCGCAGGGGTCAAGACAGGAGACAAACAAGAAAGTAGTAATGTCCAGGCAGGGGTCGAGGGAGGCGGCAAATGAGAAAGGAGTTAAGTCTGGGCAGGGGTCAAGACAGGAGGCAAACAAGCGAGTAGTCAGGTTCAGGCAGGAGTCGAGGCAGGCGGAAATGGAGAAAGTAGTCAAGTCTAGGCAGCGGTCAAGACAGGAGGCAAACAAGAGAGTAGCGAGGTCCAGGCTGGGGTCAAGACAGGAGGCAAACAAGAGAGTAGTCAGGTCCAGGCTGGGGTCAAGACAGGAGACAAACAAGAAGGTAGTCATGTCCAGGCAGGGGTAGAGGGAGGCGGCAAAGGAGAAAGGAGTTAAGTCTGGGCAGGGGTCAAGACAGGAGGCAAACAAGAGAGTAGTCAGGTCCAGGCAGGGGTCAAGACAGGAGACAAACGAGAGTAGTCGGGTCTGCGCAGGGGTCAAGACAGGAGACAAACAAGAAAGTAGTAATGTCCAGGCAGGGGTCGAGGGAGGCGGCAATGGAGAATAGAGTTAAGTCTGGGCAGGGGTCAAGACAGGAGGTAAACATGAGAGTAGTCAGGTCTAGGCAGGGGTCAAGACGGGAGGCAAACAAGAAAGTAGTCAAGTCCAGGCAGCGGTCAAGACAGGAGGCAAACAAGAGAGTAGTAATGTCCAGGCAGGGGTCGAGGGAGGCGGCAATGGAGAAAGGAGTTAAGTCTGGGCAGGGGTCAAGACAGGAGGTAAACATGAGAGTAGTCAGGTCTAGGCAGGGGTCAAGACGGGAGGCAAACAAGAAAGTAGTCAAGTCCAGGCAGGGGTCGAGGCGGGCTGCAAATAAAAGAATAGTTAGGTACAAGCAGGTATTGAGACAGGCAGAAAACAAGAGAGTAATTAGGTCAAGGCAGGTGGTAAACAAGAAAGTATTCAGGTGCAGGCCGAGGTCAAGTCAGGCAACAAACAAGAGAGTAGTCAGGTTCAGGCAAGGGTCAAGACAGGCAGCAAAGAAGAGAGCCAGGCAACCTTGCAGGTAACATTTATAGTTTTTGGAAACAAGATATCTCCGAAACCCAAATACCCATGGAACTAGCAGTAAAAGAATATCCTTGTTTTTTTGAAAAACTAAAAGTAGCAGATCAGATGCAGAGCTGATCTGTGACTCCAGCTTTAGGCAAGCCGCACTTCAACACTGATTGTAGAATTCAGCATTCCAATATAATATATACAGTATCTCACAAAAGTAAGTACACCCCTCACGTTTTTTGTAAATATTTTCTTCTATCTTTTCATGTGACAACACTGAAGAAATGACACTTGTCTACAATGTAAAGTAGTGAGTGTACAGCTTGTATAACAGTGTAAATTTGCCGTCCCCTCAAAATAACTCAACACACAGCCATTAATGTCTAAACCGCTGGCAACAAAAGTGAGTACACCCCTAAGTGAAAATGTCTAAATTTGGGCCCAAAGTGTCAATATTTTGTGTGGCCACCATTATTTTACAGCACTGCCTTAACCCTCTTGGGCATGGAGTTCACCAGAGCTTCACAGGTTGTCACTGGAGTTCTCTTCCCCTCCTCCATGATGACATCACAGAGCTGGTGGATGTTAGAGACCTTGTGCTCCTCCACCTTCCGTTTGAGGAGGCCCTACAGATGCTTAATAGGGTTTATATCTATAGACATGCTTGGTCAGTCCATCACCTTTAACCTCAGCTTCTTTAGCAAGGCAGTGGTGGTCTTGGAGGTGTGTTTGGGGTGGTTATCATGTTGGAATACTGCCCTGCGGCCCAGTCTCTGAAGGGAGGGGATCATGCTCAGCTTCAGTAGGTCACAGTACATGTTGGCATTCATGGTTCCCTCAATGATCTGTAGCCCCCCAGTGCCGGCAGCACTCATGCAGCCCCAGACAAAGACACTCCCCCCACCATGACACTCCCACCACCATGACATTCCCACCACCATGACACTCCCACCACCATGACCCTCCCACCACCATGACACTTCCCCCACCATGACACTCCCCAGACCATGACACTCCCACCACCATGCCTGACTGTAGACAAGACACACTTGTCTTTGTCCTCCTCACCTGGTTGCCCCCACACACGCTTGTCACCATCTGACACCAAATACGTTTATCTTGGTCTCATCAGACCACAGGACGTGGTTCCAGTAATCCATGTCCTTAGTCTGCTTGTCTTCAGCAAACTGTTTGCGGGTTTTCTTGTGCATCATCTTTAGAAGAGGCTTCCTTCTGGGACGGCAGCCATGCAGACCAATTTGATGCAGTGTGTGGCGTATGGTCTGAGCACTGACAGGCTGACCCCCCACCCCTACAACCTCTGCAGCAATGCTGGCAGCACTCATACGTCTATTTCCCAAAGACAACCTCTGAATATGACGCTGAGCACGTGACCTCAACTTCTTTGGTGGACCATGGCGAGGCCTGTTCTGAGGGGAACCTATCCTGTTATACCGCTGGATGGTCTTGGCCACCGTGCTGCAGCTCAGTTTCAGGGTCTTGCCAATCTTCTTATAGCCTCGGCCATCTTTATGTAGAGCAACAATTCTTTTTTTCAGATTCTTTGCCATGAGGTGCCATGTTGTACTTCCAGTGACCAGTATGAGGGATGTACTCACTTTAGTTGCCAGCGGTTTAGACATTAATGGCTGTGTGTTGAGATATTTTGAGGGGACAGCAAAGTTACACTGTTATACAAGCTGTACACTCACTACTTTACATTGTAGCAAAGTGTAATTTCCTCAGTGTTGTCATATGAAAAGATAGAATAAAATATTTACAAAAATGTGAGGGGTGTAGTCACTTTTGTGAGATACTGTATATACACTATATTACCAAAAGTATTGGGACGCCTGCCTTTACACGCACATGAACTTTAAAGGCATCCCAGTCTTAGTCCGGAGGGTTCAATATTGAGTTGGCCCAGTCTTTGCAGCTATAACAGCTTCAACTCTTCTGGGAAAGCTGTCCACAAGGTTTAGGAGTGTGTCTATCAGTGGCGGCCTGTCCATAGGGGTGCAGGGGCGCCGTCCCCCTAAACTACATGCAGGGTATTGGACGCATGGATTCCAACAGGGTTTTTTTTTTTTAAGCACATGATTAGAGCCTGAGGCTCTAATTGGCTTCAAAGAAGGGTGGGCTCGGGGCACAGATTGCCTATTGTCTTACTGATTCTCCTCCCGTCCAATCAGGAAGCAGGTTCTGAGACCCGATTGGCCAGGGAGTCTTAGGCATGCGACGATCGCCACCTTTGTTGCCTTCCCAAATGCCATCCGTCTTCCTCCACGGGGGGGGAGGGGGGATTATGGTGTGAGGGGTTGTTTTTCAGGGGTTGGGCTTGGCCCCTTAGTTCCAGTGAAGGGAACTAAAGCCCCATACACACGGTCGGAAAATCCGACCACCAAATCCATCGGATTTGGTCCGACGGATTTAGTCCGACACTGGTGTTGCATACACACGGTCGGACAAAGTCGTCGGAAAATCCGATCATTCTGAACGTGGTGACGTTTGTTGCCTACGACGGGACTACGTAGAGGCTAGTAGCCAATAGCTTTGGTCTTGTAATGTGATCTGAGCATGCGTAGCACTTTGTCCGTCGGACTACGCTACACACGATCGGAATTGGTGTGATCGGACTTTGTTGTCGGAAAATCTATCCAGCAGGAGATAGAACTTTGTCCGTAGGACAATCCGATCGAAACTGTCCGATGGTGCCTACACACGGTCGGAATTTCCGACAACATTGTCCGATAGGACAAAATCCATGGGAAAATCCGACCGTGTGTATGGGGCATAACTCTGTGTGTGTGTGTGTGTGTGTGTGTGTCTGTGTGTGTGTGTGTATATATATACACACACATCCACGTACATAAATATATTTCTCTACATACAATTATACACATACATGCTTGGCTACAAACACCCCTTACACATAGGAATTGATCATTGATTATTAATCAACTAGTCATTTTAGTATCCAGTTTATATTGAAGGTGACTTCTAGTTATGTATTTTGTCATCCAATTCAATTCACATTTTTTAAGGCCCCTAATTTTTTTTATTTCAATTCCAATTTTTTACGTCTTTTTATTTAATCCTGATAGGCTATTATGGGATATGGCAATCTGCATATTGCTTTTGTCCAATTTGTTTGATGGTTCTGTAAAAACCTTTTGAAGTCCTTTAGTCTGGGGTTGTTGGCGTAATCAGCCAGTTAGAACCACACAGATACCAGATCCAGTACAAGGGGACATGCTGGGACTAGTAGTACCTCTGTTGCCAAGCTACAGCTCTCCCAAGCTTGCCTTTACATAGGCGCTGGAGACACAAAGAGTATACTACGTGTGACCAGCCTGTGTTTAGATTACCTTGAATTCCTGAAATGTGTTGAGCGGCTGGACTCAACCGACGAAAACTGGTTTGGAGACAAAATCTCAACATCATATTTCCACACCAAATATTGGGTGAAGGGGGGGGGGGGGTTTACATAATAGACACATGTATACAGAGGTGCTGCCATGGGGAAAGGGAAGGAAACCAACCCGAACCATTCTGAGAAATAGGAATCAACCCAATCCATGGCTGGGTGAAAAGGTCACCTCGGCATTAAGACTCTTAAGCAATTAACAGGTAGAAGCTGTGAACTATTTTATACTATTTTATACTATTTTATATATATATATATATATATATATATATATATATATATATATATGTAGCGCTGGCTCCTAACGAGCAGACGCTATTATTTTTCAAAATTAAGTTACCGGAGGCCACAGTTGGGCGTCAGGCTAATTTCTCTAAATTACTGGTTTCTGCACCAGTCCAGTTGGGTTTCACTGGGTTCTCCTTGACCGCAGGTGTCGCTGTCACCGCCGGCAAGAGTAGAAACGCAGTTTAGCTGGATGCATTGAATGCCACCTATTGCTCGGAACCAGCCCAGTGGAAGTGTTTTCCTGCTGTGCATTCTGAGGGGGTGGTATTTAAGGTACCGATGCCAGGTTGGCAGGTTTTTTTTTTTTAGTTTTGTTTCTGGGTTCCTCTTGACCCAGGCCCTCCTGGCCTGGTGTGCGGATTTATGTATCCTGTGTCTCGAGGGGCGGCTGGCTTGAGGCAGCGCAACTGAGAGGATAGATCCAAGCGAATTGCGGGGCCTATTGATCCAGGTATGGTCCGGTGCCATCTCGCTGGAAGGGAGAGGCCCAGAAACTGAAGGACCCAGGGGAGGACTCTTTCAAGAGAAGACCGTGCGCAAGGCTGGCACCTCTGAAGGAGCCTGGTGACTCAGTTGAAGGACACAACCCGGATCACTATACCTACAGTACCGCCGGTTCGGCTGAAAGAGACTGGTAGTGTATGGAAATATTCTTAAATCTCACAGTGACACTTAAGTTCAAATTCACAAGTCTGTGGCAGAGACTGTGTCCAATACCCCACCGGCTGCTAGGTCCAGGGAGAGGGGCTTATCCGGTGGTGGCTGGATCCAGTGAGTGAAACCATTGCTTCTTGATCTAAAAAGAGATCTTAAACCTGCAGTACCAGGTGCCTGAACTCATCCTTAACCCCTTGACTCTTTTTATTGAAAGACTTTGCATATATTTTGAATAAATAACTATAAAAAGGACTAAGTATTGGAAATTCACATTCTTTGGGCTACTTTCCACGGGATCCCCAAAGCGGAGATGCAAGCAGGTGAGGTTATGGTAAGCCCAAATAAATCCAGCAGCTCCTTCGGGGGCTAGTGCTACATATATATATATATATATATATATATCTATATATCTATATATATATATATATATATATATATATATATATATACAGTATCTCACAAAAGTGAGTACACCCCTCACATTATTGTAAATATTTTCTTCTATCTTTTCATGTGAAAACACTGAAGAAATGACACTTGTCTACAATGTAGTGAGTGTACAGCTTGTATAACAGTGTAAATTTGCTGTCCCCTCAAAATAACTCAACACACAGCCATTAATGTCTAAACCGCTGGAAAACAAAAGTCAGTACACCCCTAAGTGAAAAATGTCCAAATTGATCCCAATTAGCCATTTTCCCCTCCCCCCGTGTCCTGTGACTCGTTAGTGTTACAAGGTCTCAGGTGTGAATGGGGAGCAGGTGTGTTAAATTTGGTGTTATCGCTCTCACTCTCTCATACTGGTCACCGGAAGTTCATCATGGCACCTCATGGCAAAGAACTCTCTGAGGATCTGAAAAAAAGAATTGTTGCTCTACATAAAGATGGCCGAGGCTATAAGAAGATTGCCAAGACCCTGAAACTGAGCTGCAGCACGGTGGCCAAGACCATACAGCGGTATAACAGGACAGGTTCCACTCAGAACAGGCCTCGCCATGGTCCACCAAAGAAGTTGAGGTCACGTGCTCAGCGTCATATCCAGAGGTTGTCTTTGGAATATAGACGTATGAGTGCTGCCAGCATTGCTGCAGAGGTTGTAGGGGTGGGGGGGTCAGCCTGTCAGTGCTCAGACCATACGCCGTACACTGCATTAAATTGGTCTGCATGGCTGTCGTCCCAGAAGGAAGCCTCTTCTACAGATGATGCACAAGAAAGACTGCAAACAGTTTGCTGAAGACAAGCAGACTAAGGACATGGATTACTGGAACCATGTCCTGTGGTCTAAATAGACCAAGATAAACGTATTTGGTTCAGATGGTGACAGGCGTGTGTGGGGGCAACCAGGTGAGGAGGACAAAGACAAGTGTGTCTTGTCTACAGTCAGGCATGGTGGTGGGAGTGTCATGGTCTGGGGCTGCATGAGTGCTGCCGGAACTTGGGAGCTACAGATCATTGAGGGAACCATGAATGCCAACATGTACTGTGACATACTGAAGCAGAGCATGATCCCCTCCCTTCAGAGACTGGGCCGCAGGGCAGTATTCCAACATGATAACCACCCCAAACACACCTCCAAGACAACCACTGCCTTGCTAAAAAAGCTGAGGGTAAAGGTGATGGACTGCCCAAACATGTCTCCAGACCTAAACCCTATTGATCATCTGTGGGACATCCTCAAAGGGAAGGTGGAGGAGCGCAAGGTCTCTAACATCCACCAGCTCCGTGATGTCGTCATGGAGGAGGGGAAGAGGACTCCAGTGACAACCTGTGAAGCTCTGGTGACCTCCATGCCCAAGAGGGCTAAGGCAGTGCTGGAAAATAATGGTGGCCACACAAAATATTGACACTTTGGGCCCAATTTGGAGATTTTCACTTAGCCGTTTATGACATTAATGGCTGTGTGAGTTATTTTGAGGGGACAGCAAATTTACACTGTTATACATATATATATATATATATATATACAGTGGTGTGAAAGTGTTTGCCCCCTTCCTCATTTCCTGTTCCTTTGCTTGTTTGTCACACTTAAGTGTTTCGGAACATCAAACCAATTTAAACAATAGTCAAGGACAACACAAGTAAACACAAAATGCAATTTGTAAATGAAGGTGTTTATTATTAAAGGTGAAAAAAAATCCAAACCATCATGGCCCTCTGTGAAAAAGTGATTGCCCCCCTTGTTAAAACATACTATAACTGTGGTTGTCCACACCTGAGTTCAATTTCTGTAGCCACACCCAGGCCTGATTATTGCCACACCTGTTCACAATCAAGGCATCACTTAAATAGGAGCTGCTTGACACAGTAAGGTCCACCAGAAGATCCTTAAAAGCTACGCATCATGCCGAGACCCAAAGAAATTCAGGAACAATTGAGAAAGAAAGTAATTGAGATCTATCAGTCTGGAAAGGGTTATAAAGCCATTTCCAAAGCTTTGGGAATCCAGCGAACCACAGTGAGAGCCATTATCCACAAATGGCGAAGACATGGAACAGTGGTGAACCTTCCCAGGAGTGGCCGGCCGCCCAAAATTACCCCAAGAGCGCAGCGACGACTCATCCAAGAGGTCACAAAAGACCCCACAACAACGTCCAAGGAACTGCAGGCCTCACTTGCCTCAGTTAAGGTCAGCGTTCATGCCTCCACCATCAGGAAAAGACTGGGCAAAAATGGCCTGCATGGCAGAGTTCCAAGGAGAAAACCACTGCTGAGCAAAAAGAACATCAAAGCTCGTCTCAATTTCTCCACAACACATCTTGATGATCCCCAAGACTTTTGGGACAACATTCTGTGGACCGATGAGACAAAAGTGGAACTCTTTGGAAGGTGTGTGTCCAAGTATATCTGGCGTAGAAGGAACACTGCATTTCAGAAAAAGAACATTATACCAACAGTAAAATATGGTGGTGGTAGTGTGATGGTCTGGGGCTGTTTTGCTGCTTCAGGACCTGGAAGACTTGCCGTGATAAAAGGAACTATGAATTCTGCTGTCTACCAAGAGATCCTGAAGGAGAATGTCCGACCATCTGTTCGTGTACTCAAGCTGAAACGAACTTGGGTTCTGCAGCAGGACAATGATCCTAAACACACCAGCAAGTCCACCACCGAATGGCTGAAGAAAAACAAAATGAAGACTTTGGAGTGGCCTAGCCAAAGTCCTGACCTGAATCCTATTGAGATGTTGTGGTATGACCTTAAAAGGGCCGTTCATGCTCGAAAACCCTCTAATGTAACTGAATTAGGACAATTCTGCAAAGATGAGTGGGCCAAAATTCCTCCAGGACGCTGTAAAAGCCTCATTGCACGTTATCGCAAACGCTTGGTTGCAGTTGTTGCTGCTAAGGGTGGCCCAACCAGTTATTAGGTTTAGGGGGCAATCACTTTTTCACACAGGGCCATGATGGTTTGGATTTTTTTCACCTTTAATAATAAACACCTTCATTTACAAATTGCATTTTGTGTTTACTTGTGTTGTCCTTGACTATTGTTTAAATTGGTTTGATGTTCCGAAACACTTAAGTGTGACAAACATGCAAAGGAACAGGAAATGAGGAAGGGGGCAAACACTTTTTCACACCACTGTATATATATATATATATATATATATATATATATATTTGCATTCTTTATTTATAGTCAGAGCTATTATAATTATAACAATCACAGGTAAGAATTCAGATATTGGCGGTTTAGTAGCTGATGCTAATCAGTTGGCGATTCCAGAGAAACGTACAAATCCTTCCAGATTTCCACGCTCTTTTAATAAATAACGATGAATGGATTAATATGTAACTGGAAGAAAACTTTTCCGTCATCTACCAACAAACTACAACATTAAAGTTATTGTTAGTGAGGGCTGTGAATGTCTGGGAGTTAGATGGAGGGCAGCAAAGGAGGGAGGAAGGATGGAAGAGGAGAGGAGGAGAGGAAAGGAAGTGAGAGGGATGGAATGTAGGAAGAAGGATGGAAAGATGCAGAGAGAGGAAGGTGGGAAGGAAGGAGGGGAAAATGGGGGGAGGAAGGAAGGAAAAATGATGGAAAGATTTAGGGAGGAGGGAAGGGAGAGGGGGGGAAGGATGGATTGAAGGAAGGAAGGGAGAAGAGAAGAAGGTGCTCCCCATGGAAAGAAGGAAGGGAGAGGGGATGAATGGTGGATGGAAAGGAAGAGAGAGAAGAAAGTGGGGGGGGGAGGATAGAAGGGAGAGGAAGGTGGGAAGGAAGAAGAGGAAGGGGGAAGGAAGAAGAGGAAGGGGGAAGGAAGGAGGGAAGGAAGGAAGGAAGGGAGGGAGGGAGGGAGAGAGAGAGAGGAGAGGAAGGGGCGGATAAGGGAAGATTGGCATGAGGGAGAAAGAAAGCAAGAAAGGGAGAAGGGATGGAAGAAGAAAGAGAAAGATCAATAAAAATGAAGGAAAAACGGAAGGAAGGAAAGATGGGAGGGAAGGAATAAGGAAGAATGGAGGAAGGAAGGTAGAGAGGAATGAATGAAGAAAGAAAGGGGAGAGTAAAGAAGGAAGAGAGTGAATAGGGAGGAAAGGAGGGACGAAAGAAAATGACAGGAAGAAAAGAAGAAGGAAGGAAAAGGAGAGGAATGAGGGAAGGGAGGGAGTAAGGAAGAAGGAAGGAAGGAAAGATGGAAAGTGAAAGAGAAAAAAATTGAAGGAAAGAAGGGAGAAAGGAAGGGAAAGATCAAGGAAAGAGAGGGAGAAACAAAGGAAGAATAGAAGAAAGGGAGAGGGAAGGAGGGAGGGAGAAAGGAAGGGAAGCAATGATGGAGGGAAGTAGAATGGAAAGAAGAGAAAGAGGAAGAAAAGGGAGAAAGAAAAAGAAAGAAAGAAAGAAAGAAAGAAAGAAAGAAAGAAAGAAAAGAAAGAAAGAAAGAAATAAAGAAAGAAAAACAGATTAAGGAAGGGAAGAAACGAAGATAGGAAGGAAGAGTGGAACGAAGGGAAGGAGGGAGGGATAAAAATGAGTTAAAAAGGAGCAAAAACAGAATGAGTGAGGGAAGGAGGAAAAGAGTGGAAGTGAGGTATAGAGGGAAGGAAAAGTGGAATAAAAGAAAGGAAGGAAATGAGGGAGGAAAGTGAGGAAGAAAAAAGTGTCGGAAGGAAGGAGGCAAGGTGCAGGAAGGAGGAAAGTGAGGCAGAAGGAAATCACAGGAAGAAGAGAACAAGGAAAGAAGAGGAGAGGAATGAGGGAAGGGAGGGAGTAAGGAAGGAAGGAAAGATGTAAAGTAAGGGAGAAAAAATTTGAAGGAAAGAATGGAGAAAGGAAGGAAAAGAACAAGGAAAGAGAGAGAGAAACAAAGGAAGAATAGAAGAAAGGGAGAGGGAAGGAGGGAGGGAGGAAGGAAGGGAAGCAATGATGGAGGGAAGAAGAATGGAAATAAGAGAAAGAGGAAGAAAGAAAGATAGAAAGAGCAAACACAGATTGAGGGAAGAAAGGAAGATAGGAAGGAAGAGTGGAATGAAGGGAAGGAGGGAGGGTAAAAAAAAAATTGTTTAAAAGGGGAGCAAAAACAGAATGAGTGAGGGAAGGAGGAAAAGAGTGGGAAGAGAGGGATAGAGGGAAGGAAAAGTGGAATAAAAGGAAGGAAGGAATGAAGGGAGGAAAGGAAGGAAGAAGTGGATTGAGGGAACTAAGGAAGGGAAGTTCGGAAACGATGGAGTGAGCAGGAGAGAAAGACAAACAGCATTTTCAGAAGAAAGTCAACAACTTTCTGCCAACTTTTGTTGGCAGAAAGTTGGTCCGTTCGCACAGCCAACAAAAGTCCGATGAAAACTGGAAAAAGTTGGTCCGATGGAGCGTACACACGGTCGGATGTTGGTCCAAAACAGCTAATTTGCATGTTGGTTGTCAAAAAGTCAGATCGTGTGTATGTGCCTTTAGTGTACCTTTGGCCAATGGCATTGTCTCTTCAGTCTATGGTTCCCTATTTGAGTGTGACTTCCTATACCCTCTGCCCTATATCATCCGTTAGGAAAGGGAATGGGCAGCACTCTTGGGATGAAACAATAGTCCCAAATAGGAGACACAACTGCACACTGCTCACTTAACCAAGCTAACTACAAGGTATTACTCCAATGGTATATGGTGCATCATAGACTGAAAACAATTTGCTTGGGGTGCCTCCAACCTATACTTTAGGGCATACTTATGTATATTTGGTTGGATTTCCCTAGAACCTAAAGATTTTGAATTAGATTTATTAATTTGATTATACTGTCCTGGAAAAAAAGCATCCATAAGAATCCCTATGAAGCCCTCCTTCACCTTCTGGTTACACTAATGATCAATTTACTTGACCTTTTTTACAACTGCTAGTCAACCCTTGCAAAAGCCTGGTAGTTCATTACTCCTACGATTACACATGTTAAGCAAAAATTAGCCTGGTAACTGGTTTCTTCATGTCAGGGATGGGCTCAGCCCTTACTTCTCTGAGCTGGCCACTCAGCTGTCAGCTAATTGCCAGCTCCTATCTCTCCAAAGTTACTCAGCTGTTGATGATATCCTGCTTGTCAGTCCGGCCTACTTAAGTCATCCAGTCCAGAGGATCTCTGCCTTCACCTTGGTCAACATCACAGAAACCATCTCCTGCGATCCTGTTCAAGACTGGCTTTGCTGACATCCCTTCTGGCTCCAGATCCTGCTTGCTGTTCCACTACATTGATACCTGACTTCTGGCTTGGCTGACTATCCGCTCCGGTTACTGAACTTTGGCTATGTTTTGACTACGTTTGTTCTTTTTACTTTTATTATTAAACAAGTGTGATTTAACTGTACTTCTGTCTCAGCCTGATTTCATGGTTTCTGACACTGCAATGAGAAACCTGTGGCCATTCTTCACCAAAAATGTGTTAAATTTTAAAATGATATGGACTCCTTGGATGGCACACTACCTCCCTAATGACTCCTTATGGACCACCTTACTTACCTTAGAAATAGGGATATGGCTTTTAGCTCTGTGGTGCCTGCATCAGTCTGACTTCAGTCCCTTGTACATACGCTTTCTTACCCCCCAATGACTTCTTATATACCCTCTACTCCCCAGTTCTTTCTTAGCTCTCTCTTATTAATTCCTTCCAATTCTTCCATTTATGCAAATAGTTAATGCTGTTCCAGAGGGAGATCTCTCAAATTGAGCTCTCTGCCACCTGGCCCTGATGCTAACACTGAGGTACTTCTGTGCAGAACACTTTCATACCCCGTCAAATAGTTTGAAAGCAGATTGCTGATTTGCTGCCAGCTCCCGCCAAGCTGGCCAGGGACACCTCCCATCTTCTTCATGTTAAGGGATGAGAAAGGGTATGCACACAACTGTAATGGGGAGATACTCAACCAGTTGCTCTCATTCTCCTGGCCTGAGGCCCACATCCAGAAATAAAGCAATGTCCACACAAGCAGCCTTTTAATGATTTTTTTACTGTAGCAAAGATGTAGTAACAGAGTGCAGCACAACCTTCAGCTCCATAACTTCAGGTTCATCAGCAACAGTTCATCGCAGTATAAATGTAATATTGACATTGAACATTCGTTACAACCTCTTCTACATAGGTCCCCCTTAAGTGGGTCTTCCTAAAGAGTCTTGACTATCTTGCTCTAAAGGGTTCTCTTCCTAAGACTACAGGCTTACATGTTGTATACCAGGGGTAGCCTAATCCCATCACTCCTCTACCCAAGACTCCTCCCACTCCAAAATATATAGGGATGCACTACTTCACCCATCAGTTCCATCCAAGTGAGGGACCTTACCAAAAGGGGTACTAACCCCTGCTTACAACTATACCTAATGTAACAGCTGGTGGACACTCCTTTGCTTAAAGCGGATCTTCGCCTTCAATTTCCTGTTACCTCCGCTATATCTGTTCTTTTCTCTTTTTTAAAACAAGTGTGTTCTACCCTAGACAGTGAGATTCGTTCTCTGCTTTGTTATCCTGAATACCTTCATTATGTCCTGAAGAAGCCTAAAGGTGAAATGCGTCGATACACAAGGGCTCGCTGTATACTCTGTATTATCATACATGATTTTTAACTACTGTATTTTCATAATAAACATTGTTTATTTTGTATACTTTGCTAACTGTTTCTTATGCCTTCAAAGTCCGACCTAGGATACCCAATTAGTATCCCTTTCTCTTTTTCTCCTCTATACCCCTCCTCCCCTCTGCTGTGCAAATAGGGTCTTTTTTTTTTATTTAACTTTATTTAAGCTCTGGCCTGCTCGTCACTCTTCATGCACGTCACTCTCTTATGCCCCGTACACACGGTCGGATTTTCCGACAGAAAATGTCCTATCGGACAATGTTGTCGGAAATTCCGACCGTGTGTAGGCTCCATCGGACTTTTTCCGTCGGATTTTCCAACGGACAAAGTTTTATCTCCTGCTCTCAAATTTTCCGACAACAAAATCCTATCGGTCTTTTTCCGATCGTGTGTAGCAAATTCCGACGGACAAAGTGCCACGCATGCTCAGATCACATTACAAGACCAAAGCTATTGGCTACTAGCCTCTACGTAGTCCCGTCGTAGGCAACAAACGTCACCACGTTCAGAATGATCGGATTTTCCGACAACTTTGTCCGACCGTGTGTATGCAACACCAGTGTCGGACAAAATCAGTCGGAAAAAATCCGATGGATTTTGTGGTTGGATTTTCCGACCGTGTGTACGGGGCATTAGACTGATGTGCACTTTGCACGCTGTGCCTCCTGGGATATGTAGGTCATCTATCCCATGAGGCATAGTCCTTCATTAAAAAAAAAAAAAAAGGGGAGGGATGTGGGCCTAGCGACTCGTCATCGGGAGAGCCACTGGCTGTACCCAGAAGAGCTGGCAGCTTACCATTGACATTATGCAAGAAGATGGTGGCACAGGACTAAGCAGTAGATGTGCACTGCTGAAAAATGTGTTAGTTTTCGTTTCATTCATTTTTTTTTTTTTATTCGGAAATTCGAAAATAAGAAAGAAAATCCAAAAGAATAACTAACTAACTAATAATAACTAACTATTAAATTCTAAGTATTTGAATTTCATTTCAAATTTGGCTGTTAGTGAACGCAACGAATACAAATTTATCCGAAGTTACGAATTATCCGAAATAACGAATGCCACATCTAAACAAATGAACTGGAACGAATTAATAATAAATAATAATAATAAAAAGTTTTTATTATTATTATTGTTATTTATTATTATTAATTTTATTTGTTTAGATGCGGCATTCATTATTTCAAATAATTCGTAACTTTGGATAAATTTGTATTGGTGATAACAGCCAAATTTGAAAGGAAATTCCACTACCTATAATATAACAGTTAGTAATAGTTAAGTTATTATTAGTTAGTTGGTTATTATTTTTAGGTTTTGGGATTTTCTAATTTTGAATTTCCAAATTTTAGAATTTTCTAATTTTAAATTCGTAAATTTGAATATTCTAAAAAATCCGTTAAACAAGTTTTGCTTAATTCGGATATTTCGGATAAAAAAAAACAATTCGGAACGAAACAAAATGTCTACTAAGCAGGGGGCAGAAGTGAAGAGGATCTCAGCAGGACAATGGTGGATCCGCTGGAAGGGTGAGTATCCTAATTGTGCAAGACCCCTACCAGGTAAGCAGGAGTTAAAAAAAGACAAGAGGGGAGGGTAAAGATCCGCTTTAACATCTGTATTTATATTGGCCACAGTGAGACACCTGGCTAATTTACAGTATATTTGCGTTTTACTGACTACCGTATATACTCGAGTATAAGCCGACCCGAATATAAGCCGAGGCACCTAATTTTACCACAAAAAATGGAAAAACTTATTGACTCGAGTATAAGCCTAGGGTGAGAAATGCGCAGCTACTGTAAGTGGAAAAGAGGGTCAACAATGCCCATTTGCAGTCTCACTGTGCCCATTTGCAGCCATAGGTGCAGCCAGTTAAGGGTTCCTAGATGCCCCCTAGCTGCTGCCAAAATTTGGGGTCTCTGGACCCCTAAAAGGTCCCGAAATGACATTGCTGCAGATGGACACAGCACAGTGGTGTAGTGGTTAGCAATTTCACCTAGCAGTAATAGGGTCATTGGTTCAAATCCCAACCATGACACCTTCTGCCTGGAGTTTGCATGTTCTCCCTGTGCCTGCGTGGGTTTCCTCCCACACTCCAAAGACATGCTGGTAGGTTAATTAGATCCTGTCAATAAAATTGGCCAAATATGTGTATGTTGTATGTGTATGTGTTGTAAGCGTGTCAGGACCCCAAAGGGCAAGGACTGCACTATACCACAGATGGACACCAGTGGTAAAAGCGCCCTGAGGCGATTCAGTTCGCATAGGTAGCGCTATACAAGTCCTTCATTCATTCATTCACACAGTTGACCGACTTTGGGGCCCTGTATCTCGGGGCCACTTGGTGCTAGGAACCCCTGGGTTGGCACACCAAATTTGGGGTTCCTAGCACCAAGTGGCCCCGAAAAACGGGGGCCCCAAAGTCAGGTCGGAAAATGTCAAGCACTTTTCTGCAGCAGAGAATGAAATTTTCCGAATCGACTTTGGGGCCCAGTATCTCGGGGCCACTTGGTGCTAGGAACCCCATCTTTGGATATGTTGTAGTGCTAGTTCCACTGGGTTGGCAAACCACATTTGGGGTCCCTAGCACTAAGTGTCCCTGAGATACGGGGCCCCAAATTCGGGTCGGAAAATGTCATTCTCTGCTGCAGAAAAGTGCTTGACTCAAGTATAAGCCGAGGGGGGGACTTTCAGCACAAAAAAAAATGTGCTGAAAAACTCGGCTTATACTCGAGTATATACGGTATATTAAAATTTTTGCTGCTTTCTTACTACTGTAACATTGTATAATTTGCATCCCATGAGTGCCTATCCATAGTACTGTATACCGTACTGTACCTGCAATGCTTTTTGCTTGTTTAATCTCTTTGTAAACATTTTCAATAAAAAATTGCTGAATCAGAAAATACAGACTATCCATACTTAATGGGCGGGGAAACAATTACATGGAGTATTTTTTAAACAGCTACATTGACATTCTCAGCAAAAAAAATTAAATAAAAAATTAGACAATGCAAATACACATAATATAAACCTTGAGTTTATTAAAATAGCTGAACTGCCTGTAGAGACTGAATTCCATTCTGTATCTGGGGAGCTGGGGAGGAATGTAGGATGGGGGAACATTTCAGAGTTATGGCCAACACATTTGTAAAGTCATAACTAAAAGAGAACTTGTCATGAGTAGGGATGAGGGTCTGACCCAGCAAATTAACCCTATTGCCTGCCCAACTTGCTGTAATGCCCCGTACACAAGATTGGAATTTCCGCCAGCAAACGTCCGATGTGAGCTTTTGGACGGAAATTCCGACCGTGTGTATACTCCATCGGATTTTTGCTGGTGGAATTTCTGCCAGCAAAAGATTGAGAGCAGGTTCTCTATTTTTCCGACGGAAAAAGTTACGATCGGAAATTCCGATCGTCTGTAGCAATTGCGACGCGCAAAATTCCTACGCATGCTCGGAAACAATTTGACGCATGCGCAGAAGCATTGAACTTAATTTTCTCGGCTCGTCGTAGTGTTGTACGTCACCGCCTTCTTGACGGTCGAAAGTCCAGAGAACTTTTGTATGCAAGCCAAGCTTGAGCTGAATTCCGACGGAAAAAAACATCCAAGATTTTTCGACGGAAATTCCGCTCGTGTGTAGGGGGCATAAGTCATCTGGCTTAGAAGGTGGCTTTTAGGTAAAGGTGGGTTCCCAGCAGCCATACAGACAATGAGTTTTAGATATGATAGGTAAAGCATGCAGGGCCAGTGTTCTGTCTAAATGTGTCCGGCTATCATATAGTGTCCGCCCCGTACTGCGCAGGCGCAGCGCTTGCGTGGTAGGGAGGACAAAGCCATTCGGGAAATTTTGGAAGATGAACGGCGCCTGCGCCGTGAGTCGAGGTGCAAGCCCCCCCATCCAAGTGGACATAGGGCTACACAATCTTAGAGGGCTTTGGGCACGGCCTCGCTGCGCTCAGCTCTTTTTTATTCTAACTCTTTGTCCACTTGGATGGTGGGGCTTGAACCTGGACCCACGGCGCAGGCGCCGTTCATCTTTGGCTATTTTCGGAATGTGCTTGTCCTGTGCATGCGCAGTACACAGCGGACAGTATGTGATGGGGGACCGAATCCGACAGGACACCAGTGCTACCACTAGGCAAACTAGGCAGCCGCCTAGGGCGCACTGCTGCCTAGGGTGCCCAGACACTGGTGTTCCTACTCTCTTCTCTCTGCAGCAAGCAACTATGTCTTAGCATCAGCAGGCGAAGGACTGTGTCCCGACTCGCGAATGACTCTCGAATGAATGGAAGCTAGCAAACATTCATTGATGGGCGCTGGTAGGCTGCTATGAGGGGCGCTGGAGAGGCAGCATTTGATGGGCGCTGGAGAGGCAGCATTTGATGGGTGCTGGAGAGACAGCATTCGATGAATGCTGGTGGGCTGCATTTAATAGGTGCTTCATTAAAAAGGTGGGGTATACATGGGCAGAGCAAAGGGGGTGGGGCCAAGGGGGGCGGCAAAATGAGGTTTTGGCTAGGGTGTCAAAAATCATTGCACCAGCCCTGAAAGCAAGGGTAGTGTTCCTGCAAAATACATACGGAGAGAGATTAGCGTAGGGCTCCTAACAATGGCAGATCTGTTAAAATAGATTACTCAGTGTCATGTAGGTAGGAAAAAAATGTGTGTATGATGGAGAATATGGTGAAGAGGGGATGAAGAGTTTTAACCTTTTTTCATCCTTTGTTTCATCTTAATGCTGCTGACATCCTGCAGCCTCTTTACAGTCTGCCCCTGTCTGCATGCACTACAGTGATAACATACATGATGCATGTGTTTTTTTCACAGGGCATATTTCCTTTTTGTCGCTGCATTTTTTTAAAGCAAATCGAAAAATAGTAGGTTGCCTCTTTTGGAAGCCCTATACTCCCAAAGTGTGCAAAGGCAATTTTAAAATAAAGCTTTTGCTAGAATAAAAATATTATTTTCCCTGGCTTCTGATAACTTTGGAAAGCATGAGTGACATCATCACAACTCACCGCTGCCTCTTGGGGTGGCTGCCGGGTGCTCGAAATTGTGCAAGGATGAATTCCAGCTCCTTGCAGATTTACAATTTTTTAACATTTTACTTTCTTTTTTTTTTTTCTCGTAAGGTTATCCCTGCCCCCATTCAAGCAAACACAGGCAAACAGAAGACAAAAAATAAATGCTCAACATGAAAGTGGATTGGTATTGTTGGCAGAGTTATGGCAGGATTGGAGGAAATTGATGAGAATGTTGGAGGTGGCAAAAGAGGAGAAGGAAGAGATAGAGGTGGAGATTTAGGTTAAGGTTTAAAAGCTGGTGGAGATGGAAAAATATGATTTAGAGGGGAAAATGGTTATGTCTGGTCTCTGCTGTGTGCAACCCAACCACCACAATCAAAAAATACAGAAAAAAATATATAAATGCATATGAAAAGAAAATATACAAATAAATAAAAAATAACAAAAAGAAATTGCAGCTGAGACTCTGTGTCTGAGGCAACCCAGGCCAGGAAATGTCCACTAAATCGTATTGGAGGGGCTTCAGTACAAAGAGTTTGGACAAAGTGACTCAGTCTGTTGGACTTGGGGGCAGTTACATGGTCGCTTTTTTTTTTTTCAGCTTCAGATGGCAGCTAATGCATGTAGCGGGCACACTTTGACAAGTGTGCGCTATATGTGGAAATATAATTTTTTTCCCTCAGAACAGTAATGGGGTTCTGAGGGTTAATTGCACAGGTTAACTTTGGCATTAGTTTGGCTGGGCTGTACTAGGGTTCTGACTGGTCATGGGTGCAGTGAGGTACCCATGATAGGCTTAGAACCAGGCCTGGTTGGACGTCTTAGGTATCAATCTTCCCCGGAGCCAATCAGTGGGTGCGCCTGGCCCCGCTGTGTAGTCTGGGGAAGGGTACTTAAGGTGCTGAAGTCACGTGTTCGGGGTTTGGCCCCAGTCCTGTTTCCTGGTTCTGGACCGGGGTAGCCCCGCGAGGGGTCCCGGGCCTGGGAGCGCTTACCGTCCCGCAACATGGTCGGTTTGACTAGCCCCACAGACCCGCATGGTCTGGGTCAAGGATCCGTCTGTTCCCGAGTCTCGGAGCCGGTTAGCCCGAGGCCCAGTAACTGAAGGAGGATTCAAGGCGTCCCGGTGTGCTCTCAGTATTGGAGGGGCACCACAGCTCATACAAGTGACCGGGGGAGGACTCTTCGGAGGAGGGCCATTAAGCTGGCATCTCAGTTAGAGCCTGGAAGCTGAGTTGTATGGACACTAAAGAATCCACACTTCCACAGTACTGCCAAGGAGATAGAGAAAGTTCCAGGTACTGTGAGAAAGGTTCCTATTCACCTTCGGTTGCAAGTTTATTCTGTGTCAGAGACTTTTTGCAAGTTTCCGGATCACATTGTTGGCTGCCATACCTCTGGCTAGAGGTCTGTCCAGCATTGAAGTACCCAGCTGCGAGTGGCTACTCTCTGGGTTTGATTAGAGACATTCTGTGGATGTCAGCAGTTCAAGGTGCCTGAGTTTCTTCTATTCCTATCTGAGACTGTGTTATGTGGATGTTACCACTGCAAGAATAAAAACCTTCAAAAGGACTTTTATTGTGTCAGCATCCAAAGTTGTTGGGTACTAACCCTGGGAACCCCTGGACATTCACCGATAAGCCAAGAGGAGGTAACTGGTAAGCCCAAAAGTCAAGGCCGCCCCTCTGTGGGTTATGGCCGCTACATGCATAATTTGGAAGCTGCACTATCTAGCCACTGTACAATATTTGAGGCTATAGTATGTAAAATAATACACTCAAATTCCTTTAAGACCTTTCTTTTCCTTCCTTCTTATATTGTGGGCTAACTAAGCTGCTTACATACTGTCCAGCCACTGTAAAATATTTGTGGCTATTGTCTCTGAGATAATAAATAATTATTACTGCAAGATAAAATCTGCCTTATCTCTTTCTATTTGCTGCCTCGTGTACTGTCCTGACTTTAACCACTTTTGAACTTCAGTAGAGTTTGCTGCCAAGTTCAGATTTTGTGGATTTCAAGCAGCATTCAACAAACTACAACTCACAAATCAAACCTGTCCAGATTTCCTCATTCCTAGCCTTGAGGACTGGACCAATCTCAACTAGCCAAGGTTATAACTGATCACTGGAAGAGGAAGATAGCAGGGCACCGGTGGGGTCGGCTTGGATATGGCAAATGCTGGCTGTACTTACCACAGTATACTTCTATTTTAACCCCTTCAAGCCGACCTAACACAAATATGTGGCCTTACTGGACTGGGCGTTTTTCCGCAGGGACACATATTTGCTTATCTTCCTTTGTGCTGGGAGCGTGCCTCTTGGCGCTCTCCCAGCACAGAGACAGGTGTCTCACAGAGGGCCCCATAATAACAATCGGGACCCAGAATTCCAGATTCCGGGTCACCTGATTGCTGTGATAGCCTCTGATTGGCTATCACAGTGATCAGTCACTGTGAAGCCCTCCCCCGTGTTTTTTTTCTCTGTGAATGGAGGAGAGAGATGCATTGTATCTCTCTCTCTCTTTGCAGAGTAAAAAAAAAAGTGTATGTAAAAAATAAATAATTATAATAATATTTTTTTTTAAGAAACCTAGAACAAGATTTGATCCAAGCCAATGCCAGGGTTAGTGTTTGGGTCAAAGGTCAGGGTCAATATTTTTTTGGACAGGTTTTAGTTTCAGTTTCAGTGTGTTTTAGGTAGGATTAAAAAAAAGAAAATGTGCACTATTGTTTTTTGGGCTGTACTACGGGTACATACAACAAATAGCATACACATATGTGGTATCGCTGCGATCGTTAGGAGCAGGAGAATTTAATTCGGGTTGTTCTTTGGTGGTAGGTTAAGTTGGTAATATACAGCTAAATTTAAAAAAATAACTATTTTGGCCTAGTTTTCCCTTTGATAATAAATAAAATCATGAGATATCCATTGCCATTTACCACCAAATGAAAGCCCAATTTGTCCTGGAAAAAAATGCGGTAAAAGCCACCTGGATGCACAGTAGTTGTGATAATATGTACAGTTATACTAACACATGTCAAAGTTGTAAAATTGTGCTTAGGCTTTGTTTTTGTTTTGTTTTACCCTTAGGTGCAAAGGGGTTAAAAAGCTGCATATTTGCAGTTCTCATGCTTCTTCCTGAAGTTATTGCAACCCCTACCCCCCCCCCCCCCCCCCACACACACACACACATACACACACACACACACACACACACACACACACACACACACACACACACACACACACACACACACACACACACACACACACACACACACACACACACACACATACACACTGGAGCATGAGAGCAAGATTATAAACTACAGAATCATGTAACAAGATGCTGCATTCACGACTATAATTGGTAAACTGAGTGAACTTATTGAATTTAGCAAAGTTAAAATGCTTCCTGGAAGCTGTTAGCGCTTGTATTTGCTCCCAAGATGTGCTCTCCCATTTATATAATACGCTGTTATATGTGTACAAAGAGAAATGAGCTGCAGCAGCTCAGAGCGCAGAGAGAGAAATCACTGAGAGCTGGGCATATAGGAGATCGACAGGTAACATGGTTTACTTCAATTTACCATTCCAAGGATCAGACACCAGAGGCCGTATACAGGACATACAAGTGTCATAGTATCATCAATCTCACCGGTGAGCTAAAATCTATATATAACCAGATATTGCATAACGGCTGACGGCAAGGGAGAGGCAGCACTTTACATCATATCTGGTTATATATAGATTTTACCTGCCTGACTACTCATTGTCAGGAAGTGTTAGGCAGCACAGGAAGGAAGGATGGAAGGAAGGAAAGAAGGGAGAGAGGAAGAAAGAGTGAGTAAGAGAGGAAAGGACAGAGAAAGAAAAAAAAGGAAGAGAAAAAGGGAAAGAAAATAAGCAAGGAAAGGAAGAAAGGAAAGAAGAGTAAGAGTGGGGAACAGAGGAAAGGGACAGAGAAAGGAAAAAAGAAGGAGGGGAAAGAGGAAAGGAGGAGGGAGGAAGAAAGGAAGGAAGGAGAATGAAGAAAGAAAGTATGAAAGAGGGCAGGAAGTGTAACGAAATTTCCCACCCACGCTCCGCTTGAGTGCTTTCGTCATATACCGCTTCCTTCCAGTATGAATATAGATATCAGATCTTCCCTAGCACTTGCAACCACAAACTAGGCAGTACTCGTTTTGGTTGCTGACCAAGAACTGTTTATTGAAACACAGGTACACAGAGGTAACATTCGGGACATTCCCCCCCCTTTGCATTCAGGGCGGGGGAAACTGTCCAATCAGCAGGGAGAGCTGTAGGAGGAATTCCCCTCCCCTCTCACAGCTAATCTACATACACATCCCATAATACCCATCGCAGACAGACACAATAGAACAATGAAATACAGCCACACCCCAAACGACCCAGTAAAGAGTCCCCAACAGTATGAGACAACATACACTATATACGTATATACAACATTCCAGTGTGGCTGTACAGTGAGTCTAACTAATACAGATCAGACTGGAGTTCTCGGTCACCCTGTGCCCCGAATGGACACAGGGTAACTTAGACATGGGAGGTGCATGGGGAGCTGAAACAAGGGTTTCCCAACCTCCCCAAGGGATTCTGGGTTCCATGGGCCCCCCGAACAAAGTGACTCCTGTCACAGGAAGGAAGGACAAGAGTAACGAAAGTAAGAGTAAGAAAATGGAAGGAAGAAGAGAAAGCGTGAGGAAGGGAGGAAAGGGATGGAGGAAGGAAGGAGAGAAGTAAGGAAAGGGAAGGGGAGAAAGAGTAGGGAAAGGAAAATAGGGAGGAAAGGAAGAAAGAAAAAAGAAAGAAAGAAAGACAAATCCCTTCCTGTATTCTGTTGCGTCTATCTCTCATTGTGGGGGAACACAGTTACGGTTTTGGCACATTAAGCAAAAGGGAGGAAAGGGATGAAGGAAGGATATAAGTAGGGAAAGGGAAGAAGCAAAAGAGTAATTCGGTCGGACTTTCCGGCAGAAAAAGTCAGACGGAATCTTTTCATTGGATATTCCGATCGCGTGTGGGCCTCACCAGACCTTTTTTTTTCGAAAATTCTGAAGGACCTAGAAATAAAACATGTTTTAAATATTTCCGACGGAACCAATTCCTATCGGGAAAATCGCTCGTCTGCATGCTGTTCCGATGGACCAAAAACGACGCATGCTCTGAAGCAAGTACGAGACGCCAGCTATTGGCTACTGGCTATTGAACTTCCTTTTTCTAGTCCTGTCATACGTGTTGTACGTCACCGCGTTCTAGACGGTCGGACTTTGGTGCGATCGTGTGTAGGCAAGACAGTTTCAGCAGAACTCCGTCGGGAACTCCGTCGGAAAAACCTTCAGAGTTTATTCCGATGGGAAAGCTGGTCGTGTGTATGCGGCTTTAGGAAAGGGAACATAGGGAGTAAAGGCATCAATGGTGGAAAGGGATGAAAGCACGGAAGGAAAGAAAAAAAAAAAGAAAGACTAATCCCATCCTGCAATCTGTTGCGTCTCATTTTCATTGTGGGCATGGGCGTCCGCAGAACTTTTTTCAGAGGGGGGCATCATTTTAGGGTCACCCATGCACTTATCACATTATCATGGTCAGAGACTGCAGACGTAGTACAGTCCCAAGGATAAGTAATGGATAATGGCCAACAGGCCCTCTTACCAGACCCTGTGAAACTACAGCAGTGAACCTCCAGCTGGACGATCGCTCACTCTGGTCAGTAGGTTAGCATGTCTGTACCCTGGTAGTGCCTCAATCTTTCTCTCTCCGGTGGCGCTGGGCAGCGTGGCTCTCTCTCTGGTTTCTGCCCAGCACACTCCTCGTTCTTTGCCCTGTAGCGCTCTCTCTCTCAGCTTTTTTCGAGGCTGTAGTCTCTCAATCTCTCTTGATCGAACTGTAGCCTCCTCCCTGTGGAAAATGGGGCTCCCAATCTTTGGGACTACATGTCCCATGATGCTCTCCTCTCCTAGTATCCTTTGATTGGCCCTCAGTTATGGCCAATAGGGAAGGAACGGAGCAGGTAGGAAGCTGGGCGGGGAACCTGGTGAGAGCCGCCGTCTCTTCTCCCTGACAGGAGAAAGGGGGGGGGGGGCGAGTGGGTGAATCCTCTGATAGCCCGCAGCTCGCCTTTCTCCTGTCACAGCGCCGCCGAGTTCTCCACTGGACTGAGCAGGGAAAAGAGTCCGAAGTCACACTACACTGATGGGGGGCTTACAGCACCTTGATGGTGTCACCCCACTGGCGTGTAGCACCCGGGTGTGGGCTGCCCGCACCCCGATAGTGACTGTGCTGAATTTAAGATCCGATCCCTGATTCCAGGGGGGGGGCAATTGACCCCCCTTGCCCCTACCTGCGGATGCCCATGATTGTGGGGGAGCATTTGCGTCAAGCAAAAGTCAGAAAAAAATCTGTGTTACTGAGCTTTCTTTACCGGCTTTGACATGTGCAAATAAGATCGCACAAATGCATTTTGGGATTCTAACAGAGGTAGAAGCAGATCTGAAGAGGTAGCTAATCCCTGAGGGCTACATGGCTGATGAAATCTCTTTGCAGCTTAAAAAATGAACAACTTGATGACAATGATATCATTAGCAGTACGCAGATTTTGGAGCGCACCACATGAGGTGGCTGCCAACTGGATTGTAATTTTCTCAGTAGCAAGGAAATGTAATCGGCCCTGTGGCCCCAGGCTTAATGTATCATCATTCACCATGCGTGACTGCTCGTAACTAGTTGTGATGGAACACACTTGCACGCACCCATTAAATGTAATTTCAGCCAAATTATAATTTTTTTCTTAGATTTTGTCAGCACCCTAAAAAAGGTAAAAATATTTTCTTTACCCATTTTCTCTGGAGGTGGGCCTTCTTCTGAGGTGCTTGGCTTTTTTATTGCCCTCCCAGCAAGGAGACTGGGAGCTGCCACCAACGTCTCCTGGTCACAAACTAGAGGACCGGTGTCTTGCCGAAAAAGGTCCCCAGCGGATAATGACCCCCCTGTACTGCGCAGGCGCAGCGCTTGCGCAGTACGAACGACTACGGAGCCGCCAAAAGTCTCCGAAGTCTGCGCACTTAATACTACATTCTGCCCTGAGTCCAGGTTCAAGCCCCACCATCCAAGTGGACATAGAGTCAGAATATAAATATGCAGAGGGAAGCGAGGCCGTGCCCGAAGCGCGGCGAGCGAAGCGAGCCCGTGAGGGGCCCTGTTACAAGCTGCTGTGTAACAGGGCTACAGTGTTGGAACAAACTACAGTGTTGGAACGCAGGCGCAGGCGCCGTTTACAGCTGACTCACAGGTGTTCAGCTTTGGCTATTTTCGGCGGTTCCGTTGTGGTTCGTACTGCGCAAGCGCTGCGCCTGCGCATTACAGGGGGGACATTATCCGCCGAGGGGACCTTTCTCGGCAGAACACCGGCTCACAGGGATCACTTAGGCCCCTTTCACACTGGGGCGTTTTTCAGGCGCTGCAGCGCTAAAAATATCGACTGTACAGCGCCTGAAAAAATCCGGCCCCATTCACTCCAGTGTGAAAGCCGAATACCGCGGCAAAAACTACGTTAAAGCAGCGCTAAATATAGCGCTGCTTTACCGCCGACGCCGCTCCCGCCCCAGTGTGAAAGGGGCCTCAGTAAAAGCCACCACTGTACTCTCTTTATCCTCTGAATAGAGAAAAAGATACATTGTATCCAGAGGAGAAGAAAAAAGAATGTATGTAAATAAGTAAATATAAAATAGATAGATCACGGTTTGTTCTAGGTTAGTGTCAGGATCAAAGTTATAGTCAGGGTCAGTGTGTTTTTTGGTAAAATGAATACATTTACTGTCAGTGTGTTCAAAGTGTTATGCCGCGTACACAATGTGTGATGTTGTCGGAAATTCCGACCGTGTGTGGGCTCCATCGGACTTTTTCCATCGGAATTTCCGACACACAAAGTTTGAGATTTGGATCTAAAATTTTCCGACAACAAAATCCGATCGTTTAAATTCCGATTGTGTGTAGACCATTCCGACAGACAAAGTGCCACGCATGCTCAGAATAAATTACGAGACGAAAGCTATTGGCTACTGGCCTCTTTATAGTCCCGTCGTACATGTTGTACGTCGCCGCGTTCTTGACGATCGGAAATTCCGACAACTTTGTGTGACCGTGTGTATGCAAGAGAAGTTTGAGCCAACATCTGTCGGAAAATATCTGATGGATTTTGTTGTCGGAATGTCCGATCGTGTGTACGGGGCATTACTAAACCCACAACAGTAAAATCAGTCTGTATATGCAGTAAAGGATGCTTGTTATACTCGCTGTGGAACCTAAGGGGTTAATCCTCTGCATTGTGTAAAAAGGCTGTTTGATCCTGTCTTCTCTGATCCTCCCTGTCTCCCACTGTCGCCCACAAACATCATAAAAAACACTTGCCGGCAATAAAATCCGAAACACCCGCACTTCTGGGGTCACATGGGGCGAGATGGCGTCAGCGCGTAGCTCTGCTCGACATGTTTCGTCATACGTGACATCTTCCAGGGGCACTGGAAGACATTGCGTATGACAAAACATTTCAGGCAGAGCTACACGCTGACGTCATCACGTCCCACGTGACCCCGGAAGTGCGGGTGTTTCGAATTTTATTTTAATTTATTTCGTGTTTTTTATGATGTTTGTAACATCCAACCAGAGATTTTATACAATAAATCAGCTTTTTTGAAAAACGATAACGCACTATTGGAGCCTTTGTTCTTCTATATGCTCCGTGTTTACTTGGGAGATTGCGCTTTCGAGGAAGGGGGACGGACGGTGGCCATATATATCGAGGAGGACGCCCCGAGTCTACCTACACACCTTAGAGCCATAACCCATCTCAGACCCCGCAGAGGGCTATATCTGCAGGCGTGTGTGATCTCGCTACAACAGGTGGTCCACTCCTTCCGGTAAGAGTCTCCATTCCTTCGGGGGATTGCTATATGATTGATTGCTTCATCTCTTTCCCTTGGTGGTGGTGGAAGCTCTAAGAATCTTTTCCATCTTTCTGGATCTTTCTGGATCTCTACCGTCATAGAACTTTTTTTTATTTGCCATTTTTCAGAGACTCTATTTTATGAATCACTCTTCACTTTATTGGTTATTATATGTTCTATACTGATATTCTTACACTTCAGTTATTTATAGTGTGTTAAGTTTTCAGTTTTATATTTTGTTCACTAGTTTTGAATAGCGCGACTATTTTCGTTTATTAGCTTTTTCTACGTGATTATATCGCATGTTTGTGTCGCTGCTTTTTTCTCACAGGTTTCTTCACAGTTATTAGTATTATTAGCGCGGTATACCACTTTGATTATTTTTTAATACAATCCAATCTAAAAATTATAGAGTGTTTCTTAACCTTTGTAAATATTCTTTCCAGGCTTGCTGTGCTATTTGTGTCTGTATACATTCATTAACCGCTTCAGCCCCGGAAGATTTTACCCCCTTCCAGAGCACTTTTTGCGATTCGGCACTTCGTCGATTTAACTGACAATTGCGCGGTCGTACGACGTGGCTCCCAAACAAAATTGACGTCCTTTTTTTTTCCCACAAATAGAGCTTTCTTTTGGTGGTATTTGATCACCTCTGTAGTTTTTTTTTTTTTTTGCGCTATAAACAAAAAAAGAGCAACAATTTAAAAAAAAAAAACAATATTTTTTGCCTTTTGCTATAATAAATATCCCCCAAAAATATCTAAAAATAAAATTTTTCCTCAGTTTAGGCCGATACATATTCTTCGACATATTTTTGGTAACAAAAAATCGCAATAAGCTTTTATTGATTGGTTTGCGCAAAAGTTAGAGCGTCTAAAAAATAGGGGATTTTATGGCATTTTTATTAATCATTTTTTTTTTTACTAGTAATGGCGGCGATCAGCGATTTTTATCGTGACTGCGCCATTATGGCGGACACATCGGACAATTTTGACCCATTTTTGGGACCATTGGCATTAATGCAGCGGTCAATGCTAAAAAAATTGCATTGATTACTGTAAAAATGTGTCTGGCAGTGAAGGGGTTAACCACTAGGTGGCACTGTAGGGCGTTAAGTGTGTCCTAGGGAGTGATTCTAACTGTGGGGGGGGGGGGGGGGGCTACGTGTGGCACATCACTGATCACCGCTCCCGATTACAGGGAGCTATTGTCTTGTCACTAGGCAGAACGGGGAGATGCTTGTTTACTTTAGCACCTCCCCGTTCTTCCTCACCGTGAGAAGACTGCGGGTATCCCTGCGGACATCGAGTCCGCGGGACCCGCGATCCCGCACATGGTGCTCCCGGCGGGTGCACGACCGCAAGCCGCCTCTTAAAGGGCAACGTACAGGTACGTTAATCTACCTGTACGTGCCATTCTGCCGCAGTATATCTGCATTAGGCGATCGGGAAGTGGTTAATTAAAGTGGTTGTAAACCCAGTTCAAAATTTTTTTTAAATAAAATAACCTGCAAGACAGAGGCATAATGTGCTAGTATGCATCGCATACTAGCTCATTATAAAAGACTTACCTTGAAATGAAGCTGTTGCAGCGGTCCCCGTACACCGCTGTGACCAGCGGCATGTCTCCCGGTATTATTTCCGGGTTCGCAGGCTCCGGCGCTGTGATTGGCTGGAGCCGCGTTGACGTCACGGCGTCTTCAGTGCGCAGGCGCCAATGACATCGGCGCAAGCGTATATGGCAAATATCTTTACAGTACCTACAGGTAAGCCTTAGTATAGGCTTACCTGTAGGTACAAGTAGTGTAACTAGGTTTGCAAATATTTGTTAAATTTAAAATGAACCCTTAGAAACCCCCCTCCCCCCCCCTCCTCTAATTCCCCGCGGCTCTCACTGCAATTATATCTGTAGACACAATATAGACTGTTTATACTGTCGGAACGCTTAAAGGGAAGGCTGAGTATATTTTCAGTGAACACATATTATGGGTTATTACCGTGTTTACCTTAAAGACATTTTATACGGCTTTCACCTTTTTGAAAGCTTACTCTTCCTTGTTGTATGTAAAAATGATGTGAAGTTTTGCGTGTTACAAGGAAGCTATTGCAACATCATAAGTGCTCCGTAATCTACACCCACTGGGCCACTTTATTAGGTACACCTGTCCAACTGCTTGGGAACACAGATTGCTAATCAGCCAATCACACGGCAGCAACTCAATTGCATTTAGGCATCTAGATGTGGTGAACGCGACTTGCTGAAGTTAAAAGTTCAAAGAGCATCAGAACAGGGAAGAAAGGGGATTGGAGTGACTTTGGACGTGGCGTGGTTGTTGGTGGCAGGCGGGCCGGTCTGAGTATTTCTGG
This sequence comes from Lithobates sylvaticus, assembly GCA_028564925.1. Classification (NCBI taxonomy): domain Eukaryota; kingdom Metazoa; phylum Chordata; class Amphibia; order Anura; family Ranidae; genus Lithobates; species Lithobates sylvaticus. The sequence continues at coordinate 9,663,122 of CM053031.1, read as the reverse complement.
GATTTTCACACACAACCATCTCTCGGGTTTACAGAGAATGGTAGGAAAAAGAGAAAATATCCAGTGAGCGGCAGTTGTGTGGAGGAAAATGCCTTGTTGATGTCAGAGGTCAGAGGAGAAGGGGCAGACTGGTTCCAGGTGATAGAAAGGCAACAGTAAGCCCCCGTACATACGGTCGGAAATTTCCGACCACAAAATCCGTCTGATTTTTTCCGACGGATTTTTTCCGACACTGGTGTTGCATACACACGGTCGGACAAAGTTGTCGGAAAATCCGATCCTTCCGAACGCGGTGACGATCGTTGCGTACGACGGAACTACGTAGAGGCTAGTAGCCAATAGCAGGGACAGGGAAGCCGGTCAGAGTTGATGGGAAGATGGATGGAGACAAATACAGGACAATCTTAAAAGACTTGAGACTGGGGGGGGAGGGGTTCATCTTCCATCAGGACAACGACCCGTAACATACAGCCAGAGCTACAATGGAATGGTTTAGATCAAAGCATATTCATGTGCAATGCCGTGTACACACGGCCGGACCTTTGGACAGCAAAGGTCCGACGGAACAAATCCGTCGGACAATTCAATCGTGTGTGGGCTTCATCGGACCTTTGCTGTCCAAAAATCAGACGGACTTTAGATTTAGAACATGTTTCAAATCTTTCCGGTCAAAAAATCTGTTCGACAATCTGTACTGTGTGCTAGTCCGAACTCCGTCGAAACTCCGTCGAAAAGTCCGGTCGTGTGTACACGGCATTAGAGTGGCCCAGTCACAGTCCAGACCTAAATCCAATTGAGAATCTGTGGCAAGACTTGAAAATTTCTATTCATAGACGCTCTCCATCCAATCGGACAGAGCTTAAGCTATTTTGCACAGAAGAAAATTTCACTCTCTAGAAATCCTCTCTGAAAACCATTTATTATTTTCCTTCCACGTCCCAATTATGGTGCCACTTTGTGTTGGTCCATCACATACAATCCCAATAAAATACATTTACGTTTTTTGGTTGTAACATGAGAAAATGTGGGAAATTTAAAGGGGTATGAATAGTTTTTCAAGGCACTGTATATAAGCTTTTTGTATTTGGACATCCCTTTCCAAAACCATGGTCATTATTATGGAGTTGGCCCCCTCCATGGTCATTGTTATGGAGTTGGCCCCCTCCATGGTCATTGTTATGGAGTTGGCCCCCTCCATGGCCAATAATATGGAGTTGGCCCCTACATGGCCAATAATATGGAGTTGGTCCCTACATTGCCAATAATATGGAGTTGGCCCCCTACATGGCCAATAATATGGAGTTGGCCCCCTCCATGGCCAATAATATGGAGTTGGCCCCTACATGGCCAATAATATGGAGTTGGCCCCTACATGGCCAATAATATGGACTTGGCCCCCTACATGGCCAACAATATGGAGTTGGCCCCTACATGGCCAATAATATGGACTTGGCCCCCTACATGGCCAATAATATTGAGTTGGCCCCTACATGGCCAATAATATGGAGTTGGTCCCTACATGGCCAATAATATGGACTTGGCCCCCTACATGGCCAATGATATGGACTTGGCCCCTACATGGCCAATAATATGGACTTGGCACCTACATGGCCAATAATATGGACTTGGCCCCCTCCATGGCCAATAATATGGAGTTGGCCCCTACATGGCCAATAATATAGAGTTGGTCCCTACATGGCCAATAATATGGACTTGGCCCCCTCCATGGCCAATAATATGGAGTTGACCCCTACATGGCCAATAATATGGACTTGGCCCCTAAATGGCCAATAATATGGACTTGGCCCCCTACATGGCCAATAATATGGACTTGGCCCCCTACATGGCCAATAATATGGACTTGGCCCCCTACATGGCCAATAATATGGACTTGGCCCCCTACATGGCCAATAATATGGACTTGGCCCCCTACATGACCAATGATATGGAGTTGGCTACCTCCTCCATGTCCATTAATATGGAGTAGGCTCCCTTCGTGGCCATTATAATGAAGTTGGACAATGGTTACCTCTTCTTTGCGGCTATACCAGCCTCCAATCTTCTTGGAAGGCTTTCGATTTTGGAGAGTGTCTGTGGGAATTTGTGCCAATTGTTGAGGCCAGGTTCTGATGTTGGATGAGAAGACCTGGCTCACCATTGGCAGTCCAATTCGCTGAAGTTCCTCCACATCAAACTGGTCAAACCATGTCTTTATGGAGCTGGACATCTAATCCCACAAAACTATGACCATTATTATGGAATCCCCCCATGGCCTTTTAATATAGAGTTGCCCCCTCTTCCGACTTTAACTTCCTCCACTCTTCTGGGAAGAGTTTCCACAAGACTTTGGAGGATGTCTGTGGGAATTTGTGCCCATTTGTGAGGCCAGTTGATGTTGGATGAGAAGACCTGGCTCACCATCCCAATTCATCCCAAAGGTGTTCTGTAGGGATGAGGTCAGGACTCACGTAAGAACACTTGAGTTCCTCCACACCAAACTGGTCATCCTTGTCTTTATAAAGTTGGCCTTTTACATAGGGGCACGGTCATGCTGGAATAGAAAAGGGTCTTCACCAAACTGTTGCCACAAGGTTGGAAGAGACCAGTTGTCTACAATGTCTTCGTATGATGGAGTATTAACAGTACCCTTCACTAGAGACACCTGAACTCCATTATTTGCAGCAGTGTCCCCATACGCTTGGACATATATTATAGGGCCGTCTTTAATATTGATTGGACCCTGGGCAAAACTTTTCTTGCCCCCCCCCCCCCATACAGTTTCGCTCTCCACCTTCTCTGAGACATACAATAAATAGCAGCTAGACTCAAAATCAGTTTACTGAATCAGATCAGGCAGCGATTGCAATTGGTTGCCAGTGGTTACATTGTATCATTACCGCTCACTGACTGGTTCCTAGAGGTTACAGTGTATCATTACCGCTCACTGACTGGTTGCCAGAGGTTGCGGTGTATCATTACCGCTCACTGACTGGTTGCTAGAGGTTACAGCACACATTACGGCTCACTGATTAGTTGCTAGAAGTTACAGCACGTGATTTCTGCTTGTTGATTGGTTGCTAGAGATTACTGTGGATATGAGCTCAGGGGATCATGATCCACATATCAATGCCTTCCGGCCGCCACTATTTACATATGAATGCCACCGCTATCTACATATGAGATATCGGGACACAGCACGGGACTAAAACCTCAAGGGACGAGGGAATTTAAACCAGGATAGTCGGCAAGTATGAGGCAGCTGCTTTGGGCCCCACAACAATGACAGGGCCCAGGGCAGCTGCCCCTTTTGCCCTGCCTTAAAAACGGCCCTGGGTGTGATGGTCTGGCGTCCCACTTTGGGATGAGGGGGAGAGGGGTTGCAGATACCTTAGGTGTGTGGTATACTTTCAAAGGGATACAGAATTTAATAAAGGTAATCACTGCTATAACCGGCAAGATTAGCCTGCTTAGGCTCCAAAGGTTTAGGAAATGTTTAATTACCTTTAGGAAACACCCCGCCTCTACGATCCTAGTATCTACTACTACTTTCCTAGTATCTACTACTACTATCCTAGTATCTACTACTACTATCCTAGTAGGGCTGATTCAGCAATATCCAATGTTTGGATTTTAAAAATTGCTGTATGCTTCGGTATGCCCTATTGTGTCATGTCAATAATTAGAAAGCAATTAACATATATCACAATGTACTCTTCAGCTGATCCTTAATTACAGTAATCATGTGTGTTTATAGAGACTAGGGATGGGCCCGGTGTTCGATTCGAACCCACGTTCAAATCGAGCACCGGGCGTTCGCCCGTTCGGCGAGCCCAGAACTATTTGGGCCGCTTGCATCCCATTTGTGTGATGCGAGCGGCCCCGCAATGCATTGCGCCAGTGGCAGTGCAATGCTGGCTGATGATTGGCCAAGCATGACCTGTGACCCTGCATGCTTGGCCAATCACAGCGCCGGCAGCGAGGAGAGCCATAATTGGCTACAGGCAGGATGCCTGTAGCCAATTATAGCTCAGGGGCTTTAGTACATGCCCCACGGTATAAGAGGCCTCCGCGGCGGCGGCCTCGCATATTGTGTTTCAGTGTCAGCGTGTCAGTGTGCTGCTGACTGCTGACAATATGTGCTTTATTTCTGGGGATATGTGTGTGCATGCTGTTAGTACAGCATTGCGGTATCACATCTGGGGGGTGTCTATAGGTTGCCTGTGAAGGGGCGCATGTTTCCTGTGCTTAGAACTGTCCCTGCAAAAAGTGTAATTTTTGCAGGAAAAAAGCTATTTAAAAGCACTCGCGGCTAATGAATTGATGGCTCCTGTAACACAGAGAACAGTCATTCATTGATAAAAAAAAAAAAAGCGTGGGGGTCCCCCCAAATTCAATAACCAGGCCCTTGAGGTCTGGGATGGATATTAAGGGGGACCCCAGCCAAAAAAAAAAAATGGCGTGGGGTCCCCCTCAAAACTCATACCAGACCCTTATCCGAGCACGCAACCTGGCAGGCCGCAGGAAAAAAGGGGGGGACGAGAGCGCCCCCCCCTCCCGCCTGAACCATACCAGGCCACATGCCCTCAATTTTTTTAAATAAAATTGTTTATTTTTACCCAAATTTGTGTTTTGGGGAAAACATCCAATCTGTCTGGAGGCCTTCAGCTCAGCCACCTCATTGGCCTCTCTTTACATTAGTTCAGTGTTATTCCCCTCTTATTGGATACGCGTGTGCAGCAATATGAGGGGTGTGACATGTTCATGAATAATCGGGTACGGGCAGCGGGCGGCTCTTTATACAGTGCCTTGAAAAAGTTTTCATACCCCTTGAAATTTTCCACATTTTCTCATGTTACAACCAAAAAACGTAAATGTATTTTATTGGGATTTTATGTGATGGACCAACACAAAGTGGCTCATAATTGTGAAGTGGAAGGAAAATGATAAATGATACAAATAAATATGTGAAAAGTGTGGGGGGGAGGGGCATTTGTATGGCGCCCCCCGGAGTCAATACTTTGTAGAACCCCCTTTCTCTACAAGTCTTTTTGGGATGTCTCTACCAGCTTTGCACATCTAGAGAGGACATTTCTGCCCATTCTTCTTTGTAAAATCTCTCAAGCTCTGTCAGATTGGATGGAGAGCGTCTGTGAACAGCAATTTTCAAGTCTTGCCACAGATTCTCAATGTGATTTAGGTCTGGACTGTGACTGGGCCATTCTAGCACATGAATATGCTTTGATCTAAACCATTCCATTGTAGCTCTGGCTGTATGTTTCGGGTTGTTGTCCTGCTGGAAGGTGAACCTCCCCCCCAGTCTCAAGTCTTTTGCAGACTCTAATGCCCCGTACTCACGAGCGGAAATTCCGCCAGCAAAAGTCCGATGTGAGCTTTTGGTCGGAAATTTCCGAGCGTTCAGAGAACTTTTGTGTGACCGTGTGTATGCAAGCCAAGCTTGAGCGGAAGTTCCGTCGGAAAAAACATCCAAGATTTTTCCGACAGAAATTCCGCTCGTGTGTACAGGGCATAATGGCGCGTACACACGAGCGGATTTTCCATCGGAAAAATCTTGGATGTTTTTAGTACCGACGGAATTCCGCTCAAGCTTGGCTTGCATACACACGGTCACACAAAAGTTCTCTGAACGTACAACACTACTACGAGCCGACAAAATGAAGTTCAATGCTTCAGAGCATACATTGAATTGTTTCCGAGCATGCATAGGAATTTTGCGCGTCGGAATTGGTACAGACGATCAGAATTTCACAATCGGAACTTTTTCCGACCGAAAAATAGAGAACCTGCTCTCGATCTTTTGCTGGCGGGAATTCGACCAGCAAAAGTCCGATGGAGCATACACACGGTCGCATTTTCCGACCAAAAGCTCTCATCGGTCTTTTGCTGGCCGAATTTCCGATCTTGTGTACGCGGCATAACAGGTTTTCTTCTAAGATTGTCCTGTATTTGTCTCCATCCATCTTCCCATCAACTCTGACCAGCTTCCCTGTCCCTGCTGAAGAAAATCATCCCCACCACATGATGCTGCCACCACCACGTTTCACGGTGGGGATGGTGTGTTCAGGGTGATGTGCAGTGTTAGTTTTCCACCATACATAGCGTTTTGCTTTTTGGCCTTTTTGGTCAATTTTGATCTCATCTGACCAGAGCACCTTCTTCCACATGTTTGCTGTGTCCCCAACGTGGGTTCTTACAAACTGCAAAAGGGTCTTCTTATGGCTTTTTTTCAACAATAGTTTTCTTCTTGCCGCTCTTCCATAAAGGGCAGACCTGGAATTGTTTTGTGTTGGCATAAACTGTCAGTAGGCACTCATGTAGATACTAGCAAAAGAACGAGAAAGGAGACAAACATCACAAACACACTTGGTGCTTTGGACTGAGGCAAGTACACACTATAGAAGGAAACGATTTATTCATTTTTAATTTAAGAGGTTTACGTCCACTTTAGCGAGGTCACATACCCAACAGAATCATATATACAGTATCTCACAAAAGACTGGCCAAGCATATCTCCAGACCTAAACCCTATTGATCATCTGTGGGACATCCTCAAACGGAAGGTGGAGGAACGCAAGTTCTCTAACATCCACCAGCTCTGTGATGTCATCATGGAGGAGGGGAAGAGGACTCCAGTGACAACCTGTGAAGCTCTGGTGAACTCCATGCCCAAGAGGGTTAAGGCAGTGCTGGAAAATAATGGTGGCCACACAAAATATTGACACTTTGGGCCCAATTTGGACATTTTCACTCAGGGGTGTACTCACTGTTGTTGCCAGCGGTTTAGACATTAATGGCTGTGTGTTGAGTTCAGGGCCGTCTTTAATATTGATTGGACCCTGGGCAAAAAAATTATTGCCCCCCCCCCCTCCATGCAGTTTCGCTCTTGTTTCGATCAATGGCAATGCTGATTTTTTTTTTTTTTACGGACTACCAATATAAAGAGGAGTTTCAACACTGGCCACCAATGTAATAGGGGTTTACACTGACCGCTAATGTAATAGAAGCATTCACAGTAACCACCAATGTAAGGAGGGATTTACACTGACCACCAATGTAAGGGGGGCATTCACACTGGCCACTAGTGTGAATGAAAGGATTCTACACAAAGCACCAATGTAATGAGAAGATTTACACTGACCACCAATGTAACTGAGACATTTAGCCTGCGTTCACATTTGTGTGTGTCGGGAAAGCATGCAAAATCGCTTTCCTGACACCACAGAAACATGCTGCCCTTTAGCAGATACACAGCAGTGCCATTAATTGTTAATGACACCCTCACGCATCTGCTGGCATGTGCCTTGGCACCGTGTGATTTTGAAAAAGGGTTTGGGACTTTCTTCCGCATGTGTAGCGCATAGAGCAGCCCATTGAAATGAATGGGCTGCCCTACACATGACCTGCATCTTTATTCACCTTGTCAGTATACCTTTGCAATCCTAAAACCCATGCTAACCTCTGCACCCCAAATCGCCCCCATCCTCTCCACCAGTGTTGCCAACCCCCCGAAGTGAAATTTACTGTCAACAGTAACAAACGGCACCAATTTTTTTTTTACTGGCAAAAAATCATGACATTTACTGACGGATCCACATTCTTTACTGGCACTGCAAAAAGGTTTTTTAGTGCTAAACAATGTAAATATCAATATTTGAACTATAAACACATAGCTAGTGCTATTAGCAATGTGTTTAAGTTAAACAAAATTAAAAAAACATATTTCTCAATTTACATGAAGGTCAGGATACTATAACCCAGCCAGCAGAGTTCTCCCTTACATCAGAGTCTGCAGAATGGTGACCAGAGACCCCCTTCCGCAGAGTGAATACACTAAGGTAAGGGGGGGATTACTAATATAGGGGGGAACCTTTATATCAGTGCCCCCTTACATTATTGTATTCAATCCCCCCTTACATCAGTGACCCCCCTCAGGCTGGTCTGGTGGCGCTGTCACTGACCTCCTCTCAGGTGCACTGTGCACGGCTCAGTCAGATGGTTCCAGCTTGGCGGCTCTGGTTTTATTCTATAGTCTCCTCTCCACAGACACACATGTCTGTCTCTTCCTGTAACCCCCATCCTGGCGGTGCTCCCATTCTTGACTCCTTTCTAGGATCCCCTCAGAGACTGCAGACATGATAAAGACAAGAGATAGTCAGAGGCTGTGGACATACTACAGGAGGTGGACAGAGGCTGTGAACATACTACAGGAGGTGGACAGAGGCTGCTCTGTCCTGTCCACCTCCTGTAGTATGTCCACAGCCTCTATCCACCTCCTGTAGTATGACCGCAGCCTCTGTCCACCTCCTGTAGTATGTCCGCAGCCTCTGTCCACCTCCTGTAGTATGTCCGCAGCCTCTGTCCACCTCCTGTAGTATGACCGCAGCCTCTGTCCACCTCCTGTAGTATGTCCGCAGCCTCTGTACACCTCCTGTAGTATGACCGCAGCCTCTGTCCACCTCGTGTAGTATGCCCGTAGCCTCTGTCCACCTCCTGTAGTATGACCGCAGCCTCTGTCCACCTCCTGTAGTATGTCCGCAGCCTCTGTCCACCTCCTGTAGTATGACCGCAGCCTCTGTCCACCTCCTGTAGTATGTCCGCAGCCTCTGTCCACCTCCTGTAGTATGACCGCAGCCTCTGTCCACCTCGTGTAGTATGCCTGCAGCCTCTGTCCACCTCCTGTAGTATGACCGCAGCCTCTGTCCACCTCCTGCAGTATGACCGCAGCCTCTGTCCACCTCGTGTAGTATGTCCGCAGCCTCTGTCCACCTCCTGTAGCATGTCCGCAGCCTCTGTCCACCTCCTGTAGTATGACCGCAGACTCTGTCCACCTCCTGTAGTATGACCGCAGCCTCTGTCCACCTCGTGTAGTATGCCCGCAGCCTCTGTCCACCTCGTGTAGTATGACCGCAGCCTCTGTCCACCTCGTGTAGTATGCCCGCAGCCTCTGTCCACCTCCTGTAGTATGTCCGCAGCCTCTGTCCACCTCCTGTAGTATGTCCGCAGCCTCTGTCCACCTCCTGTAGTATGACCGCAGACTCTGTCCACCTCCTGTAGTATGACCGCAGACTCTGTCCACCTCCTGTAGTATGTCCGCAGCCTCTGACCATCTCTCGTCCTTTATCATTTCTGCAGTCTCTGAGGGGATCCTAGAAAGAAGTCAAGAGTGGGAGCACCGCCAGGATGGGGGTTACGGGAAGAGACAGACATGTGTGGACTGTGAAGAGGAGACTGACGTTATTGGACACGGCTGATCACGTGGTAAAGAGCCTCCGTCAGAGGTCAGACTGACACACAGGGCCGTCATATGACGCTCACCCAGAACTAGAGCTGCGCCACCCAGCCGTCATTTGACAGCCAGCGGGTGGGAAGAGGTTAAAGTCCCATAAAAAAACACAAGCAGGAAGGCTTTTATCACAGAAGAGACATGCACTGTCTCTTCCAAAACAAAATGCCTCTACCTGCCTGCTGGCCATCTCCTCAGGATGGACTGGCCAAGCATGTCTCCAGACCTAAACCCTATTGAGCAACTGTGGGACATCCTCAAACGGAAGGTGGAGGAGCGCAAGGTCTCCAACATCCACCAGCTCCGTGATGTCATCATGGAGGAGGGGAAGAGGACTCCAGTGGCAACCTGTGAAGCTCTGGTGACCTCCATGCCCAAGAGGGTTAAGGCAGTGCTGGAAAATAATGGTGGCCACACACAATATGGACACTTTGGGCCCAATTTGGACATTTTCACTTAGGGGCGTACTGACTTTTGTTGCCAGCGATTTAGACATTAATGGCTGTGTGTTGAGTTATTTTGAGGGGACAGCAAATTTACACTGTTATACAAGCTGTACACTCACTACTTTACATTGTAGACAAGTGTCATTTCTTCAGTGTTGTCACATGAAAAGATAGAAGAAAAGTTTTAACACAAATGTGAGTGAGGGGTGTACTTACTTGTGTGAGATACTGTGTGTATACCCAGCTTTAGAATGTACATTGAATTGTATGCAATGGATGCAGGGCCGTCTTTAGTATTGATTGGACCCTGGGCAAAACTTTTCTTGGGCCCCCTCCATGCAGTTTCGCTCTCCACCTGCTCTGAGACATACAATAAATAGCAGCTAGACTCAAAATCAGTTTACTGAATCAGATCAGGCAGCGATTGCGTTTGGTTGCCAGAAGTTACAGTGTATCATTACCGCTCACTGACTGGTTCCTAGAGGTTACAGTGTATCATTACCACTCACTGACTGGTTCCTAGAGGTTACAGTGTATCATTACCACTCACTGACTGGTTCCTAGAGGTTACAGTGTATCATTACCGCTCACTGACTGGTTCCTAGAGGTTACAGTGTATCATTACCACTCACTGACTGGTTCCTAGAGGTTACAGTGTATCATTACCGCTCACTGACTGGTTCCTAGAGGTTACAGTGTATCATTACCGCTCACTGACTGGTTCCTAGAGGTTACAGTGTATCATTACCACTCACTGACTGGTTCCTAGAGGTTACAGTGTATCATTACCACTCACTGACTGGTTCCTAGAGGTTACAGTGTATCATTACCGCTCACTGACTGGTTCCTAGAGGTTACAGTGTATCATTACCGCTCACTGACTGGTTCCTAGAGGTTATAGTGTATCATTACCGCTCACTGACTGGTTGCCAGAGGTTACGGTGTATCATTATCGCTCACTGACTGGTTCCTAGAGGTTACAGTGTATCATTACCGCTCACTGACTGGTTCCTAGAGGTTACAGTGTATCATTACCGCTCACTGACTGGTTCCTAGAGGTTACAGTGTATCATTACCGCTCACTGACTGGTTGCCAGAGGTTACGGTGTATCATTATCGCTCACTGACTGGTTCCTAGAGGTTACAGTGTATCATTACCGCTCACTGACTGGTTCCTAGAGGTTACAGTGTATCATTACCACTCACTGACTGGTTCCTAGAGGTTACAGCACACATTACAGCTCACTAATTAGTTGCTAGTTCCTAGAGTTACAGCACATGATTTCTGGTTGTTGATTGGTTGCTAGAGATTACTGGATTAGTGGATATGACCTCAGGGGGTCATGATACACATATCAATGCCGCCGGCCGCTGCTATTTACAGATGAATGCCACCGCTATTTACATATGAATGCTGGTAATGTACATGTACACACAGAGCCTGCAGGTGAGAGCCATCTGTACACCACAATAGGGCAGAGCTGGGCAGCATTAGTAGCAGCACTTCACACTGAGATATTGGGACACAGCACGGGACTAAAACCTCAAGGGACGAGGGAATTTACACTGGGATAGTTGGGCAAGTATGAGGCAGCTGCTTTGGGCCCCACAACAAGGACAGGGCCCAGGGCAGCTGTCCCCTTTTGCCCTGCCTTAAAAACGGCCCTGAGTGGATGGGCCCTGGGTGAAGTGGCATCAATATGACTTTCTGCAAAGAACAATAAACGGAATAAAAAATAAAAAAAAAGATTATTATCTCTCTACACTTCTGTATGTATTATGCGAGACCTTTTCTGACCTGATTGTACAAAATCATCAGCCTGAGAACACAGTTTACATCTCCATCATGTCAGGCTGGCACCCGAGAACATCGGGATGATGAGCCGTGACATTAACAATGTCAATAATTAAAAAGTTCTACACTCCCTCGTAAAGTGTAATTAATTGTTTGTTAAGTGTTCATCACGCACATCCTACTTTATATTCATATTGCACAGAAACGTTTTTACAGGAATATTGTACATAATAGTCTGAGGGCGCTTTACACAGCGATTAAACCCGAAAACGAACATTTATTATATCGCAGCTTACCAACTCTTATGCCCCCGTAGACACGCTCGGACATTCCGACCACAAAATCCGTCGGATATTTTCTGACGGATTTTGTCCAAAACTGGTGTTGCCCACACACGGTCGGACAAAGTTGTCGGAAAATCTGATCATTCCGAACGAGGTGACCAGGGGCGGACTGACCATTCGGCCACTCGGGCACTTCCCGAGGGCCCCCGGGCCACTAGGGGGCCCCATCAGGGTTGCCAGCCTCAGTAAAACCAGTAAAAATCTGTGTTTTTTTTTTTTTACATCTGTTTCTGAAATGTCCCTTACCGACATCCTTTTGGTCTAAAAATCCAGAGATTATAGCTGCCCCACCCCTCCAGTACCTTCTCAGCCAATAGAAACATGTCTGTGTATACTGTGTGATTGTATACTGTGTGATTGTATACTGTGTGTGTGTATACTGTGTGGCCCCATAATCTCTGATTGCCCGGGGGCCCCATGAGTTGTCAGTCCACCCCTGGAGGTGACGTACAACACGTATGACAGGACTACATAGAGGCCAGTAGCCAATAGCTTTTGTCTCCAAATCTCTTCTGAGCATGCGCGGCACTTTGTCCATCGCACTAGGCTACACGCGATTGGAATCGGCGCGATTGGACCATATTGTCGGAGATCCAGCTCTCAAACTTTGTGCGTCGAAATTCCGACAGAAAAAAGTCAGATGGAGCCCACACGCGGTCGGCTTTTCCGACAACATGATCCGATCGAACATTTTTCCGTCGGAAAAATCTGACCGCGTGTACGGGGCATAAGATGTGACGGCTGCATTTGTTTCCCTCTTTTTAGGATTTCTTCTATTTTCACCTGGTGATCCAGCCAGTAAATCTGTTGATTTTTTTTCCAAAAGAACAAGCTCTCTTTTTTTTTTCTTTCGTCTCCTCCTCCCAATCCTTCTTATGCCCCCCATACACACAATCGGATTTTCCGACAACAAATGTTGGATGGCAGGTTCTCAAATTTTTCCACCAACAATGTTGTCGGATTGTCCGTCGGACAAAAGTCCACGCATGCTCGGAAGCAGAAGCGGCCGGTCTTGTAAACCAGCGTTCGTAATGGAGAATTAACATTCGTGACGCAGCAAATTATGAAATCTCCAAATGCAGCGCACAATTCTCTTCTTCTTTAACCACTTGACATCCTACGCGGAGCGCGCTGTGATCACCGAGTCAATGAGACTTGGGTGATCACCATTCCGAGTAAGGTGCCGGTCCCGGCCCCTTATCATGTGATCAGCTGTCAGCCAATGACAGCTGATCACATGATCAAAACAAAAGCTCGGTGATCATTTTTCTTTTCTCCTCACGCTGACAGCGGAGGAGAAAAAAAAAAAGCCGATTACCGGCTCATCTTAAAGGGACATCGGTCCCAAAAAGGAAGAGGCAATTATGCCTCATTTATACTTATAGAAGGATATGGAGAAGCTCAGGGGGGTACCTCGTCCTAAAATTATGTATAAAAAACGAAAAAGGGGGGTTTTTAGCCAACCTAACGGACTATCACGGTACCTGAACGGACATATGTCTCAATACAAAAGAATAATTCTAAATACTTTTATTAACACATAATATACATAAAACATGTCACATATAAAAAAAGGGGGTCATTGCAGTCCAAGAATGTACATATACAAATAGCTGTTAGTAAATCAGAATACTGAAACAAACTCGCAGGATGCTGGTTGACGCGTTTCGCTTAAAGCTTCTTCAGAACCAGAGTAAAGTAGTTCGTATATCTGTTGTATATATCAAGAAGACAGGGGGGTTATTCATGAATGGATTGACAGATTAAATGTATTTAGATCAGTACTCAATAATATAGGTGCAAATAGTTTACAATGGGTGTATGCACTCAGGAATACTTAAATGTTGCCTACCTTCCAATTTGTGTTGACAAGGTAGAAGCTAGTATATGTCTGCCGCACCCAAATTAGTTACCTAAAAATGAGTCTCTCGGGATCGCCAGCAAGGACTCGCCGAGTTTGGGGTCTGAAACCAGCAAACAGGGCACAATCTGCAAATGGTGGAGGAAACAAGAAGAAAAAAAAAAAAAAAATTAAAAAAAAATTAAAAAAAAAGGGGGAAGAATATTTTCAGTAAAAGTTCTAAAAAATGATCGACCAATAATCAGTCCCATATGTGGATATTACATCCCATATATACAAATATACTTTTCCTTTACATAGAGTCTGCTATTGATGGATTCAGCCATTAAAAGCTGTACTTTGAAGAGCTGGTGATCTTCTCCAGCTGTGGCAGTTCCTCTGTCCCATATGGCTATCAGGTACGCTTTTGGATTAACCAGGGTGTTGTTTTTTCAAAGCTCGCTAGACTGGAATGTTCTCCTAAGACTTTACATAAATATTGTACTATCATCCCAGGTTAGTATGCAGTAAAGAAATTATTGGAGATTGGGGACTGTCTAAGGTACAAACGCAAAATAAATAATTTCATAAGGATACGATAAAATTGTTTGTTTTATTGACATAAAAAGAAAGAAAACAAAAGGGGGGTTACATTGTTTGACTATATGTACATCGGTATGTCAATCATAGGGTTCAAAGGTATTACATACAATTCCTAGTAGAACACCTATATTATCATACATTCAAGATACACAGGTCATAATACTTGTCCGATCGCTCGACATGTTTCGCCCAAATAGGCTTCATCAGGAGACAAGGATAAGATATATTTGTAGATGGACGAAGATTTTTTGAAATATTTCCGTATTCTAAGGTATGTATACAAAACAAGGTATTTAGTTAGTATATACAAAACAATAAACAATCTTTAAAACATTATGTATGCTGCATAGAATGTGTGGTAGCAGGAATGTCTGGTGAAGTCAGTTTGCACATGCATGATTCCCTACCTCCAATATCATAGGGGTCATAGGCATGGACAGGCTTCCAGAGAAGAGTGCCGATGGTTACACCGAAGCGTCCCCCAAATGGGGATCCGAGCAGGGCAGTACCCACCGATCACCACCAGAAATTGTGGCTGGGGAACTGTTGGGGGAGAAAGAAGTCCTATTCCTTTACCAATAGCGTATTTACAGGGCCTGTAAAGTACAAAGGTACTTATTTAACCATAGATATATTCAAATAAACTATAATTATTCGTAGGGTGGGAGAGTGATATGGCCATGCCCAATGTCAGTTGTCAAACCTTACCTACCTCTACGGAAGCTTGTAAAAATTCGTACTTGTGAGAGGCTCGGGTCAAACTCCCCCCCCCCCCCAAAAGAAAGAAAAACAAATGGGGGGAAAAGGAGAGAGAGAACGGGAACTATTCGATCTTTGTTTTGATTGCTTATCCACTAGGCCAAGACGATTTCTGAAATATAACGAAAGAAGACCCTAGTAAAATTGCAAAGGAAATATATCCAATACATTAAAAGGACCCCTAGAAGATAGAGGGGTGGCGGTCCCATACCTTAATGTGGAGTATATATGACATCAGAGCGTATCAGATTTGATGGCTGATTGGCCCATGTACTGCCTCTTGAGAGGCAGTACATGGGCCAATCAGCCATCAAATCTGATACGCTCTGATGTCATATATACTCCACATTAAGGTATGGGACCGCCACCCCTCTATCTTCTAGGGGTCCTTTTAATGTATTGGATATATTTCCTTTGCAATTTTACTAGGGTCTTCTTTCGTTATATTTCAGAAATCGTCTTGGCCTAGTGGATAAGCAATCAAAACAAAGATCGAATAGTTCCCGTTCTCTCTCTCCTTTTCCCCCCCATTTGTTTTTCTTTCTTTTGGGGGGGGGGGGGGAGTTTGACCCGAGCCTCTCACAAGTACGAATTTTTACAAGCTTCCGTAGAGGTAGGTAAGGTTTGACAACTGACATTGGGCATGGCCATATCACTCTCCCACCCTACGAATAATTATAGTTTATTTGAATATATCTATGGTTAAATAAGTACCTTTGTACTTTACAGGCCCTGTAAATACGCTATTGGTAAAGGAATAGGACTTCTTTCTCCCCCAACAGTTCCCCAGCCACAATTTCTGGTGGTGATCGGTGGGTACTGCCCTGCTCGGATCCCCATTTGGGGGACGCTTCGGTGTAACCATCGGCACTCTTCTCTGGAAGCCTGTCCATGCCTATGACCCCTATGATATTGGAGGTAGGGAATCATGCATGTGCAAACTGACTTCACCAGACATTCCTGCTACCACACATTCTATGCAGCATACATAATGTTTTAAAGATTGTTTATTGTTTTGTATATACTAACTAAATACCTTGTTTTGTATACATACCTTAGAATACGGAAATATTTCAAAAAATCTTCGTCCATCTACAAATATATCTTATCCTTGTCTCCTGATGAAGCCTATTTGGGCGAAACATGTCGAGCGATCGGACAAGTATTATGACCTGTGTATCTTGAATGTATGATAATATAGGTGTTCTACTAGGAATTGTATGTAATACCTTTGAACCCTATGATTGACATACCGATGTACATATAGTCAAACAATGTAACCCCCCTTTTGTTTTCTTTCTTTTTATGTCAATAAAACAAACAATTTTATCGTATCCTTATGAAATTATTTATTTTGCGTTTGTACCTTAGACAGTCCCCAATCTCCAATAATTTCTTTACTAACCAGGGTGTTGGTCTACTACATTGATATATAATACTAAATACTGTTGGAACTTAGCGGACATTTATTTATATATCCCTCTCGTCTTTTGTTCCTTCCTAGTTCACTTATGTGATACTATATCTGCTATAGTGTTGAGGCCGTCGATTTGAAACTATTACCCTTCATGGGGATTCTTAATTAGTATTTCGTGGGATCCTCAAGGTACATATACTGAGTGGCTTTGGAAGTGGAAGCCAGTATATTTTTACCTACTTTTGATATCATCATTATTAATTCTAGGATACCGGCACGTTAGATCTATCCGCAAATACCTCCATGCCATTGGCCAAATCCGGCACATCTTTGGTTTACTACTATTAATCTCCTCTCTTTCTAATTTTTATGTGAGTATTTTCCTCATGTATATATTTGTATATATGGGATGTAATATCCACATATGGGACTGATTATTGGTCGATCATTTTTTAGAACTTTTACTGAAAATATTCTTCCCCCTTTTTTTTTTTTTTTTTTTTTTTCTTCTTGTTTCCTCCACCATTTGCAGATTGTGCCCTGTTTGCTGGTTTCAGACCCCAAACTCGGCGAGTCCTTGCTGGCGATCCCGAGAGACTCATTTTTAGGTAACTAATTTGGGTGCGGCAGACATATACTAGCTTCTACCTTGTCAACACAAATTGGAAGGTAGGCAACATTTAAGTATTCCTGAGTGCATACACCCATTGTAAACTATTTGCACCTATATTATTGAGTACTGATCTAAATACATTTAATCTGTCAATCCATTCATGAATAACCCCCCTGTCTTCTTGATATATACAACAGATATACGAACTACTTTACTCTGGTTCTGAAGAAGCTTTAAGCGAAACGCGTCAACCAGCATCCTGCGAGTTTGTTTCAGTATTCTGATTTACTAACAGCTATTTGTATATGTACATTCTTGGACTGCAATGACCCCCTTTTTTTATATGTGACATGTTTTATGTATATTATGTGTTAATAAAAGTATTTAGAATTATTCTTTTGTATTGAGACATATGTCCGTTCAGGTACCGTGATAGTCCGTTAGGTTGGCTAAAAACCCCCCTTTTTCGTTTTTTATGCCTCATTTATACTATGTAATGCGGCGTACACACGGTCGGAATTTCCGATGGAAACAGTCCGATGGGAGCTTTTCATCGGATTTTCCGACCGTCTGTATGCCCATCAGTCTTTTTCTGTCGGAATTTCCGACGGACTTTGAATTTTTTTTTGTTTGTTTGTTTTTTCATATATATTTTAACTACCGTATATACTCGAGTATAAGCCGACCCGAATATAAGCCGAGGCACCTAATTTTACCACAAGAAACTGGGAAAACGTATTGACTCGAGTATAAGCCTAGGGTGAGAAATGCGCAGCTACTGTAAGTGGAAAAGAGGGTCAACAATGCCCATTTGCAGCCTCCCTGTTCCCATTTGCATCAATAGGTCCCCCGAACTTCAAACTTGGTAGTTAAGGGTTCCTAGAGGCCCCCTAGCTGCAGCCACAATTTGGGGTCTCGATCCAAAGGGTCCCGAAATGACATTGCTGCAGATGGACACAATTGACCGACTTTGGGGCCCCCGTATCTCAGGGCCACTTAGTGCTAGCAAATTTGGTGTGCAAACCCAGTTGAACGAGTACTACAACATATCCATAGCTGGGGTTCCTAGCACCAAGTTGCCTCGAGATACGGGGCCCCAAAGTCGGGTCGGAAAATGTCAAGCACTTTTCTGCAGCAGAGAATGACATTTTCCGAACCGACTTTGGGGCCCCGTATCTCGGGGCCGCTTGGCGCTAGGAACCCCCAGCTTTGGTTATGTTGTGCTGGGTTTGCACACCAAATTTGGGTTTTTTAGCACCAAGTTCCCCAAAGTCGGTTCGGAAAATGTCATTCTCTGCTGCAGAAAAGTGCTTGACTCGAGTATATGGAGGCAGTGGCGTTGCTATGGGGGTGCCACCCATAGCACCCAGGTGACACCCGCCAGAGGGTGACACCCGGCTCAGACTGGCACCGTGCCACATTGAGAGGGGCGCCGCAGCTCCCTCCTTCCCCTTCGGGATCTCCTCTGCTCTGCTCTGTGTGATGTGCGGGGAGAGTGGGGGCAGAGGGAGGGAGGGAGTGAGGCAGAGACAGACTGGTTACCCGGGGTCCGACCGTCCCCACACACACACCTACACACGTGGCCGCAATCAGATCTCTGTCCCCACCGGCTGCACTCGCTGCCACTTCCTCCTCAGCTTTGATGTGTACACAAGCTGGGGATCCACGCTACAGCACCTGCCCTGAGGTATGCAACAGGGGTATTGCAGAGGAGGGGGACATAGTGGTTGGGGGGGCATTGTCAGGTAACAATTATCCACTCCCCCGATCCCATCCAGATCCACCCACTCCCCGATCCCATACCTGCTCATTTATCCCCCCTGATCCTGATCCCATCCCCACTCCATCCATCATGATCCTATTCCCGCTCCATCCATTCCCCTGATCCTATTCCCGCTCCATCCATCCCCCTGATCCTATTCCCGCTCCATCCATCCCCCTGATCCTATTCCCGCTCCATCCATCCCCCTGATCCTATTCCCGCTCCATCCATCCCCCTGATCCTATTCCCGCTCCATCCATTCCCCTGATCCTATTCCCGCTCCATCCATCCCCCTGATTCTATCCCTGCTCCATCCATCCCCCTGATCCAATCCTGGCTCCATCCATCCCCCTGATCCCATCCCAG
This sequence comes from Lithobates sylvaticus, assembly GCA_028564925.1. Lineage (NCBI taxonomy): Eukaryota > Metazoa > Chordata > Amphibia > Anura > Ranidae > Lithobates > Lithobates sylvaticus. The sequence continues at coordinate 9,643,876 of CM053031.1, read as the reverse complement.
CTCTGTACATCCTCTGATCCCATCCTGGCTTTATCGATCCCCTGATCCTATGCTGGCTCCATCCATTCCCTGATCCCATTCCAGCTCTATCCACCACCCCAATCCAATCCCGGCTCCATCCCTCCCCCCAATCCCATCCCAGCTCTATCCATTGTGGTAGGTTAAGGGGGGAGAGCCGCACTGATGCACTAGCCTGCTTAGTGGTGGGGGGTGACACCGTGTATTACCGCAGCAGGTGACACCAACCCTAGTGACGCCACTGTACGGAGGGGGGCATTTTCAGCACAACAAAAATTTGCTGAAAAACTTGGCTTATACTCGAGTATATACGGTAGTTAAGGACCGGGCCTATTTTTAAGACTTGGTGTTTACAAGTTAAAATCAGTTTTTTTTTTTTGCTAGAAAATTACTTAGAACCCCCAAACATTATATAGTTTTTTTCACACACTCAGAGAATAAAATGGCGGTTGTTGCAATACTTTATGTCACACCGTATTTTCGCAGCGTTCTTACAAGCGCATTTATTTTTAAACAAAATACACTTTTTTGGATTTAAAAAATAAGTCAACAGTAAAGTTAGCCCAATTATTTTTTAGATTTTGAAAGATAATGTTACGCCGAGTAAATTGATACCCAACATGTCACGCTTCAAAATTGCGCTCCTGTAATGGCGACAAACTTTGACCCTTAAAAATCTCCATAGGCAACGTTTAAAGTTTACAAATTTCTACAGGTTACCACTTTTGAGTTACAGAGGAGGTCTAGGGCTAGAATTATTGCTCTCGCTCTAACGATCGCGGCGATACCTCACATGTGTGGTTTGAACACCGTTTTCATGTTCGTGCGCGAATTACGTATGCTTTCACTTCTGCGCGTGAGCTCGGCAGGATGGGGCACTTTACTTTTTTTTTTTTTTTTTAATTTATTTTACTTTTCAATTTTTATTGTTACACTTTTTTTAAAAAAAAATTTGGGGTCACTTTTATTCCTAATACAAGGTATGTAAACATCACTTGTAATAGAAAAAAAAAAGCATGACAGGACCTCTTAAATGTGAGATCTTGTTTATTAGCGCAGCCCCCACGCAGATGCCCGCCCAGGACCACCAGGGATGCTGCCTGGACCACCAGGGATGCCCACAAAGGAACCCCAACAGGTATGCCACACTAGACCACCAGGGATATGCCAATCAGTGCCCATTAATAATGCCTGCCAGTGCCATCAGTGATGCCTATCAGTGCAATCTATCCATGCCACCCATCAGTGCCACCTATCTGTGCCCATTAGTGCTGCCTATTAGTGCCCATCAGTGCCGCCTATCAATGCCACCCATAAGTACCCATAAGTGCAGCCTTTCAGTGCCCATCAGTGTCGCCTATCAGTGCCCACCAGTGCCACCTATGAGTGGCCATCAGTGCGGCCTATCAATGCCCATCAGTGCTGCATATCAGTATCAGTGTCGCCTATCAGTGCCCATTGTCAGTGCCCATCAGTGCCATCTCATCAGTGCCATCACATTGGTGACACATCATCGGTGCCACCTTATCAGTGCCTATCAGTGAAGGAGAAAACTTATTTTTTTACAAACTTTTATAACAGAAACAAAGAAAAATCTTATTTTTTTTCAAAATATTCAGTCTTTTTTAATTTGTTTAGCAAAAAATAAAAACTGCCGAGATGATCAAATACCACCAAAAGAAAGCTCCATCTGTGGGAACAAAATTTTAAGAATTTTGTTTGGGTACAGCGTCGCACGACCGCGCAATTGTCATTTAAAAAGTGACATCGCTGAAAGCTGAAAATTGTCCTGGGCAGGAAGGGGGGAAAGTGCCCGGTATTGAAGTGGTTAAATAATGCATTACAATTTAACTAAACCCATTCAAATTTTAGCCGACTAAAAATACGACTAAAACTAAAACGGCGTTTTAGTCAAAACACTATGACTAAAACTAAATCGAAATTTGATGTCAAAATGAGCCCTGTTAAGTACTAACGCTTTATTAAATTGGTTCTAAAGTTCAAATGTTTTTTTTTTTTACCTTAATGCATTCATTACATTAAGGTAAAAAAAAAAAAATTTAGCTGCCTGACCCAGCCCCCCCCCTCCCCCCACTAAACCCGTATCCCTACACGTTTACCTGTCTCCTCTAATCGATCCAAGACTGTGACCCCTCGCAGCTCTTCCCCCTCCACTTCCTCTTCTCACAGGAGACCCAGAGAATGCAGTGAGAACCATTGGCTCCTGCTGCTGTCAGTCAACTCCTGTGAGCAGGAAGCTAGGGGGCGTGGCCGTGCAGCACTGTGTTTGTCTATGGATGTACACAGCCCTGCTTGAGGAGCCCAACCAGCGCTGGTGCCCCCTCACCACACAGCTTGCTATGGTGGCACTCGCAGGCAGCCGGTGTCAAAACCCGCTTCCTGATTGGCCGGGAGCAGAATCAGTGTTACAACAGCGAATATTGATTTGCTGTTGTAACACACCTGGGTGGGCTCGGAGCGCACTCTCTGCGACCCGAGACCACCCTATATTGAAGCCTATTAGAGACTCTGGCTCTAATCGGTGCTTCAAAAAAACAGCCCCCCTGCATTGGAATCTATGGGCCGGTGTCCTAAAAGGGGCTGGACACACATGGATAGTGGAGGCAGGGATGGACAGGGGGGGGGGGGGGCGTCGCCCGTGAGCCCCTAATGGACCGGCCGTCCCTGCTTGGAGAACTAAGCACAGATCTTCTGTGAATGTCGGCTGCCTCAAATCCTTCTGTCTCTTCATGTCATCCCAGACAGACTCCATGATGGTGAGATCAGGGCTCTGTGGGGGCCAAACCATCACTTCCAGGACTCTTTGTTCTTCATTACACTGAAGATAGTTCTTAATGACATTGGCTGTATGTTTGGGGTGGTTGTCCTGCTGCAGAATACATTTGGGGCCAATCACACTCCTCCCTGATGGTATGACATGACGGAGAAGTAGCTGCCTGCCTTACTCAGTATTAAGGACACCATTGATCCTGACCAAATCTCCAACTCTATTTGCAGAAATGCAGCCCCAAACTTGCAAGGAACCTCCACCATGCTTCACAGTTGGTTGCAGACACTCATTATTGTACAGCTTTCCAGCCCTTCCCCCAACAAACTGCCTCCTGCTACAGCCAAATATTTCACATTGTGACACATCAGTCCAGAGCACCTGCTGCCATTTTTCAGCATTTTTGAGTCACTTAGCCTTGTTTCTATGTCAGAGGTTTGGCCTTTTGGCTGCAATTCTTCCATGAAGACCACTTCTGGCCAAACTTCTCCAGACAGTAGATGGGTATACCTGGGTCCCACTGGTTTCTGTCTCTGTATACAGCGCTCCCAAGCAGTGGCGTACTAAGTGGGGGGCGGGCCGCACCGGGTGCCACACACTGGGGGGGTGTCAGGCCGGCGCCCCCCCCGCGATTGAAGCGGCCGGAGCGGCACGGTCACAGGCAGCTGGAAAGGTGAGGCGAGGGGAGTGATCAGTCTCGGCAGCGGCTGTCATAGCCTCCTGCATGCACAGCACTGTGTATACATAACGGAGGAAGGGGCGGCGGCTTCACTCTGCTCGGCTGTGACGGCCGCGGCGCTGCAGAGACTGTAGGGGGGTGATTGGAGCCGTGACTGACCACTGAGAGAAGGTGATCTTGCGCCGGTTCCCGGACCGCTGCCGTCAGGTCACTGGTGTCACTCGGTGCGGCTCGCACCTCCCCCGCAATGCCACTGTGGGGGGGGGGGGTCTGTGCACTGTAAGGGGGGTCTGTGCACTGTAGGGGGGGGTCTGCACTGTAGGGGAGTCATCCACTGTAGGGGGGGAAGGTGCACTGTAGGGGGGTATGTGCACTGTAGGGGGGGTCTGTGCACTGTAGGGGGGTTCTGTACTGTAGGGGGTCCAGAGCTGTGGGGGGCTGTGTAATGTAAAGGGGTGCAGAGGTACAAGGCCTGTGTAATGTAAAGGGGTCCAGAGGTTCAGGGTGCTGTCTAATGTAAAGGGGTCCAGAGGTTCAGGGTGCTGCGTAATGTAAAGGGGTCCAGAGGTTCAGGGTGCTGCGTTATGTAAAGGGGTCCAGAGGTTCATGGGGCTGCATAATGTAAAGGGGTCCAGAGGTTCAGGGTGCTGCGTAATGTAAAGGGGTCCAGAGGTTCTGGGTGCTGCGTAATGTAAAGGGGTCCAGAGGTTCAGGGTGCTGCGTAATGTAAAGGGGTCCAGAGGTTCAGGGTGCTGCGTAATGTAAAGGGGTCCAGAGGTTCAGGGTGCTGCGTAATGTAAAGGGGTCCAGAGGTTCAGGGTGCTGCGTAATGTAAAGGGGTCCAGAGGTTCAGGGTGCTGCGTAATGTAAAGGGGTCCAGAGGTTCAGGGTGCTGCGTAATGTAAAGGGGTCCAGAGGTTCAGGGTGCTGCGTTATGTAAAGGGGTCCAGAGGTTCAGGGTGCTGCGTTATGTAAAGGGGTCCAGAGGTTCAGGGTGCTGCGTTATGTAAAGGGGTTCAGAGGTTCAGGGTGCTGCGTTATGTAAAGGGGTCCAGAGGTTCAGGGTGCTGTGTTATGTAAAGGGGTCCAGAGGTTCAGGGTGCTGTGTTATGTAAAGGGGTCCAGAGGTTCAGGGTGCTGTGTTATGTAAAGGGGTCCTTAGGTGCAAGGTCCTGTGCAATGTAAAGGGGTCCAGAGGGGCAGTTGTGGAGAGGGGGTACACAGTAGTGACAAAAAGATATTGAAGGATGCAGAGGTATGCAGGGGGCACAGTGGGGTGTTTTTTACATTTTAAGGTGGGGTGGGGGGTGCCAGATATAGGATCCGCCCCGGGTGCCAAATGCTCTAGGTACGCCCCTGCTCCCAAGCCACCCAAAGATGCTTCTTACAGGACTTTTTCTAACGTCCCCCAAGCGCACCGCCAACAGTGTGAAAGCACTCTGGCTTTCACACTCGGACGGCATAAGAGGCAGTTTCCAGGCGCTAATTTCTAGCGCTAAAATGCCTAAAAACTGCCTCAGTGTGGAAGGGGTCTAAAGAAGCCTATCCTGCTTCTAATGCCGCGTACACACCAGCGGAATGTCCGACAGAAAAAGTCAGACGGAATCTTTTCATCGGATATTCCGATCAGGGCAGGACTTAGGGTGGTGGGGGCCCCTGGGCTTAAGTCACTTTCGGGCCCTACCTTCTATACATTACCGTATTTATCGGCGTATAACACACACCCCAAGTTTAGGAGGGAAGTTTAAGGAAAAAAACTTTTAGGAGGGAAGTTTAAGGAAAAAACTTACATTTAAATGCCCATCAATGCAGCCTTGTCAGTGCCAGCGATTGCGATTGGTTGCCAGAGGTTACAGTGTATCATTACCGCTCACTGACTGGCTGCAAGAGATTACAGCACACATTATGGCTCACTTCCTGCTAGAGGTTACAGCACATGACTTCTGCTTGTTGATTGGCTGCTAGAGATTACTGTACATCAATAGTGCTCACTGATTGGTTGCTAGAGGTTACTGTACATCAATAGTGCTCACTGATTGGTTGCTAGAGGTTACTGGACATCCTTACCACTCACCAAATGGTTGCTAGAGGATACTGCACATTATTACTGCTTACTGATTGGTTGCTAGAGGTCACTGCATATCCTTACCGCTCAATGATTGGTTGCAAGAGGTTAGTGCACATCATTACTGCTCACTGATTGGTTACTAAAGGTTACAGCACATCACTGCCTGCAAACCATGGACTGGGGAGGTGAGGGGACCCATCAATAGACAGAAAACTCCTAGGGATTCTAGGACTTGTGACAATGCTGGAGGAGGGGGTGTGTGATCAGTGGCAATGCTGGGGGTTGATGAGATCAGAGGCAGTGGTGGGGGGGGGGGATGGGATTAGTTAAGAGGCAGTACAATGCCACCGCTATTTACACATCAAAGCAGGTTATTTACATGTTAACACAGGGACTGCAGGTGAGTCATCTGTACACTGCAATAGGCAGAGCTAAGCAGCATTAGCAACAGAACTTCACACTGAGATATCGGGACACAGCACGGGACTAAAACTTCAAGGGACAAGGGAATTTGAACTGGAATAGTTGGCAAGCATGAGGCAGCTGCTTTGGGTCCCACAACAATGATGGGGCCCAGGGCAGATGCCCCTTTTGCCTTGCCTTAAAGACGGCCTTGTTTGTATACAACAGGATATGACTAATGGTTATGTAGCTGATTCTTCACTGACAAAACAAAGTGTAATGTGATATCTGTTTGAATTTGCTTTGTGTTTCTTGAGCAATAAAAACCTTTTGATTAAAAAAAAAAAGAAAAGAATAGGTGGCCGATGAGCAGTGCCGATCCTGACCTCCCTGGGGCCCTAAGCAAAATTCTGCTAAGGGGCCCTCTACTTGACCCGTGATGCCGTGAGCTATTTAAACCATTTGCCATTGCCACACAGTCACACCTGACACTTTAGTGCTCCCAAAACAATCCTCCCTCCTTTAAACAAAACAGTCAAAGAATAAGTACAACAATATAGAACAGAATGAGGTCCCCAGAGAGCCCCCCTTACATCAGGGTCCTCAGAGAGCCCCCCTTACATCAGGGTCCTCAGAGAGCCCCCCTTACATCAGGGTCCTCAGAGAGCCCCCCTTACATCAGGGTCCTCAGAGAGCCCCCCTTACATCAGGGTCCTCAGAGAGCCCCTCCTTACACCAAGGTCCCCAGAGAGCCCCCCTTACACAAGGGTCCCCAGACAGCCCCCCTTAAATCAGTGTCCTCAGAGAGTTTCCCCCTACATCAGGGTCCCCAGAGAGCCTCCCTCTACATTAGGGTCCCCAGAGAGCCCCCCTTACATCAGGGTCCCTAGAGAGCCTCCCCCTACATTAGGGTCCCCAGAGAGCCTCCCCTTACATCAGGATCCCCAGAGAGCCTCCCCTTACATCAGGGTCCCCAGAGAGCCCCCCTTAAATCAGTGCCCTCAGAGAGTCTCCCCCGTACATCAGGGTCTCCAGAGAGCCTCCCCCTACATTAGGTTTCCCAGAGAGCCTCCCCTTACATCAGGGTCCCCAGAAAGCCCCTCCTTACATCAGGGTCCCCAGAGAGCCCCCCTTTTACATCAGTGTCCTCAGAGAGCCCCTCCTTACATCAGGGTCCCCAGTGAGCCTCCCTACTTACATCAGGGTCCCCAGAGGGTATCCCCCTACATCAGGGTCCCCAAAGAGCCTCCCCTTACATCAGGGTCCTCAGAGAGCTCCCACTTACACCAGGGTCCCCAGAGAGCCCCCCCTCTGACATTAGTGTCCCCAGGGGGCCCCCTCTTACATCAGTGTCCCCAGGGGGCCCCCTCTTACATCAGTGTCCCCAGAGGGCCCCCTCTTACATCAGGGTCCCCAGAGAGCCTCCCCCTACATTAGGGTCCCTAGAGAGCCTCCCCTTACATCAGGGTCCCTAGAGAGCTTCCCCTTACATTAGGGTCCCCAGAGAGCCCCCCCCCTTACATCAGGGTCCCCAGAGAGCCTCCCTCTACATTAGGGTCCCCAGAGAGCCCCCCTTACATCAGGGTCCCTAGAGAGCCCCCCGTACATCAGGGTCCCTAGAGAGCCTCCCCCTACATCAGGGTCCCCAGAGAGCCTCCCCCTACATTAGGGTCCCTAGAGAGCCTCCCCTTACATCAGGGTCCCTAGAGAGCCTCCCCTTACATCAGGATCCCCAGAGAGCCTCCCCTTACATCAGAGTCCCCAGAGAGCCCCCCTTAAATCAGTGCCCTCAGAGAGTCTCCCCCCTACATCAGGGTCTCCAGAGAGCCTCCCCCTACATTAGGTTTCCCAGAGAGCCTCCCCTTACATCAGAGTCCGCAGAGAGCCTCCCCTTACATCAGGGTCCCCAGAAAGCCCCTCCTTACATCAGGGTCACCAGAGAACCCCCCTTTTACATCAGTGTCCTCAGAGAGCCCCTCCTTACATCAGGGTCCCCAGTGAGCCTCCCTACTTACATCAGGGTCCCCAGAGGGTATCCCCCTACATCAGGGTCCCCAAAGAGCCTCCCCTTACATCAGGGTCCTCAGAGAGCCCCCACTTACACCAGGGTCCCCAGAGAGCCCCCCCTCTGACATTAGTGTCCCCAGGGGGCCCCCTCTTACATCAGTGTCCCCAGAGGGCCCCCTCTTACATCAGTGTCCCCAGAGGGCCCCCTCTTACATCAGTGTCCCCAGAGGGCCCCGTCCTTACATCAGTGTCCCCAGAGGGCCCCGTCCTTACATCAGTGTCCCCAGAGGGCCCCGTCCTTACATTAGTGTCCCCAGAGGCCCCCTTCCTTACATTAGTGTCCCCAGAAAGCCCCCCCTCTTACATTTGGGCCCCCAAACAGCTGACTCCCCCCCTTGCAGAGGTTCCCCTGTACCTGGCTGGTGGAGGTGGGAGGCGGCGATCGGCAGCTATATGGTGTCCACAGGCAGGGGGATCTCCCTGGGGCTAGTAGTTCTATCTCCGAATGTATACAGCGGAGAGGGGAGGGGCCTCTGACCCGGGCATCAGCAACAGTGTTCAAGCAGAGTGAAAGTGAAACTGATACCTGCCTGGGTCAGAGGCCCCTCCCTTCTCCTCTCTACTGTATACACTGAGAGTACTACAAACCCCAGGGAGATCCCGCTGCCCACTCAGGCACCATAGAGCTGCCGATCACCGCCTTCCACCTCCTCCCACCTCTCCTCACTGCCCTCTAAACGGCCAGCCAGAGGTGCAGGGGGGGGATGCTGGGTCTTGGGGCCCCCCCACAGCGGCGGGGCCCTAAGCAGCTTGCATAGTGTGCCTATAGGGCCGATCGGCTCTGCCGGTGAGTGTACTTCAACCAATAGAAAGAAAAAAAACGAATAGAAACCTTTATATACACAATCCTATCCCCACAGAGGAAGGCAAAAAAAAACAATAAAAGCATTATCTGATTTGCTGCAGCAGGAAAAAAAAATATTTCCTGATCCCCCCGGAGACAATTGGATATTTCCTCGATTAACTGGTGTTATTTTGTACAAATGTTGGTATCCAGTTATATTTTGTGCATTCATATAGTTATATAACCTTGTAGAGGTTACTGTACATCAATACTGCTCACTGATTGGTTGCTAGAGGTTATTGAACATCCTTACCACTCACCAAATGGTTGCTAGAGGATACTGCACATTATTACTGCTTACTGATTGGTTGCTAGAGATGACTTCATATCCTTACCGCTCAATGATTCGTTGCAAGAGGTTAGTGCACATCATTACTGCTCACTGATTGGTTACTAAAGGTTATAGCACATCACTGCCTGCAAACCATGGACTGGGGAGGTGAGCGGACCCATCAATAGACATCAATTAACATTTCCTAATCCCCCCCGGAGACAATCAGATATTTCCTGGATTAACTGGTGTTATTATGTACAAATGTTGGTATCCAGTTATATTTCGTGCATTCATATAGTTATATAGTTAACTGCGTTCTAACTATGCATACTGTATAATAAGCAGAGACTATTATAAGAAACTATAAATAAGCAAAACTATTTCCAAGTCCTCCTAGATGAGGGTGGAAAAGAAAATTGTGAGATGATGAATGAGTCAGTTTGGAAAGCGACACCCTCTGAACCCTCATCACCGGCAGTCAGCTTCCCGCGCTACTAAAAAAGAAAGCAGTTTAAACAAGCTGAAGTCAAACTGGAATATCACGTAGCTAATACGCCCTGTGATTTATTCTAAACAGCGGGGTAATTAAATGTTCTTTCAGAAGGTCTGATTCATTAGATTGCGATTAAAAGTAATATACGGTGGAAATAAAGCAGAAATGCCACGCTGAAGTCTTTCAACATCGTACCGAGACTGCCAGTGGAGAGAGGTAGCGTACGCCCATGGCCCGAGCTATGGCCAGCATGGCCCCCTTCTCCAATGGTCGGAGACAATAGGCGTGTTGGTAGTAGACATGTGCAATTGATTTCGTTTTTTTTCGGGTTTTTTTTCGTTATATTAGTTCATTCGTTATCGTACGAATGAACGAACGATTCGCTAAAAATTTTAACGAATCGCTCATATCGAACGAATACGAAAACAACGAAAATCCGAAATAACCAAATCAGAAACAACGAAACTACGAAAGAAGAAAATACGAAAAACTAAAACAGGAACAACGAAAATCAAATTGAACGAAAAAATTCGTACATTCGTAACTTTTTTTTTTTTTTGTTGAATTGGTAATTTTCCGTGTCTCTTACAATGGCGCTGCTTAACGTGCCTCGAATGGATTGAACGAAAAAATTCGTACAACGAAAACAACGAAAATCCGAAATAACCAAATTAGAAACAACGAAACTACGAAAGAAGAAAACCCGAAAAACTAAAACAGGAACAACGAAAATCAAAATGAACGAAAAAATGTGTGCATTCGTAACTTTTTTTTTTTGTTGAATTGGTAATTTTCCGTGTTCCTTACAATGGCGCTGCTTAACATGCCTCGAATGGATTGAACGAAAAAATTCGTACATTCGTAACTTTTATTTTTTTGTTGAATTGGTAATTTTCCGTGTCTCTTACAATGGCGCTGCTTAACGTGCCTCGAATGGATTGAACGAAAAAATTCGTACATTCGTAACTTTTTTTTTTTGTTGAATTGGTAATTTTCCGTGTCTGTTACAATGGCGCTGCTTAACATGCCTCGAATGGATTGAATGAAAAAATTCGTACATTCGTAACTTTTTTTTCGATTCGTAATTTTCCGTGTCTGTTACAATGGCGCTGCTTAACGTGCCTCGAATGGATTGAACGAAAAAAAAATTCGTACATTCGTAACTTTTTTTTTTTTTTCGATTCGTAATTTTCCGTGTCTCTTACAATAGCGCTGCTTAACATGCCTCGAATGGATTGAATGAAAAAATTCGTACATTCGTAACTTTTTTTTTTCGATTCGTAATTTTCCGTGTCTCTTACAATGGCGCTGCTTAACGTGCCTCGAATGGATTGAACGAAAAAATTCGTACATTCGTAACTTTTTTTTTTTTTGTTGAATTGGTAATTTTCCGTGTTCCTTACAATGGCGCTGCTTAACATGCCTCGAATGGATTGAACGAAAAAATTCGTACATTCGTAACTTTTTTTTTTTTTTCGATTCGTAATTTTCCGTGTCTCTTACAATGGCGCCGCTTAACGTGCTTCGAATGGATTGAACGAAAAAATTCGCACATTCGTAACTTTTTTTTTTTCGATTCGTCATTTTCCGTGTCTCTTACAATGGCGCTGCTTAACGTGCCTCGAATGGATTGAACGAAAAAATTCGTACAACGAAAACAACGAAAATCCGAAATAACCAAATTAGAAACAACGAAACTACGAAAGAAGAAAATCCGAAAAACTAAAACAGGAACAACGAAAATCAAAATGAACGAAAAAATTTGTGCATTCGTAACTTTTTTTTTTTGTTGAATTGGTAATTTTCCGTGTTCCTTACAATGGCGCTGCTTAACATGCCTCGAATGGATTGAACGAAAAAATTCGTACATTCGTAACTTTTATTTTTTTGTTGAATTGGTAATTTTCCGTGTCTCTTACAATGGCGCTGCTTAACGTGCCTCGAATGGATTGAACGAAAAAATTCGTACATTCGTAACTTTTTTTTTTTTTGTTGAATTGGTAATTTTCCGTGTCTCTTACAATGGCGCTGCTTAACGTGCCTCGAATGGATTGAACGAAAAAATTCGTACATTCGTAACTTTTTTTTTTTTGTTGAATTGGTAATTTTCCGTGTCTGTTACAATGGCGCTGCTTAACATGCCTCGAATGGATTGAATGAAAAAATTCGTACATTCGTAACTTTTTTTTCGATTCGTAATTTTCCGTGTCTGTTACAATGGCGCTGCTTAACGTGCCTCGAATGGATTGAACGAAAAAATTCGTACATTCGTAACTTTTTTTTTTTTTTCGATTCGTAATTTTCCGTGTCTCTTACAATAGCGCTGCTTAACATGCCTCGAATGGATTGAATGAAAAAATTCGTACATTCGTAACTTTTTTTTCGATTCGTAATTTTCCGTGTCTCTTACAATGGCGCTGCTTAACGTGCCTCGAATGGATTGAACGAAAAAATTCGTACATTCGTAACTTTTTTTTTTTTTGTTGAATTGGTAATTTTCCGTGTTCCTTACAATGGCGCTGCTTAACATGCCTCGAATGGATTGAACGAAAAAATTCGTACATTCGTAACTTTTTTTTTTTTTTCGATTCGTAATTTTCCGTGTCTCTTACAATGGCGCCGCTTAACGTGCTTCGAATGGATTGAACGAAAAAATTCGCACATTCGTAACTTTTTTTTTTTTTTCGATTCGTAATTTTCCGTGTCTCTTACAATGGCGCTGCTTAACGTGCCTCGAATGGATTGAACGAAAAAATTCGTACATTCGTAACTTTTTTTTTTTTTTAGATTCGTAATTTTCCGTGTCTCTTACAATGGCGCCGCTTAACGTGCTTCGAATGGATTGAACGAAAAAATTCGCACATTCGTAACTTTTTTTTTTTTCGATTCGTCATTTTCCGTGTCTCTTACAATGGCGCTGCTTAACGTGCCTCGAATGGATTGAACGAAAAAATTCGTACAACGAAAACAACGAAAATCCGAAATAACCAAATTAGAAACAACGAAACTACGAAAGAAGAAAATCCGAAAAACTAAAACAGGAACAACGAAAATCAAAATGAACGAAAAAATTCGTACATTCGTAACTTTTTTTTTTGTTGAATTGGTAATTTTCCGTGTCTCTTACAATGGTGCTGCTTAACGTGCTCCGAATGGATTGAACGAAAAAATTCGCACATTCGTAACTTTTTTTTTTTTTGATTCGTAATTTTCCGTGTCTCTTACAATGGCGCTGCTTAACGTGCCTCGAATGGATTGAACGAAAAAATTCGTACATTCGTAACTTTTTTTTTTTTTCGATTCGTAATTTTCCGTGTCTCTTACAATGGCGCTGCTTAACGTGCTTCGAATGGATTGAACGAAAAAATTCGTACATTCGTAACTTTTTTTTTTCGATTCGTAATTTTCCGTGTCTCTTACAATGGCGCTGCTTAACGTGCTTCGAATGGATTGAACGAAAAAATTCGTACATTCGTAACTTTTTTTTCGATTCATAATTTTCCGTGTCTCTTACAATGTAATAATAGCATACACATTACATAAAATGATGAATTATGCTCCGATTACGAATCTACGAAAACAATATATAAAAATGTTACGAAAGTACGAATAAATCAATCTAACGAAAGTACGAATGTAACTAAATCTACGAAAATACGAATGCGTCCGAATTTCGAAATAAACGAAAATTAAACTAACAGAGAAACGAATCAACGAAAAAATAACTCTTACGAAAATACGAATCGTTACGAATACGAACACCGACGACTTACGAATTTACGAATCGTTACGAATCAACGGAAACGAAAAAAACGAAACGAAAATAAACAAATTTTTTTTGTTGTGCACATGTCTAGTTGGTAGAGCACTGAACCCAAAACTAGGAAGGATATGGCTTTAGATCTAAATTTAGAAAAGATTCTGCTGCCAGAACAAAAGGGGAGAACTGTGATTGAAGTGCTTCTCTTTTGAAATTTGAAGATGAATTTCTGCACAGTGCATGCAGCTGTAGGTCATATTGAGGACTCGATTTAAAGTGTATCTAAACCCAAGAGCAAAACTGTAATATATTGCAGCTTACAGTTAAGGTTGCCACCTTTTCTTCAAGTCAAACCTTACCCGAACACTTTAACGGCGCACAGCAAATTTTTTTTATTGTATAAATATATTTTGCTATTAAATAACATTTCTAATCATAGTTACACAGTAGGTGAGGTTGAAAAAAGACACAAGTCCATCAAGTCCCTCCTCTGTGTGTGATTATATGTCAGTATTACATTGTATATCCCTGTATGTTGCGGTCGTTCAGGTGCTTATCTGATAGTTTCTTGAAACTATCGATGCCCCCCGCTGAGACCACCGCCTGTGGAAGGGAATTACACATCCTTGCCGCTCTTACAGTAAAGAACCCTCTATGTAGTTTAAGGTTAAACCTCCTTTCTTCTCATTTTAATGAGTGGCCATGAGACTTGTTAAACTGCCTTCTGCGAAAAAAAATTATCAATATTGTGGGGTCACCAGTCCGGTATTTATAATTTAAAATCATATCCCCTCTCAAGCGTCTCTTCTCCAGAGAGAATAAGTTCAGTGCTCACAACCTTTCCTCATAAATAATATCCTCCAGACCTTTTATTAGCTTTGTTGCCCTTCTTTGTAGTCGCTCCATTTCCAGTACATCCTTCCTGAGGACTGGTGCCCAGAACTGGACAGCATACTCCAGGTGCGGCCGGACCAGAGTCTTGTAGAGCGGGAGAATTATCGTTTTATCTCTGGAGTTGATCCCCTTTTTAATGCCAATATTCTGTTTGCTTTGTTAGCAGCAGCTTGGCATTGCATGGCATTGCTGAGCCCATCATCTACTAGGACCCCCAGGTCCTCTTCAATCCTAGATCCCCCCCCCAGAGGTTCTCCCCCCCAGTCTATAGATTGCATTCATATTTTTTCCACCCAAATGCATTATTTTACATTTTTCTACATTGAACCTCATTTGCCATGTAGTTGCCACCACATTAATTTGTTCAGATCTTCTTGCAAGGTTTCCACATCCTGCGGAGAAGTTATTGCCCCGCTTAGCTTAGTATCCTCCGCAAATACAGAGATTGAACTGTTTCCCCCATCCCCATCCTCCAGGTCGTTTATGAACACATTAAATAGGATTGGTCCCAGCACAGAACCCTGGGGGATCCCACTACCCACCCCGGACCATTCCGAGGACTCCCCATTTATCACCACCCTCTGAACTCGCCCTTGCAGCCAGTTTTCAATCCATGTACTCACCCTATGGTCCATGTACTCACCCTATGGTCCATGTACTCACCCTATGGTCCATGTACTCACCCTATGGTCCATGTACTCACCCTATGGGCCATGTACTCACCCTATGGTCCTTCAATCCATGTACTCACCCTATGGTCCATGTACTCACCCTATGGTCCATGTACTCACCCTATGGTCCATGTACTCACCCTATGATCCATGTACTCACCCTATGGTCCATGTACTCACCCTATGGTCCATGTACTCACCCTATGGTCCATGTACTCACCCTATGGTCCATGTACTCACCCTATGATCCATGTACTCACCCTATGGTCCATGTACTCACCATATGGGCCATGTACTCACCCTATGGTCCTTCAATCCATGTACTCACCCTATGGTCCATGTACTCACCCTATGGTCCATGTACTCACCCTATGGTCCATGTACTCACCCTATGATCCATGTACTCACCCTATGGTCCATGTACTCACCCTATGGTCCATGTACTCACCCTATGGTCCATGTACTCACCCTATGGTCCATGTACTCACCCTATGATCCATGTACTCACCCTATGATCCATGTACTCACCCTATGGTCCATGTACTCACCCTATGGTCCATGTACTCACCCTATGATCCATGTACTCACCCTATGATCCATGTACTCACCCTATGGTCCATGTACTCACCCTATGGTCCATGTACTCACCCTATGGTCCTTCAATCCATGTACTCACCCTATGGTCCATGCCAACGCACCTTATTTTGTACTGTAAACGTTTATGGGGAACTGTGTCAAATGCTTTAGCAAAATCCAGATACACCATATGAAGTTAATAACAAGAGTTCCCCTTTACATCAGAATCCACAGAGTTCCCTTTCGCTGTAATGCCCCGTACACACGGTCGGATATTCCGATGGGAAAAGTCCGATCGGACCCTGTTGTCGGAAAATCCGCCCGTGTGTGGGCTCCATCAGACTTTTTCCGGATCCTGCTCTCAAATTTTCCGACAACAAAATCCGATCGGACTTTTTCCGATCGTGAGTAGAGAATTCCGACGGACAAAGTGCCACGCATGCTCAGATCAATTTACGAGACCAAATCTATTGGCGACTGGCCTCTACGTAGTTCCGTCCTACGCAACGAACATCACCACGTTCGGAATGATCGTATTTTCCGACAACTTTGTCCGACCGTGTGTATGCAACACCAGTGTCGGCCAAAATCCGTCGGATTTTGTGGTCGGAATTTCCGACCGTGTGTACGGGGCATAAGGGGGGACTCTGCAGACTCTGATGTAAGGGAGAGCTCTGGGGCCTCTAACATAAGGGATGCTCTGAGAACCCTGATTTAAGGGGAAACACTGAGATGTACGGAGAATCTGATGTAAGGGGAAACACTGGCTTCTGGTGTAAAGGGGAACTCTGATGTAAGGGGTGCTCTGAGAACCCTGATTTGCCTTAGTGTACTCACTCAGAGGCAGGAGAGAGAAGGTGGAGACTTCAGTCACAGACAGGGATGGATGGTGAGCTCACTCACCCCTTGGCAGTCAGCGCCTCTCATCAGGATGTATCTGAGGCTGCTGGACTTCAAATTTCTGTCCCAAACTTTCCTTTTCTAAAGGCACAGCGCTGAGGATTGGAGTGTGGGCAGACACAGAGGGGTAGGGGTGGGTAGAAGAGGTGCAGATCTAGCCCTCTCCCCTCTCCCATCTGTGTGTGTGTTTGGGGGAGGGGATTGTTAGTGCTGGCTTTGGGCAGTGTCAGCCATGTACTGGCCATCGGGACTATCGGGAGTTTCTCGGTGGGCCGATGGCTCAGTGGGCCGGTTTCAGTGACCGCCACCTCCCTCTGGTCCGGGTTTGTCCAGCCGGACGGCATGGGAGAGACCTGTCAAAGTGGGCCAGTCTGGATGAAGTCCAGGCCAAATTTTTGTTCCAGTCCAGCCCTGGGCAGTGTGAAGGAGTGTAACAGACACTCTCAGCTTAGACAACTGCAGCCAGCAACCCTGCTGGGAAGCCATGATCCATTCTGAATAATGTGTAAGGCAGTCTGAAACCCGGGCGCATGATTCCAAACCCGAACTGTCCGGGTGAATCCTGGACAGGTGGCAACCCTACTTACAGTCTTTGGGAAAGGAATGCCCAACAAGTTCATACAGAAGGGGTATTCTTTGGGGGCTCCAAAGAACTCTAATCGTCCCTTCCTCGTAGATGGAATATAGTTATTAAAAGTATTGTCTCCGCAGCAAAAACTCTAATGCCCCGTACACACGGTCGGATGTTCCGACCGTGTGTATGCCCATCTGTCTTTTTCTGTCGGAATTTCCGACGGACTTTGGATTGAGAACCTGTTCTCAATTTTTCCGACGGAAAACCTTTCTATCGGATTTTCCGATCGTGTGTATGCAATTCCGACACGCAAAATTCCGACGCATGCTTGGAAACAATTCGACGCATGCTCGGAAGCATTAAACTTCCCTTTTATAGTGCTGTTGAACGCGTTGTATGCCGCTGTGTTACTGATCGTCAGAATTTGGTGTGACCGTGTGTAGGCAAGACAGTTTGAGCGAAATTCCATCGTAATTCCGACGGGAAAACCATCAGAGCTTTTTCCGGCGAGAATTCCGACCGTGTGTACGTGGCATAAGAAGTGTGGAGAAAGTGAGAGCGCCACAATTTCAGAGTAAGTCCAGTCAATCTTTATTTGACACTACAGAACGTCACAAGAAAAAGGAGTCTGCCGGACCGATGACCCACAAAGGTACAGTTAAGCCCCATACACACGGTCGGATTTTCCAACGGAAAATGTCCTATCGGACCATGTTGTCGGAAATTCCGACCGTGTGTGGGCTCCATCGGACATTTTCCATCGGATTTTCCGACGCGCAAAGTTGTATCTCCTGCTCTCAAATTTTCCGACAACAAAGTCCTATCAGACTTTTTCCAATCGTGTGTAGCGAATTCCGACGGACAAAGTGCCACGCATGCTCAGATCACATTACAAGACCAAAGCTATTGGCTACTAGCCTCTACGTAGTCCCGTCGTACGAAACGAACGTCACCACGTTCAGAATGATCGGATTTTCCGACAACTTTGTCCGACCGTGTGTACGCAACACCAGTGTCGGACTAAATCCGTTGGAAAAAATCCGATGGATTTGGTGGTCGGATTTTCCGACCGTGTGTACGGGGCATAAGTGTAAATGTCCAAACTGGGCCCAAAGTGTCAATATATTGACTGGCTGTCATTATTTTCCAGCACTGCCTTAAGGCAGGGCAAAACATTGTTGTGATTGTTGTGAGGCCCAAAGCAGCTGCCTCATACTTGCCAACTATCCCAGTTTAAATTCCCTTGTCCCTTGAATTTTAGTCCTGTGCTGTGACCCGATATCTCAGTGTGAAGTGCTGCTGTTAATGCTGCCCAGCTCTGCCCTATTGTGTACAGGTGACTCACCTGCAGACCCTGTGTTTACATGTAAATAACACCAGCATTCATATGTAAATAGCTGAGGCCGGCATTGATATGTAAATAAAGGCGGCATTCATATGTATATTATGCCCCCCTGCAGTGAGGAGAAGATGTGCTGTAACATATAGCAACCAATCAGTGAGCAGTATTACTGTACAGTAATCTCTAGCATCCAATCAACAAGCAGAAATCATGTGCTGTAACCTCTAGAAATGAATCAGTGAGCCTTAATGTGTGCTGTAACCTCTAGCAACCAGTCAGTAAGCGGTAATGATACACTGTAACCTCTAGCAACCAGTCAGTAAGCGGTATGTTACACTGTAACCTCTGGCAACTCTTGCTGCCTGATCTGATATAATAAACTGATTTTAAGTCTAGCTGCTATTTATTGTCTCAGAGCAGGTGGAGAACAAAATTGCATGGGGAGAAGAATTTTTGTTGCCCAGGGTCCAATCAATATTAAAGATGGCCCTGGCCTTAACCCTCTTGGACATGGAGGTCACCAGAGCTTCACAGGTTGTCACTGGAGTCGTCTTCCCCTCCTCCATGATGACATCACGGAGCTGGTGGCTGTTGGAGACCTTGCGCTCCTCCACCTTCCGTTTGAGGATGTCCCACAGATGCCCAATAGGGTTTAGGTCAGGAGACATGCTTGGTCAGTCCATCACCTTTACCCTCAGCTTCTTTAGCAAGGCAGTGGTGGTCTTGGAGGTGTGTTTGGAGTTGTTATCATGTTGGAATACTGCCCTGCGGCCCAGTCTCTGAAGGGAGAGGATCATGCTCTGCTTCAGTATGTCACAGTACATGTTGGCATTCATGGTTCCCTCAATGATCTGTAGCCCCCCAGTGCCGGCAGCACTCATGCAGCCCCCGACCATGACACTCCCACCACCATGACACTCCCACCACCATGCTTGACTGTAGACAAGACACACTTGTCTTTGTCCTCCTCACCTGGTTGCCCCCACACACGCTTGTCACCATCTGACGCCAAATACGTTTATCTTGGTCTCATCAGACCACAGGACGTGGTTCCAGTAATCCGTGTCCTCAGTCTGCTTGTCTTCAGCAAACTGTTTGCGGTCTTTCTTGTGCATCATCTTTAGAAGAGGCTTCCTTCTGGGACGACAGCCATGCAGACCAATTTGATGCAGTGTGCGGCGTATGGTCTGAGCACTGACAGGCTGACCCCCCACCCCTACAACCTCTGCAGCAATGCTGGCAGCACTCATACGTCTATTTCCCAAAGACAACCTCTGGATATGACGCTGAGCACGTGACTCAACTTCTTTGGTGGACCATGGCGAGGCCTGTTCTGAGGGGAACCTGTCCTGTTATACCGCTGTATGGTCTTGGCCACTGTGCTGCAGCTCAGTTTCAGGGTCTTGGCAATCTTCTTATAGCCTCGACCATCTTTATGTAGAGCAACAATTTTTTTTTTTCAGATCCACAGATAGTTCTTTGCCATGAGGTGCCATGTTGTACCTCCAGTGACCAGTATGAGAGAATGAGAGCGATAACACCAAATTTAACACACCTGCTCCCCATTCACACCTGAGACCTTGTAACACTAACGAGTCACATGACACCGGGGGGAGGGGAAATGGCTAATTGGGCCCAATTTGGACATTTTCACTTAGGGGTGTACTGACTTTTGTTACCAGCGGTTTAGACATTAATGTTAATTTTCCTCCCACTGACACCAATGATGGGTACAAATGCGGCAGCTGGTCGGCATGGTGGATTATAGTATTAATTTCGTTTTATGTGGCATTAATTGCAGTTATTGGTAATTTTATTGTTGCTGTGTCTTGTTATTGTGATTTTTTCTGTTGTCCTCGTTGAATGCAACTGTAATTTCCCTTTGGGATTAATAAAGTATTCTGAATCTGAATGTGATCTAGGGGGGTAACAAGGGGAAGCAGAGAGGATACTCGATATACCGTAGGTTTTATTTGTTTACATTCCTTGTAATTGGAATACAAGTGACAATTTTTTTTTTTTAAAGAACAGTCTAAAAATAAAAAGTAAAATAAATAATAATAATTTTTTTTTTTTTTTAAAACGCGCCCCGTCCGGCCGAGCTTGCGCACAGAAGCGAACGCATACGTGAGTAGCGCCCGCATATGCAAACGTGTGTTCTAACCACACATGTGAGGTATCGCCGCGATCGGTCGAGAGAGCAAAAATTCTAGCCCTCCTCTGTAACTCGTTTTGAGTTACAGAGGAGGGCTAGAATTTTTGCTCTCTCGACCGATCGCGGCGATACCTCACATGTGTGGTTAGAACACACGTTTACATATGCGGGCGCTACTCACGTACTACAGGTTGCATGTTTTATGCAACCTGTAGAATTTTTTTTAAAACATCACCTATGGAGATTTGTAAGGGTAAAAGTTTGTCCCCATTCCAAGAGCGGGCGCAATTTTGAAGCGTGGCATGACTGGTATCAATTTGCTCGGCGTAACATCATCTTTCATAATATAAAAAAAAATTGGGTCAACTTTACTGTTGTTTTATTTTTTAGTTAAAAAAAGTGTATTTTTTCCCCCCAAAAAAGTGCGCTTGTAAGACCGCTGCACAAATACGGTGTGACAGAAAGTATTGCGAAGACCGCCATTTTATTCTCTTGGGCGTTAGAAAAAAATATATATGATGTTTGGGGTTCAAGGTAATTTTCTAGCAAAAAAAAAAAACAACTGTTTTAAACCAGTAAACACCAAATCTCAAAACGATGTCCTGTCCTTAAAGTGGGGTTTCCCCCAAAAAATAAAAAAAATAAATAGCTGAAAATTCCTAAAAATATTTAAAAAAAAAAATAATAATGTTTTACTTACCTTTAAATGGCTGTTGCTAGGGGGTCCCTCGTAGTCTGCCTCCTTCAGTGCCTGGGCTGGTGACATCACGTCCCCTTGGCGTGATGTCACCTGAGACACGTGACAGGTCCCAGATGACTGTGTGGCGTATCGCAGCGCCGCATGCGCAGTGGGTGCCCAGCTGTGAAGCCACAGCTGGGTGCCCACAGTAAGAATGCTGGCGCCGCGAGAGGGGAACGAGGGGAGGTTACGTTCCCCCGCATCGCTGGACCCTGAGACAGGTAAGTGTCTGATTATTAAAAGTCAGAAGCTGCAGTATTTGTAGCTGCTGATCTTTAAATTTTTTTTTTTTTTTTTTTTAAGGGGCACCCCACTTTAAGTGGTTAAATTAGCTTGAATGGTGCTATAGTGATGTATATACTATGTATTATGCCCCATGACCACAAGATGGCGCTACATCCAGGCAATACTGTGTTATTAGAGGAACCTTTTATGTATTATTCGATCTATTTTACGATCCACGTGTCCGCCAGTAATTAGTTACCATTTAGTAGCTTTTTACTACGGATATAAGTATTTCATTTGTTTAATTTTTTGCTGTGAAACGTAGTTTCAACCAATTGTAGCGGCTTCCCCCATAGCCGCGATCGTCTTCCCGACATTGGAACGCAGCTCATTTCCGCCACCCACTTACTCTGTCCCAAATATATAAAGCGTTTGCGCGTCCGTCAAGCCATGTGAGCGTATCGCCTTTTATCACAATAAACGTATTTTGATACACTGCGCCATGCAGTCTCTTTGCATTTTCATGGGATGGAATAATCTATGGTGGTGATTACTGGAGTATCAGGAGAAGAAAAGCGGAGACCGGGTTAGTTACACCTGAGCTCCTGGTTGGGATGTACGGAGATTGAAGGGTGTCAGTTTTTATCCAACGCCAGTGTGACCTTTGTGACGAGGGTCCACTAAGGAGGGTAAGAGGCAGTGTGATCTTTGTGACAAGGGTTCACTAAGGAGGGTAAGAGGCAGTGTGATCGGGTGCCGGTTTCCGCCTCTTTTACCTTCTGTTAACCACCTTTGATGTGAAGCGTATTGAACACCATCTTTGGATTGACTTCTTATGGATTCATTGATTTTTATAAAGCGCTGCACCAAATCTCTAATCTTTTAATTATTATTCTAGTTGCTTTTCATTCAGTTATACATTAATATAGTCGTGGATATATCTACTTTTTGACACCAATGATGGGGGCACTAGTCCTCCCAATGATGGGGGCACTAGTCCTCCCAATGATGGGGGCACTAGTCCTCCCAATGATGGGGGCACTAGTCCTCCCAATGATGGGGGCACTAGTCCTCCCACTGACACCAATGATGGGGGCACTAGTCCTCCCACTGACACCAATGATGGGGGCACCAGTCCTCCCACTGACACCAATGATGGGGGCACCAATCCTCCCACTGACACCAATGATGGAGGCACCAATCCTCCCACTGACACCAATGATGGGGGCACTAATCCTCCCACTGACACCAATGATGGGGGCACAAGTCCTCCCACTGACACCAATGATGGGACACTAGTCCTCCCACTGATACCAATGATTGTACACTACTCCTCTGACCGATACCAATGCTGGGGCACTATTCCTCCCACTGATACAAATGATGGGGCACTATTCCCCCCCCTCCCCACTGACACCA
Organism: Lithobates sylvaticus; assembly: GCA_028564925.1. NCBI lineage: Eukaryota > Metazoa > Chordata > Amphibia > Anura > Ranidae > Lithobates > Lithobates sylvaticus. The sequence continues at coordinate 9,620,988 of CM053031.1, read as the reverse complement.
ATGATGGGGCATGGTTTACTCCCACTTGATGCTAGGGCACTTCTTCCACTGGCCACAGTCCGGCCCCCTTAAAATTTGGAAGGATAGTAAAGTGTCCCTTTGTTTAAAAAGTTTGGAGACCCCCCCTGGCCTAAAGTGGTTGTAAACCCGACATATACCCCGGGAAGTGACTGGCCTCAGCTGATAATCCTAAAGTTGCTGCTTTCTCTCTGATGGATTGGTTTTGTTTTTGAAGACTTACAATGGCCTGTTTCACTTGCATAGACATCTCCTTTGAACGTACGATGTAGGTTCACAGCAAGAGATTGCAAATACCACAATTAGAATCAAATCCGGACCTTTTACCTGCTTAATTGATGAAGAAATAAAGCTTCGAATTCAATTGTCCAATTATTTTTGGTCCCTTGAAGAAAAAAAAAAAAAGGGCGGATGGCTATAAGAGCTGTAATTCCTAAACCCTTCCTCCGATTTGGCTGTACATACCCTCAAATTAAACCCGAGTGTGTCGTCTTCAGCCCATCGCCATTATATAACTGTAGCTTGAATAGGTTTGGCAAATACTTGAAAAAATAAAAAAAAAGTATGTGTGTGTATGCATGCGTATATATATATATATATATATATATATATATATATATATATATATATAATATATATACACACACACACACACACACATACACACGTACGTGTGTGTGTGTGTGTGTGTGTGTGTGTGTGTGTGTGTGTGTGTGTGTGTGTGTGTGTGTGTGTGTGTGTGTGTGTGTACTCACACACACAAAAGTAAGTACACCCTTCACATATTTGTAAATCTTCTTCTATCTTTTCATGTGACAACACTGAAGAAATGACACTTGTCTACAATGTAAAGTAGTGAGTGTACAGCTTGTATAACAGTGTAAATTTGCCGTCCCCTGAAAATAACTCAACACACAGCCATTAATGTCTAAACCGCTGGCAACAAAATTCAGTACACCCCTAAGTGAAAATGTCCAGTGGCGATCAAATACCAAAAGAAAAAGTTCTATTTGTGTGAAAAAAATTATAGATTTAATTTGGGTACAAAGTTGCATGACCATGCAATTGCCAGTTAAAGTACATCAGTGGGGAATAGCAAAAAAATGGCCTGGTCATGAAAGGGGGGGGGGGTAAACAATTCTGCCGCTCAAAGTGGTTAAAACCCATCTCCAGCTTTATGCCCACCTCCCATCCTCTGAGCTTGCCGTCCTTCACCCCATAAAGTGCCATCTTGTGCACGAGGTGACTTGGGACAGCTCTGGATTGAGGGAATTAAAACAATATTTATTTTTATTCTGCCATGTCGCATTCCTTTCCGTCCTCACAAACCGAAGGTCCTGGAACAAACCCATAAATTGGACTACAGAGTTTTATCGCTAAAGCTGTTACAAACCTTGTTAAGTCAGATTTTTATTTTTATTTTGCAAACACTGCTCATAAAAAAAATAAAAAATAAAATAACACACTGCAAAGCCTTTACAATTTTGTACAAATAAGGTTTATTGCATTTCATAAAGATTCCAGTTGTAGAAGGTTTCTGTACAACAGCAATATAGCCAGTGCAAAATATGCTTTTTCCCATCACAGGTACAAAAATTGGCAGTAACTGGTTCAGTCAGAGCTCCATTCAGCAGTACAGACTTTCACTCCAATCTAATTGCATAGAAAAAAAAAAAAAGAAGAAGTGTAGAAAGGCAAAAAAATAAAATAAAAATTAAAAACGCAAAGAGCCCAATGCAGCTAAAGAGCCCCCCAGACACCCCTACAGCGTGCAGAAAGTCAATCACTGGAAAACTACGAACGTTTAATGAAAGTCACAACAACAAAAAAAATTATCGGAGCATTTCCATATTTAATTTTAATCGCAGCTTGACGCATAGCAACACATGGAGAGAAGGCACTGATTATAGATCAGATATAGGAGCCCATGTATAAAGATCTGTACAATAATCTGCTTATCAAAATGAAAGTACGGGGGTCAGTTCACTAAAGCATTCTTGAAGGGAGAGGCCAAATTATTACCAGCAGTCTCCCTGTAGCTGATCTTTTCCCCCCCATTACTGTACTTTAGCATTGGCCACATGGAGGCAGCCATCTTGGTAGATGAGCAGGGCTTTGCTTCGTCAAGTCGGAGATGCCCCCCCCCCCCCCAATGAGTGTTTTGATAACTGAAGGATAAGGGGGGGTTGAGGAACCACAGACCCACCTAATGAATGCAGCCAAAGCAGGGAGATCCTTGCACTGCACGTCTTCAGGTACAGCTTCCTCTCCAGCAAGAACAATGGAAAAAAAAAAAAAACCCCACTGTTCTGATCTTTATATGCAGGCCCTTTACAATGAAACGAAATTGCACTCAGTCCTGCTGAGTGTCCATCTCATCCAACGTAAAGAGGTTCTTAAAATCTCTATAAAGGCAAAGCGAAAAAAAAAAAAAAAAAAAAAAAAGACAGAACACTTCACAAAAAGCTACAAATTCAGTGGCTCAATAATAGCTTTTTTTTTTAATGAAAATTACCCATCACCATAGATCCCCTCCCACCCCCGCCGCAGCCACTTCCCACCAGCAATCGGTTTAAGGAAATTGTGCAGTCTCGCAGTTAAGTGATCTTAATGGGCAATTCAGCAGTGTTAGTATGTGACCAGCACAGTGAGGGGTTGTGGGACGATAGCGCAGCTTCACATTATACAGAAAACAAGCAGCCAATCTGAACAGCAATCCCGAATTTGGATCCCCGTTTTTTTTTTTTTTTTTTTTTTTTTTTTTTTAGCAGATAGGCAATAAAAGTTCCCCTAGGAATCACCTTGTTTAGAATCTGGGCTAAGGCCGACGTTGGCGACTAAAGTATTGCATTGGAAAGAACTTCCCAATTGTTAGAGAGAACAAATTTTAAACATAAAAAAAATGAATGCCACCATTACATGGTGTTTACACAGTTTTGGTGTATTTGAGATATTAGCCGATCCCCAATAATCAGAAGGAACTGGTAACATGACTTCCAGCGAGTGTGCACAGAGATCCGCCACGCCTCAATCCTGAATTGATAGCTACCAGTACAAAAAAAAAAAAAGACAACGAGAGCACATAAAAGATTAAAAAGGTGGAGTAACTAAGTTGTAGCAACTGCAAATTTTTTTCTCTTTTTTTTTTTGTGAAAAGCAGGCTCTCATTACCTGCTACAATGCATCATTTGTGCATAAAGAGCAAACAAAAAAAAAAAAAAAAAAAAGCTTATAGAAAAAGGGCACTTTTCTGCTTCAAAGAACTTCAGGAACAAAAGTCCACTAGGTAGGAGCAAAGTGAAGTATTACAATGTGCTTTACACTTCAGCTGAACAAAAAAAAACGCCACACTTGGACCGCTTTTCACACTGGGGGCATTTTGCAGGCACTATAGCGTTAAAAAATGGGGGCCTGCAAACCGCCGTAAAACAGCTACTCCAGTGTGAAAGCCCGCGGTGCGCTGGCAGGGCGTCAGAAAAAAGTCCTTACGGTTTGGGGCTTACAGTTGCTCTTCTAAACGTTGGTCTAGCTCAGTGATGGCGAACCTTTTTGAGCCCAAGTGCCCAAACTGAAATAAATATGTTGGTTTTGTGTTGCAAAGTGCCAACACGGCAATTTGCGAGAGAGAGGGGGGCAGAGATATGCTGAAAGAGAGAGGGAACAATGAGAGGGAGAGGGGCTGAGAAAGAGGGGAGAGGGAACAAAGAGAGGGGGGCTGAGAGAGACAGAGAGAGGGGGGCTGAGAGAGACAGGGAGAGGGGGGCTGAGAGACATATGCTGAAAGAGGGAGGGAGGATGAGAGAGATATGCTGAAAGAGGGAGGGAGGATGAGGGAGATATGCTGAAAGAGGGAGGGAGGATGAGAGAGATATGCTGAGAGAGGGAGGGAGGATGAGAGAGATATGCTGAGAGAGGGAGAGGGAGAGGGAGAGAGAGAGAGAGAGAGAGAGAGAGAGAGAGAGAGAGAGAGAGAGAGAGACAGAGGGATGGGGGCTGAGAGAGAGAGAGAGAGGACACAGAGGGATGGGGGCAGAGAGAGAGAGAGAGAGAGAGAGAGAGAGAGAGAGAGAGAGAGAGAGAGAGAGAGAGAGAGAGAGAGAGAGAGAGAGAGAGAGAGAGAGAGAGAGAGAGAGAGAGAGAGAGAGAGAGAGAGAGAGAGACCTCCAGCTGTCCTGAAGCCTCTTGTGTGCCCACAGAGATGGCTCTGCGTGCCATAGGTTCGCCATCACTGGTCTAGCTGCTCAGCACCCTCCTTGTGAACCTGCAGTTCTTATCCGAAAAGGCCACTCCTTTGCTACATTATTTACATGCAACTAGCTTGCACAGTGCATCAATTCTACAACTTCATAATCTCATATCTACATTCGATATTCTAGTAGTGTCTTAAGGCCGTTTTAAGGGGGGAATAAAAAGCTGGAGCCGAGTAAGGCGTCGTTTGCCAATAGCAGCCAGATTCTGCAATATAATTTTTACCTGGTTTAGCTCCAAAAATGGTTGCTATGGGCAACTGCCTTATACCTTGGTTCCTAGCTTTTTATAGACGTCAGCCTTGGGATGTCATGGTTACTCTGGCAGTACAGAGACCGTCGAAACATCTGACTTCAAAAGGCCACCTCTGAATGAGTCCCGGTGGAGTCCCACCGGTACAATAAAAAAAAAAAAAAATACAAAAATTTAATTTAGAAACCTCGGTTCTTACAAGCCTCGGTTTTTTTTTTTTTAATACATAGGCCGCTGTAAAATTTATTCCAGTAATGATCATAGGAAAACGCTTTTAAAAAGACATGAAATTTCTCATGCGGCAAGCAAATGTTTTTTTTCACAGGACTCCAGCGCTGAGAAAGCTTTTTCGATATTCTAATATTTACATTCTCACACGTTCCAGATGCTGGACTGAGCATAGACAAGACTGGCATAGAAATATTTACAAGTGAAACCGGTACAGCTCAAAATCACGCGGGAATTCCTGGACAAAAGCTCGCCGAGAAACATTTTAAACCCCAAATAAATGCAGAATTCCTCTTCCATAGAAATTTTACACGGAGGCCCTTTTTTTTTTTTTTGTTCACTGGCCGTGTAATACTCTACTGCGGGTGGTCCGAAAATCATCTTGTGCAATCCAGTCGTTTCATTTTAGAATGATGTGATATCCAGAACCGTTTTCAGCTAGGAAAAAATAAATAAATACATACAGCACCATTAATCTCTCATAAGCAAAAAGGAAAAACAAACATGTCGTCATTCTTGCATCCTCTGTATAATGGTTTTGCACAGAACAGCCCCAATCGTCCTCTTCCAAGGTCCCCCATCGGCACTCCTGGCTCCTCCCCTTCCCCCTGAGCGCCCTTCATAGCAAGTCGCTTGCAATGGGCGCACTCGTGCATGCTTGCTCTCGGACCGGCAAACAGACCGTGGCTCGGCCCCACCCCCCCGCCCCCTCCTCTCTGGCTGTGATTGACAGCAGCGGAGAATTAGGAGAGTCTCTACCTTTGTGCATATCACTGGATCGGGGTCTTGCTCAGGTAAGTATGTGTGTGTGTGGTTTGGGGTACAACATATTGAAGGTTTTTTTTTTTTTTTTTTACACTAATGCAAAGCATGTATTAAGGTAAAAAAAAAAAAAAAAAATCCTACTGCCTATACAACCACTTTAACCACTTCAGCCCCAGACCAATTGGCAGCCAAAGGACCAGGCCCCTTTTTGCGATTCGGCACTGCGTCACTTTAACTGATAAATTGCGCGGTCGTGCGACGTGGCTTCCAAACAAAATTGACGTCCTTTTTTTTCCCACAAATAGAGCTTTCTTTTGGTGGTATTTGATCCCCCCTGCGGTTTTTATTTTTTGCGCTATAAACAAAAATAGAGTGACAATTTTGAAAAAAAATGCAATATTTTTTGCTTTTTGCTATAATAAATATCCCCAAAAAATATATAAAAAGTTTTTTTTTTTCCTCAGTTTAGGCCGATACGTATTCTTCTACATATTTTTGGTAAAAAAAAAAAATTTGCAATTACCAATTATTGATTGGTTTGCGCAAAAGTTATAGAGTTTACAAAATAGGGGATAGTTTTATAGCATTTTTATAAATTTTTTTTTTTTTTTTTTTTTTTTTTACTAGTAATGGCGACGATCAGTGATTTTTATTGTGACTGACATTATGGCGGACACATCGGACATTTTTGACACATTTTTGGGACCATTGTCATTTATACAGCAATCAATGCTATTTAAATGCATTGAATCCTGTATAAATGACACATGCAGTGAAAGAGTTAACCACTAAGGGGAGGGGTTATGGGCTGTGACGTGTGTGGGTTTTTTTACATTAGGGGGCGGGGCTGACGTCATTGATCGGCTTTCCCGATGACCGGGAACAGCCGATCAATGACAGGCAGAGTAGGAAGCACGGGGAGAGGTTTGTTTACACAGACCTCTCCCCGTTCTTCAGCTCCGTAACCCGATCGCGGGACACCAGCGGCGATCGGGTCCGCTGGTCCCGCGGCCAGGCAATTAAAGGGCCCCGTACCGGTACGTGGTTTTGCCTGGCCGTGCCATTCTGCTGACGTATAAATGCAGTGGGCGGTCGGGAAGCGGTTAATATACGTCCAGTACCAGCAGAGTTTTTCAGCACATTTTTTTGTGCTGAAAAGGCCCCCCTCGGCTTATACTCGAGTCAAATACTATTCTGCAGCAGAGAACAACATTTTCCGACCCGGGGTTTTGGGGTTCCTAGCACCAAGTGGCCCCGAGATACGGGGCCCCAAAGTGGGTCAACTGTGTTTATCTGCAGCAATGTCATTTCAGGACCCTTTGGGTCCAGAGACCCCAAATTTTGGCTGCAGCTAGGGGGCATATAGGAACCCTTAACTACCAAGTTCGGGGGAACTACGGCTGCAAATGGGCACAGTGAGGCTGCAAATGGGCATTGGTGACCCTCTTTTACACTTACAGTAGCTGCACATTTCTCACCCTAGGCTTATACTCGAGTCAATAAGTTTTCCCATTTTTTTGTGGTAAAACTAGGTGCCTTGGCTTATATTCGGGTCGGGTTATACTCGAGTATATATACGGTAATTTATAACCTCCCTCTTCCCTTCTAGATCATGTCCCAGCAAAAATAATGGTTAGACCAGTGGCGTACCTAGGGTATGGCAGCCATGGCAAGTACCATGGGCGCCATGGGGGGGGGGGGGGCGCAAAAAAGCCAGCCCGCACAAGAAATAGAGTTTGACTCCCACCCGTCCTCTTTCGGCCGCCTCCCACACTAATCCAATCCCTGGTGCCACGACTGGCCTGCTGGAGCGCAGCGCCGGAGCAAAATACATCAGGGAGTGAGCAGGGAAGCTACAGGTGCCCAGGCGCCCCCCATGATGGCCGATGAGTTGGCTCTGGCCAGAGTGAGCGCCCGGGTCACCTACGTAGCCATAGAGTAACTAGCGGAGGCGGAGCCTAAGGCTCCGCCTACCCTCCTCTGCGCAGCGGCTTTAGTGTCTCTTCTCGGCGGTCTCCCGGGACTGTGTGACAGTGTGACTGTGACGTGCTGATGGTGCTGTGACGTCACGTGGTCAGTGAGGACTTGAAGAAGAACATGGAGGCTGGAGACCAGGAGAAGAAGAATGAGACACCAGACGGAGAAAAAACAATTGGAACCCCCCCCCCAAGCAGCAGCAGCAGGTACTGTAACTAGTCGTGTACAGCAGCACAGTCTCATCATCATCATGTGTACTGTGTAGCAGTAACCAGCAAAGTAATCAAATATATGCTCAATTTGGATTAAATAAATATGCTTAGCTATAGATATAATAAAGTGTAATAAAAGTGATTTGTGCAACAGCAGGTACTACTTGCACAAATCACTTTTATTACACTTTATTTATAATATCTATTGCTATGCATATTTATTTAATCCATATTGAGCATATATTTGGTTGGCTACTTGCTTCTGCTTGGGCCTGACACACACACACACACAATTGCACATGATGATGACTTAGACCTCTTTAACACTGAGCCGCCCCGGGCATCAGTGGTAAAGCGGCGCTATTTTTAGCGTCACTTTACCGTCATTTTAGCAGCGCTATTCAGCCAAAAGGGGGTTAAATCCACCCACAAAATGCCGCTGCAGCAGCGTTTTGCCGGTGGTATGGCAGCGCTACCCCATTGTTTTTAATGGGCAGGAGCGGTGAAGGAGCGGTGTATTCACCGCTCCTCCACCGCTACAAAGTAGCTGCTGGCAGGACTTTTTGTGACACCCTGCCAGCGCAGCTCCCCAGTGTGAAAGCACTTGGGCTTTCACACTGGGTTTGCAGATGAGGCTTTTCTCAGGCGCTATGCTAGCGCTATTTTTAGCGCTGTAGCGCCTGAAAAACGCCTCCAGTGTGAAAGGGGTCTTAAAGTCATCATGTGCGATTTTGCGTGTGTGCGTGTGATCCTACTCCCTCTCTACCTATGTACAGTGTCAGAGACGCTGGCGCAGCATTTATGGGTGCTGATGTTATGTTACTGCATTTATGGGTGCTGATGTTACCGTATTTATGGGTGCTGATGTTATGTTACCGTATTTATGGGTGCTGATGTTACCGCATTTATGGGTGCTGATGTTACCGCATTTATGGGTGCTGATGTTACCGCATTTTGGGTGCTGATGTTACCGCATTTTTGGGTGCTGATGTTACCGCATTTTGGGTGCTGATGTTACCGCATTTTTGGGTGCTGATGTTATGTTGCCGTATTTATGGGTGCTGATGTTATGTTACCGCATTTTTGGGTGCTGATGTTATGTTGCCGTATTTATGGGTGCTGATGTTATGTTGCCGTATTTATGGGTGCTGATGTTATGTTACCGCATTTTTGGGTGCTGATGTTACCGCATTTATGGGTGCTGATGTTATGTTGCCGTATTTATGGGTGCTGATGTTATGTTACCGCATTTATGGGTGCTGATGTTATGTTGCCGTATTTATGGGTGCTGATGTTATGTTACCGCATTTTTGGGTGCTGATGTTACCGCATTTATGGGTGCTGATGTTATGTTACCGTATTTATGGGTGCTGATGTTACCGCATTTATGGGTGCTGATGTTATGTTACCGTATTTATGGGTGCTGATGTTACCGCATTTATGGGTGCTGATGTTATGTTACCGTATTTATGGGTGCTGATGTTACCGTATTTATGGGTGCTGATGTTATGTTACCGTATTTATGGGTGCTGATGTTACCGCATTTATGGGTGCTGATGTTACCGCATTTATGGGTGCTGATGTTACCGCATTTATGGGTGCTGATGTTACCGCATTTATGGGTGCTGATGTTACCGCATTTATGGGTGCTGATGTTATGTTGCCGTATTTATGGGTGCTGATGTTATGTTGCCGTATTTATGGGTGCTGATGTTATGTTACCGCATTTTTGGGTGCTGATGTTATGTTACCGCATTTATGGGTGCTGATGTTATGTTGCCGTATTTATGGGTGCTGATGTTATGTTGCCGTATTTATGGGTGCTGATGTTATGTTACCGCATTTTTGGGTGCTGATGTTACCGCATTTATGGGTGCTGATGTTATGTTGCCGTATTTATGGGTGCTGATGTTATGTTACCGCATTTATGGGTGCTGATGTTATGTTGCCGTATTTATGGGTGCTGATGTTATGTTACCGCATTTTTGGGTGCTGATGTTACCGCATTTATGGGTGCTGATGTTATGTTACCGTATTTATGGGTGCTGATGTTACCGCATTTATGGTGCTGATGTTATGTTACCGTATTTATGGGTGCTGATGTTACCGCATTTTTGGGTGCTGATGTTACCGCATTTATGGTGCTGATGTTACCGCATTTATGGGTGCTGATGTTACCGCATTTATGGGTGCTGATGTTACCGCATTTATGGGTGCTGATGTTACCGCATTTTTGGGTGCTGATGTTATGTTACCGCATTTATGGGTGCTGATGTTATGTTACCGCATTTATGGGTGCTGATGTTATGTTACCATATTTATGGGTGCTGATGTTATTGCATTTTTGGGTGCTGATGTTACTGCATTTATGGGTGCTGATGTTATGTTACCATATTTATGGGTGCTGATGTTACTGCATTTATGGGTGCTGATGTTACCGCATTTATGGGTGCTGTTTTTTTGTTTGTTAAGGTTATCTGAAAGATGGGTTTCAAATGTTTTGATAGGGGCGCCATTTCAGTTCTTGCCATAGGCGCCATTTTCACTAGATACGCCTCTGGGTTAGACTGTCACTTCCAGGCTGTTGCTGGGAGGGTCAGTTCCTACTGATGTAAGCACACCCCCAGTACTACATCTCCCAAGAGCCTTTTTCCTGCACTGTGGGCAGACAGGCTTTAGGGAGTCATCGGGGGGAGATTTACTAAAATTGGTGCACAAAGAATCTCTGGTGCCGCTGTACATAGTAACAGCTTCCAGTTTTTTTATTTTGTCAGAGCTTAAAACACTGTAGCTGCTGACTTATTAGGGCACTCGCCTGTCCAAGTATCCAGCGGTGTCCTCACCCGATTCTTGAATCAGCTTTTGGGTGCTACCGCCATTATTTTGGCTAGGGGAAACCAGAAGTGAAGCCTTGCAGCTTCACAGCCTGTTAACTACTGGGCATGCACGAATCGCCCCCTGAATTCTGAATGGTCTGGCTGCGCGGGGGCGATCTGAGCCAGAAGTGGGAGCGGGTACCTGTCAACTCTAAAAGGTACCCGCTCTCCACACACGCCCGCCCCCCCCCCCCCGGGGCGATTTGTGTATGCCCAATAGTTAACCGGCTGTGAAGCAGCAAGGCTTCACTTCTGGTTTCCCCTAGCCAAGGCGGTAGCACCCAAAAGCTGAAGTTAGAAGCTGATTGGTTTCTATGCACAGCTGCACCAGATTCTGAGTGCTCCAGATTTAGTAAATCTCCCTCCATTGTATGTAATCAATGTATGAATGCAGAAAGGGACAGAAGAGAGGGAGTTATAATAGACTGACAACGTATCCTAAAGCGGAAATAAACTATTCGACTCCCACAAACTGAAAATTACATTTAAGTCATTCTTTAATATGCAAAGCAAACTCCCCCATCCATGGCTCCATGCTTTATAGTGTTGTAAAATCACTTTAAACACCCCACCCCCCCACAGCATTTCCACAGCCATCTTAAGAGCAGTTGAGTCCTGGAATCCACCTTCCCTAAGCTCAGGCATAGTTTCATAGTTAGTAAGGTTGCATAAAGACACCAGTCCATCCAGTTCAACCTGAGTGAGTGTCTACAATGGTCCCTATCCCTGTACATTGCACTCACATCGGTCCCTACCCTCAAGGAGCCCACAATCCAAGGTCCCCATTCATATAATAGGGCCAATTTTATATATTTTTTGGACAGAAGCCAATTAACCTACCTGCATGTCTTTGGATTGTGGGAGGAAACCGGGGTACCCGGAGGAAACCCACGCCGGCACAGGGAGAACATGCAAACTCCAGGCAGGTTAGTGTCTTGGTTGGGATTCGAAACAAGCGACCCTTCTTACCGCTAGGTGAGAGTGCTACCCACTACACCACTGTACCGCCCATGAAGGCATGTACAAAAGAGGTGGAAAAGCGGCGGCAAAAGTACTTTACGAACTCGATAGGGACTGTCCTCCTGTTCTTAAGTCGGAAATGTTTGCAAGTCGGCTGTGCATTGCGCAGACCGACAATTACGGACATTTCCGATGTTTGCCGGTATTTTCCGAGGCTCTGTCTGGCCGCGCATGCGCAGAACGGCCGAAGGCCCGCAGAAAATGGCAGAGGGTCCCCGCAGCGCCCGGGTTAGTAAGGAGATGTTCGTAGGTCGGGCGTTCGTAAGTCGGGGACCCCCTGTATTATGGGTGCCGAGCTTTTCCAGGTACAGACAAGCCTTTCCATATTATGGTAAGTTCTGAAATATCCTAAAAATGAAACTTTATAAATCTGGTGAAGATTTAATGCAGCATTTCCTGCTGTAGAACTCTATGGCCCGGATATTGGCGGACTGTTCACCTCCCCCACAAATTAAGTGAATGACTCCAATCAATGAATGACAAATCGGAGGTTCCGACCCATCAGAAGAAATGTTTTTCCACAGAAACGAGGTTTAAATGCAAATCAGTCAGTCATTCTCAAATCCAACCTACCTTTTACAGTGCCGATAACAAAGCAAGATTCATCCTGGAAGTTCTGAACCATCTGAAAAAGAACAGAAAAACTATTTTTATTTTTTATTAACCACCTGATTACTTTGCACTTAAACCCCCCTCGTGACCAGACCAATTTTCAGCTTTTGGCGCTGACGCACTTTGAATGACAATTGCGCGTACCCAAATTAAATTGTTATAATTTTTTTTCCCCCACAAATAGAGCTTTCTTTTGGTGGTATTTGATCACCTCTGCGTTTAATTTTTTTTGCGCAATAAACAAAAGAAGAGCGACAAATTAAAAAAAATATATATATATTTTTTTACTTTTTGCTAATAATAAATATCCCCAAAAAATATATAAAACAACATTTTTTTTCCTCAGTTTAGGCCGATACGTATTCTTCTACATATATTTTGGTAAAAAAAAAAATCGCAATTAGCGATTATTGATTAGTTTGCGCAAAAGTTATAGCGTTTACAAAATAGGGATAGTTTTATAGCATTTTTATTAATATTTTTTTTTTTTACAAGTAATGGCGGTGATCAGCGATTTTTATTGTGACTGCGACATTATGGCGGACACATCGGACACATTTTTGGCACCATTGTCATTTATACAGCAATCAATGCTATTTAAATGCATTGATTCCTGTATAAATGACTAGGGGGCAGGGAGGGGTTAATTATGTTCCCTGGAGTGATTCTTACTGTGGGGGGAGGGGACTCACAAGGGGAGGAGACCGATCAGTGTTTCTCTGTACAGAGAACACACCATCGGCTCCTCTCCTCTGACAGGACCGTTGATCTGTGTGTTTACACACACAGATCCACGGTCTGCTGTGTTACCGGGCAATCGCGGGTGCCCAGCGGACATCGCGGGCCGCTGGGCACGCGCATCGGGTACCCAGTGACACAGCGAGAGCGCGCGCGCGCTCCCGGCGGCGCGCGCACGCTCCCTGGAGTGCACAGAAGGGGAGGACGTCATATGACGTAGTCCCGGCACAACAGATCCGCGCTGTAGCCGTCATTTGGCTATAGCGCGGATCTCAGCTAGTTAAATCAGATCGTTTTTATTGAAAACTTTTGTGGCAAACCGACAAAAACAAAAAAGTTATACACTTACCAGGGTACACAAAGTCAACAGTATGAATACTATATAAAACATTGTGTAATAAATTGATATCTAAAAGAATTTTCTAGTATACATAGATCTTTGAAAATAAAAATGTGCACTAAAAAACGGTGCTGCCGCGACAATACCCGATAATAATGTGCCAAGGTCTCCAAAATTATTGCGAAAAAGAAAAAAACCTAATGTTTGGTGGACTTTAAAAGGCACAAGAGTACTAGATCTAAAAGATAACAAAATTATTTTTAATTTTTAAACACAATACAAAAACAGTTGCATGTGCAGACAGTCAAAATACATTGTGGCTAGATCTGACACCCTCCAGCATAAACCTGGTGCTAAACAGCACTGAGTCCTACGCCGTAGCACCAGGTTTATGCTGGACGCGGCTCGCTTCACGCTCTCACACAAGATTGCAGTCTGTGTCAGGACTGCCCTGGATGTATTCAGCAGTGCCCGATTCGATTGTCTGCTACAATTCATTAAGATTTGATTGGATTACAACCAATGTTTTAATGTGAGAGGGGGCCATTTATATGCTACCTGAGAATTGCATGTACTTGGTTGCAAGCTATCCAGTGTCATATAGTTGCTTACCAGCAACCTGACAATTTTATACAAATCATGTGCTCTACCCCTATTCTGGCCATTTACAAACCTACAAATTAATTTCTCCTGAAGAAGCGCTATTCCAAAGCGCGGAACATGTCGAGCTATCGTGTTCAATACAACAAAATGGACCTACATGCCCAACTCCTTCGCAAACAAGACTCAGCATTCTTTTCAACCACTTACCGTATATACTCGAGTATAAGCCGACCCGAATATAAGCCGAGGCACCTAATTTTTACCACAAAAAACTGGAAAACTTATTGACTCGAGTATAAGCCTAGGGTGAGAAATGCACAGCTACTGTAAGTGGAAAAGAGAGTCAACAATGCCCATTTGAATGGCTCACTGTGCCCATTTGCAGCCATAGGTCCCCTGAACTGCAAACTAGGTAGTTAAGGGTTCCTAGATGCCCCCTAGCTGCAGCCAAAATTTGGGGTCTCTGGACCCAAAGGGTCCTGAAATGACATTGCAGCAGATGGACACAGTTGACCGACTTTGGGGCCTTGCGGCTTCACTTCCCGGTTCCCTAGTGTGCATGCGCGAGTCGCGCTGTGCAATAAGGACGGTCCCTGCTGTCTCTGGGATCCGTGCGTTTCCCAGCAGACAGTGGGGGGGGGGGGATGACAGGGAGTGGCATAATAGCCGCAGAATCTGCAGCTATCTATGCCCGGAAGTATGTGCAGATACCTGTATTATACAGGTATCTGCACTCCTCCCCCCTGAAAGGTGCCAATTGTGGCACCGGAGGGGGGGAGGGTTCCGATGAGCGGAAGTTCCACTTTAGGCTGGAGCTCCGCTTTAAATACAATAAAAAAAAAAAATAATGTCTTAAAAAAAAAAAAAAAAAAAAAAATCCGTTAAGACCATTGGGTGGAAGTGACATTTGACCTCGCTTCCATCAGCCAATGTAATGGAGCCGAGTGGGGGGGCCATCTTTCCCGCCGCCGATAAAAGTGATCTCGCTTTTATCTGAAAGTGGACCGCCGGACGTTTAAGAGGATACTGGGGTTATGGCAGCTATCTGCTGCCATAGCAACGGTATTCCACATGAAAAGTACCGATGTACAATGACAGCGGCTGGTCTGCAAGTGGTTAAACCCTTCAAACGCAGTTGGGTGTTAACACAAAAAATTAAAAAATTGATAAATTAAACCCAACAAAAATCAAAGGTAATCATTGGATGTCACGTCTGTTTGAGTATATAGTTATAGGTCTATAGGCCCTTGGGTACATCATTAGTAGGTTGATAGTCTGTTAGTGTAAACCTTATCCAGTATTTAAGATTATGGCAAAGTAGAAGAATTGCTTCCTCCTAAATTCTAAAAAAAAAAATAAAAAATAAAAAATATCGCTGATCACCGGCATCACTAGTAAAAACAATGAAAAATAAATAAAAAAGTCCCTAAATTTTTCCCCCATTTTGTAGACGCAATAAACTTTTGTGCAAACCAATATACGCTTATTGGGATTTTTTTTAACAGTATGTAGAAGAAAACCTATTGGCCTAAACTGATGAAAAAATTAGTTTTTTTTTTTTTTAAAAGATCTTTTCATAAATTGCCGCTCTTTTTTGTTTATATCGCAAAAAATAAAAAACGCAGAGGTGATCAAATACCACCAAAACAAAACGATTTGTGTGAAAAAAAAAAAAAAAAAAGAAAAACACAATTTTATTTTGGTACGTCAATTGTCAGTTAAAGTAATGCAGTGACATATCGCAAAAAATGGCCTGGTCATTAAGGGGGTAAATCCTTCTGGGGCTGAAGTGGTTAAAAAGAAAAGCCAGCCTTTTACTACAGTTTTAAGTCGTTAGTTTAGATTTTTTTGGGGGGGGGGGGTTTATAACCACTTTAACATGTGGTTTAAAGCGGTGTTTCACCTTAAAAAAATTTTTTTTTTTTTTTACAGTCGGCAGCTAAAAAAAAAAGTCGCTGCCGACTTAACAAGTACACTTACCCTCCCAGGGCGCCCGCGATGTCGGTCGTGGAGGCCGAGATATCCCTCGGCGATCCGGATCCAGCACCGCCATCCTCAGTAAGGGAAATGGCTTCCCGTTGCGCAGTAGGAAATGTGCAAGTCGCGCGCGGCCTACTGCGCATGCGCGAGTCTAATTTGTGAATGGGAACGCGATGTGTTGTGGGAGATGGTTCCCATAACACACCGCGCCCCATTCACTAGAAGACGGAAGGAGAGAAGATCACAGCGGCGCTGGAGGAGGCAGATTAGGGCGATCTGCCTAGCAACAGCCATTTCTGGTAAGTAAAAAAAAAATTTTCATTTTATGGCATACATATTTCATATTTACCAAAAAAATTATATTTTGAGTATAAACAAAGGATATCAGGCTCTTTAAATCTCACATTTATTGCAGGCAACAATAGGCTTTCATCTTCATGGCTGCCTTGGGATACACTGACAGGTGAAACTCAGAGGCTGAAGGAAATACGGCTGTAAATGAAATGTCATTTTGCTTCTGGCACGTTATGACATTTTCACCCTTCCCCTCCCCCCCCAAGCTGTGTTTTGGATATTTTCTCGCATGGCCTGAAGAGGCTGAACCTTTTAGTGTAATCAAGAAAGTAATTCATCACAAGGACGGGGCACATCCATCACCGCAAGGAGCATTCTTCTTACCTGCCCAACAAAAGTCACAAGATTCACATATAAAACATCAGAAGCCCATTTAGAAGTTTAGGAAAAACAAGCCAAGTGGACAGTTTAGTTGTACGACACGCCTAGAGAAGATCGCTGTACTGTGTACACTAGATTATTATTATTACACAGGATTTATATAACGCCAACAGGCTGAAAAACCATACACACCTCTGTGCTGACCACCACGTGGATCCCGGTAGGTCCCTGCCTGTAGATCTGGTTGATCTGTTGAGGGGTGATGCTGTACAGGTTGGCAATCTTCTCAATCAGCTCAAACGATGTCAGCTCTTCCAGGAAGATGGCATGATAGACTGCAAAAAAAAAAAAAGCAAAATACAACAACTTTAGCCAAAGCCCAAATGAGATCAAAGATCAAAGATCAAAGGGGGGATGAATAAGTAAAGCTTTCCTTCCACCAACCGGAGCCACAAATCCCACCGCTGAACCAGGCAGGTGAGAACCGTCTTCGCTTAGTCATTGTTTTCAGTCCAGACAACCCTATCAGAAAGCACACGCAGGATCTGACTGCATATTTCAGGGGCTCATTTCTGGATGATCTAAAAGCACTTATCCCCCGAGGTTCCCCATTCATATCATTCATGCCACACTTTATGCTACAGATGCCTACAAGCCCATCAAAGAACATTCCGATCATTTTTTGTCACTTCATATTCCAACAGATCTCAGGTTACTGATAAACCAGAACACATGACAGGCGCATTTTACTTGGAGAAAATATCTCCTCCCCTCCCCCCCATCTCTTCTCCCCTTTCCCCCCCATCTCATCTCTTCTGCCCCACCATCTCTTCTGCCCCCTCCCCTTTCCCCCCCCCCCTTCTGCCCCCCCCCCCCCCATCTCTTCTGCCCCCATCCCCTCTTCCCTCCCCCCCCCCCCCATCCTCTCCCCCTCCCCTTCCCCCCCCCCCCATCCTTTCTCCCCTCCCCTTCCCCCCCCTCTCTTCTGCCCCCTCCCCTTTCCCCCCCCCCCATCTCTTCTTCTGCCCCCTCCCCTTCTTCCCCCCCCCCCCATCTCTTCTGCCCCCTCCCCTTTCCCCCCCCCATCTCTTCTCAGCCCCCTCTCTTCCCCCCCCCCTTCTTCCCCCCCCCATCTCCCCTTCCCCCCCCCCCCTCCCCCCCCCCCCATCTCTTTCTGCCGCCCTCATCTCTGCCCCACCCCTCTGCCCCCCCTTCCCCTTCCCCTTAGCATTTCCCCCCCCCATCTCTTCTCCCCCTCCCCTCCTTCCCCCCCCCCCCCCCATCTCTTCTCGACCCCCCTTCCCCCCCCCCCATCCCCTTCCCTCTGCCCTTCTCCTTTCCCTTCCTCCCTCTGCCCCTCCCCCCCTCCCCTTCTCCCCGCCCCTTCCCCCCCCCCATCCCTCCCCCCCCCCTTCTCCCCTTCCCCCCTTTCCCCTAGCCTCCTCCCTCCCCTCCCTTTCACCCCCCCCCCATCTCTTCTTCTCCCCTCCCCCCCCCCCACCTTCCCCCCCCCATCCTCCCTCCCCCCCTCCCCTTTTCCCAGCCTCCTTCCTTCCCTTTCTTTCTTCCCGCCGGGCCCTCCCCACCCCCCCCCCCCCACTCTTCTTCCCCCTCCCCTTCCCCCCCCCATCTCTTCTCCCCTTTTTCTCCCCCTCCCCTTTCCTCTCCCCCCCCCCCCCTTCCCTGCCATCTCCCCCCCCCCCCCCTCCTTCCCCCCCCCTCCCCTTCCCCCCCCCCATCCTCCGTTCCCCCCCCCCCCCCCCCTCCCCCCCCTTCTCTTCCCCCCCCCCTCTGCCCCCCTCCCCCTTCCTCCTCCTTCCAGCCCCCCCCTCCCTCCCCTTTCCCCCGCCCCCCCCCCACCTCCTTTCTTCCCCTCCCCCCCCAGCCTCCCCCCTCGCCTTCCCCTCTCCCCCCCTCCCCCCCCCTCCCCCCCCCCTCCCCCCTGCCCCCCTCCCCCCCCCCTCCCCCCCCCCCCCTCCCCCCCCCCATCCTCCCCCCCCCCCTCCCCTCCCTCTCTGCTTCTCTCACTCTTTTCTCCCCCCTCTCTCCTATTATCTCCCCTCTTCTACTCATCTGCTCTTTCTTCTCTCCTCCCCCCCCTCCCCCCTCCTCTCTCCCCTCCTCCCCTCCCCTCCCCCCCCCCATCTCTTCTCCCCTCCCTGCTCCCCCTTTCCCTTCCCCTCTCTTCCTTCATTCCCTCTCCCCCTCCCCCCCATCTCTTCTCCCTCCCCTCTCCCTCCCCCCCTTCCCCCCCCCCCTCTTCTCCCCTCCCCCTTTCCCCCTCCCCCTTCACACTCCTTCCCCCCCCCCCATCTCCCCCTCCCCTTCCCCTTTCTCCCCCCCCCATCTCTTCTCCCCTTCCCCCTCCTTCCCCCCCCCATCTCTTTCCCCCCACTTCCCCCCCCCCATCTCTTCTTCCCCCCCCCCCCCCTCTCCCTTTCCCCCTCCCCATCTCTCCCCCTCCTTCCCCCTCCCCCCCCCATCTCTTCTCCCCCTCTCCCTTCCCCCCCCCCCCTTCTTATCCCCTCCCCTTTCCCCCCCCCTTCTTCTTCTTCCCCCTCCCCTTTTTTCCCCCCCCCCATCTCTTCTCCCCTCTCCCTCCTTCTCTCTCATTCTCCCCCCCTCTCCCTTCTCCCCCCCCATTTCCCCCCCCCCCCATCTCTTCCCCCCTCCCCTTTCCCCCCCATCTCTTCTCCCCTCTCCCCTTTCTCCCCCCCCCATCTCCTCTCTCCCTTTCCCCCCCCCTCATCTCCCCTCTCCCCTTCCCCCCCCCCTCCCTCTCTTCTCCCCCCCCCCCTCCCTCTTCTCCCCTCCCCCCCCCCCCATCTCTTCTCCCCTCCCCTCCCCTTTCCCCCCCCCCCCATCTCTTCTCCCCTCCCCTTCTCCCCCCCCCATCTCTTCTCCCCTCCCCTTTTCCCCCCCCCTTCCCTTCTCCCCTCCCCTTTCTCCCCCCCCCCATCTCTTCTCCCCTCCCCCCCTCCCCCCCCCCCATCTCTTCTCCCCTCCCCCCCCCCCCCTCTCCCCCTCCCCTTTCCCCCCCCCCTCCCTCCCCTCCCCCCCCCCCATCTCCTTCTCCCCTCCCCCCCCCCCCCCCCCCCCTCTCCCTCCCCTCCCCCCCCCCCCATCTCTTCTCTCCCCTCCCCCCCCCCCCCCTCTTCTCCCCCCCCCCCCCATCTCTTCTCCCCCCCTCCCCCCATCTCTTCCCCTCCCCCTCCCCCCATCTCTTCTCCCCCCCCCTCCCCCATCTCTTCTCCCCTCCCCTCCCCCCCCTCTTCTTCTCCCCTCCCCTTTCTCCCCCATCTCTTCTCCCCTTTTCCATCTCTATCAAAATTTCGGCTGCCAAAAATGATAGAGCTGAAAATAAGGTTTTCAGCGTTGAGCCCGAAAGAACAAAAAAAAAAAAAAAAAGAACAACGTGCCAGTAATGGCTGATGGAGTTTTTCATAGGTCCTGGGACTGGGGGGAAAAAAAAAAAAGCATCAAAAAAACGCAACACAGTAGCATTTTTTTGATGCGTTCTTACTGCATTTTTAATGCGTTTAAAAGGGGCTGGGCGTTTTTGGTGCAGTTTAACTGTCAAAGCGCCACAAATGCAGGATGTTTATTACCGCTTAAAAAGGTGCCAATAGCAGCCTATAATAAATATTAAATTAAAAAGTAGAATACATTAAAATATATATATATATATATATATATATATATATAATATATATATATATATATATATATATATATATATATATATTTATTTTTTTTTTTTTTTTTTAACGTAAATTTTGGTTTCAGTCAAGTGCACCTTGAATTTTCAGTTATGCAATTTTCATTTTAGTGCACCACTATCTTTCCTCTATTTGAAATAGTGAAATTCCTTACGAAGAAAAAAAAAAGGCACACCTTATGACTTACAGGAATTTCAAACAACTTAAACTTCCTCTACAAGTACAAGACACATCAATGCTCCAGAGACAAAATAAAGCTTACATAAAAGGGTTTTGCGGCAGGGCGAGTTCAGCACGTCACCCATAAAACATATTTAATGACAGGGCAGAAACACTGATAAGGTGAACAGAATGGTAAAGAAGGGTTTTGAAGTGACAACCAACCTGACATTTAGCCTGAAAATAAATCTGAGAGGGGGGGGGGGACTGGACTGTCCATGACCGTTTAACCTGTTAGGCTGGGTTCACCTGTTCTTGCAGCCACCCACACAGAAAAATTCACGGGCAC